>CM014083.1:6624570-7032822 GCA_004119915.2 Collichthys lucidus
CCCAAATAAGACTTGATGTCGCATGGAATAAAGGGTGCATTGAAGATAGTGAGAAGAGGTGACAGACTTCATGTGCATTTTATAAAGCCAAAGCTTTTCCTTCCATCCTGTCCCAGAGGAGCACTGAGTGGAGTGAGAGATGGGGAGCATGAGTGGTTTAATTTCTCCCTTTAGGCTTCAGTTGACGGGCTTTCAATAGTCTGCTGGGATTAGGCGGCGACAGTAGAAGAAGAAGGCAGTACTTCAAGTGGAATCAGGGGTGTCCTGTAGATGAGCGTGTTCTCAATGTCAACAATCAGTCTGCCAACGCAGAATCCTGTGTGTGTGTTTGCGGTCTCTCCACTCCGAGCACTTTAAATTGAAAAAGAAAAGCACTGAACTGTGGGTTTTCTTTCTTTTTGTCCAACCCCCACCCCTCTCCACTTCCTCCTTCACCCTCACACCTCTGTCTCCTCAGATATGGAGCAGCGTACACATATAGCTCCTGACAAAGCATCTTGTTTCCTTTGCTTTTGTGCCGTCGCTTTCTTCTTGTGCGGTCTTCTTTTCATTCCTTTACTTTAATCTGCATTGTTGCAGTGATGGCGCTTGCCGTGTTGCATCAATTGCTGGTTCTCCTCCTGCTCGGTCTCTCATTTCTCAAACTCATACTGCCACCCGGTGGTGAGGAAAAAAATAAAATGACAAAATGAATCATCAATTTAAAATGTTTAAATCAAAGGGCTGATGGCTTTTACAGGAGTACACATCTGCTCCTGTGCACTAAAAACAAGAAGTTTCCATAGTGTCAGCAGAATCACCTGGAATATTCAAATTAGAAGTACAGTAAGTTCTTTAGTATCTTTTACCACAATTCTTCAAGGGAAAAGATTAGAGTTTTCACATAACATTAATGTAATAGCTGTCTGAAATGTAATTAATGTAGCAGTGCTACAGTATATAGCACTTTCTTTATTCCCTTGAGGCCACAATTTGTAATTAAATACTAATGAACATGTAGAGTATGACTGTCAGGAGCTGCACTGATTTTAAAGCTTTTATTTTTAGTAACAGCCAGATGCTTCACTTACAGCGGCTCAACAACAGAGGCAAAGCTGGGTTATTCAGTAATATTTCACAAAGCTAATTCTTGTATTATTGTATTATTGTTAAGTTTGGCTGAAGTCTGTTACTTAGTGACTGAGTGGGTTAGTAAGAGTTACACCAGAGCTTTTTTTAAAGTTGGAGGAGGGCCTCTTCACGGGGGCTCCAGCAGTTCCAGCAGAGAATCAGTAAATGGAAGCATTTGATATAAGTCATCAAAATTAGATCACATGAACATTCTGGGGACTTTTCCAGAGGCGGAAACCCAAAAAATGCCTCATGATAGAGGGTTATTTTGTATTAAGTTTGTATTAAGTTCATTGTGTGTCATTAATTTATTCAAACTCACTATTTCTTATCAGGGTCGCAGGTGGCTGGAGCCGATTCCAGCTGAGATTGGGTGAAAGGATGGGTACACTCTACGTTGGCAGTTCATCACAAGGCTATATTTGGGCAATTTAGAGTCTCCAAATAAGCATGTCTGTTGGAATGTGTTTCCCCTGTGTCTGTGTGGGTTCCGGCTTCCTCCAACAAACTTCACAGTCCCAGCCAAAGAAATGCCCCAACCGGATGGCAGGTTACAGTGTGGCAACAACACTACCCACACCTCCATGGCACCTAATGTTGGGATCAAATAACATAATAATGATCCCATAGCGGGCATCCAGGAATAGAGTGAAACTAAGTAAGTAAACTAAAAGGCCTTTTACCAAGCTTTGCATTTCGACTGTTGGGATCAGAAAACATAATAATGATCCCAGGAATTGAGCAAATCTAAGTGAATATAATTATTCGGGTGAGGGTGCCCCTTTTTCCATGCTTTCACAGAGGGGAGGCCCACAGTCTCTCACTGGAGTTAAACCATTGGTCAGTTGAGTGTTTGTTTTTTTTTCCTATTGGTCTTTCAAACTGAATAGCTGCAAATGTTATTTAGGTACAATAACTCTAGATGTTATTCTTTAGTTCATCTCTCACTCTCAGAGGACTGAAGACTTTTAGTTTATGCCCCACCTTTGTCTCACTTATAAGTTGACTTTTACTTCAGCTAGTTAAAGGAAGCCGTAGGACTGACAGCTCAGATGGAGGGCTGCATCTGTACAACAGAATCTAGAAGTACGGTCACTTACATTCTATTCATCCTCTAAGGATTTCACTCGTGGGACTGTGAGGGAGAGCACACAGTTAAAAAACGCCATCAGTCTGAAAAGTCTGTCATAGAAAAATGAAAGACATCGCACAGGTGGAAACGGATGAAAGAGCACGGGGAGCTAATAGAAGAGTACAACAGCTATAATTATAATTAAATGATATTACAAGGCACGGAGACAGGACTCAAGTGCAGGACTCGGGAGGCGGATTCAGCAGGTAACCAGTATTCAGGCAAAGGTTCGGTACACGGGAAGTCAATCAGGTGAAGCAGGCAGATAATCCAAAAGGGGAAGGCAAGATCAGGGTCCAAAAACAGGCGAGGGTCAAAACCGAAAGGCACACAAGGAAATCGCTGGAGAGTAGGTCGCATAGTACACTAACAATCTGGCAACTGTGAATGAGAGACAGGGGGTTTAAATACGCCGGTAATTAGGGCGTGACAGACACAGGGCGGGAATCCGGGAGGCTGGAGTGGGCGGAGCGGAGACTGACTGTAACAGTGCCCCCCCTCAAGGGACGGCACCGGAAGTCCCAGGAAGATCCGGATGACGCTGATGGAAGTCTTTGATGAGGGTCGGATCGACAATGTAGCTGGCCGGCACCCATGACCGCTCCTCTGGACCGTACCCCTCCCAGTCCACCAGATACTGATATCCCCGGCCCCTCCTTCGCGCCGCCAGCAGTCGCTTAACCGTGTACACCAGACCTCCGTCAACGACTCGGGGGGGTGGCGGGGGTCTGGAGGCTGGGACCAGAGGACTCTCCTTAACTGGTTTCAGGCGGCTGACATGGAATGTGGGATGGACCTTCATGGACCTGGGGAGCCGAAGGCGAACTGCGGCAGGGTTGATGACCTTGGAGACGGGGAAGGGTCCAACAAACCGAGGAGCCAGTTTCCGGCTCTCCACCCTAAGTGGCAGGTCCCGCGTCGATAGCCAAACCTGGTCTCCCGGTCGATATGAAGGAGCTGGAGTCCGGCGCCGATCTGCCACCCTCTTGCTTCGAACGGCGCTACGGAGTAGTATGTGGCGGGCCCCAGCCCAGATCTTCTTGCAGCGGCGGATGAAAACCTGGGCAGATGGCACCCCCACCTCCACCTCAGACTCTGGGAACAATGGCGGCTGGTAACCGTATGCACACTGGAAGGGAGAGAGACCAGAAGAGAAGCTAGGAAGTGTGTTGTGTGCATACTCCACCCATATGAGGTGCTTGCTCCAAGATCTCTGGTTCTGGAGACAAGGCAGCGAAGACCCGTCTCCAACTCTTGATTGAGCCTCTCAGTCTGTCCGTTAGACTGAGGGTGAAACCCAGAGGACAGGCTGACAGTGGCCCCTATGAGAGAGCAAAACGCCTTCCAAAATCGAGACACAAACTGTGGACCGCGATCCGACACCACATCCCTGGGAAAACCATGAAGACGACACACCTGATGCAACAAGATCTCTGCCGTTTCTCTGGCAGAGGGTAGTTTGGAAAGGGGCACAAAGTGTACCATCTTGGAGAACCGGTCCACAATGGTAAGAATCACAGTGTTACCCTCAGATGGGGGCAAACCTGTGACGAAGTCCAACGAGATGTCAGACCAGGGGCGGTGGGGCACAGGGAGAGGTTGCAGAAGGCCCGCTGGGGGTTGCCGGGAGACCTTGTTCCTTGCACAAACCGGACAGGCAGCCACATACTCCCTCACCTCCTTCTCCATAGCTGACCACCAGAAACGCTGTCTGATTACAAAGATGGTCCGAGCAGTTCCCGGATGGCAGGCGACTCGTGACGTATGGGCCCAATGGATCACCTGAGGACGCAATGGAACAGGCACAAAAAGACGGCCCTGTGGACAACCTGCCGGAGCAGGGGTGTTAGCAGAGGCTTCCCTCACTCTCCTCTCAATAGCCCACGTGACTGCTCCCACTACACAGGAAGAAGGGAGAATTGAGGACGGTGTCTTAGGACTGGAGTCTGGATCAAACATCCTGGAAAGGGCGTCAGGTTTAACATTCTTTGAACCCGGACGGTATGATAGAGTGAAGTTAAACCTGTTAAAGAAGAGCGCCCACCTGGCTTGTCTGGAATTGAGGCGCTTCGCTGTTCTGATGTACTCTAAATTCTTGTGATCGGTCCATACCAGAAACGGCTGCTCAGCTCCCTCCAGCCAGTGTCGCCACTCCTCCAACGCCACCTTCACGGCCAGCAGTTCCCGGTCACCCACGTCGTAATTCCTCTCCGCTGGGGAAAGTTTCCGGGAAAGAAAAGCACAGGGATGGAGCTTGCCATCAGCAGTCGACCGCTGAGAAAGCACAGCCCCGATACCCAGATCTGAGGCGTCCACTTCCACAATGCACTGGAGATGTGGGTCAGGGAGGGCGAGAATCGGAGCTGAAGTGAACCGGTCTTTAAGCCTCTGAAAGGCAGACTCAGCCTGAGAGGACCACTGGAACCTGGCATGGGGAGAGGTTAGAGCATGCAAAGGGGCTGCCACCGCACTAAAGTTCCTAATGAACTTCCTGTAAAAATTTGCAAACCCCAGGAAACGCTGCACCATCTTGCGATTTGAAGGGGTCGGCCACTTGGCTACAGCACTAACCTTCTCTGGGTCCATCTGGATATGGTCAGTGGAAATGATGAAGCCCAGGAAGGAGACGGTCGTCACATGGAACTCACACTTCTCTGCCTTCACGAACAACTTGTGATAGAGAAGGCGCTGCAGTACCGACCGCACATGTTGAATATGTGTTGTCTCGTCCGGGGAAAAAATCAGAATGTCATCCAGGTACACAAAAACATACAGATTCAACATATCCCGCAAGACATCGTTGACCATAGCCTGGAAGACAGCTGGGGCATTAGTTAGACCAAAAGGCATGACCAGATACTCATAGTGTCCACAAGGAGTATTAAATGCTGTCTTCCACTCATCCCCCTCCCTGATCCTCACTAGGTGGTAGGCGTTTCTAAGATCCAGCTTAGAAAAAATCTTAGCACCCTTCAAGAGTTCGAATGCCGAGGAGATTAAAGGGAGGGGGTACCTATTCTTTATGGTGCTGTTATTCAGGCCGCGATAGTCGATGCAGGGTCGGAGAGATTTATCCTTCTTTTCCACAAAGAAGAAGCCAGCACCAGCAGGGGAGGAAGATGGACGGATGATACCAGCCTCCAATGAGGAGTCGATGTACTGCTGCATGGCCTCCCTCTCTGGCGGAGAGAGAGAGTACAAACGACCTTTGGGTGGAGAGGTCCCCGGAAGGAGATCAATGCTGCAGTCATATGAACGGTGAGGAGGCAGAGACATAGCCCGAGTCTTGCTGAAAACGTCGTGCAGGTCGTGGTAGCTGCCGGGAACACCGGTCAAGTCCGGAGGCTCACTGTGGTCATAACCGGACAAAGAGGTGGCATCTGAACCTGCTACAGACTTGACAGCACAGACGGATGGAGAACAGGTGAAACAGCAATCCTTTCCCCATTTCAACACTCTGCCCGTGGACCAATCAATGTGAGGATTGTGCTTAATAAGCCAAGGTAACCCCAGAATTAGCGGGTGCAGAGACGACCGGAAGATGTGAAAGCTGATGAGTTCTGAATGGTTACCATTTATGTTGAGCCGGACAGGTTGGGTGCGATGAGACACCCGGCACAGAAGGCGACCATCGAGGGCGGTGGCTTCCAGCGTCTCGGACAGGGGAACGGCTTCAAGGCCCAGACGCTCCGCCACCTGTTGGTCCATGAGATTTGCGTCTGCGCCCGAATCCACTAATGCCGGATGAGCAGCCCTCTGCTCGCAGGTGACAAGTTCTGTAGGGAGCGGTCGGTCGGGAGAGATCACTGGAAGACGTTATTTGGCTCACCAGTGCTCTCCTCACTGGTGAGCCCTGCCTTTTACTGGACAAGACGCGAGAAAATGTCCCGACAAAACAAGGTATTTTAACACACACTTTATTTCCATGGGTGCAACACCCTCAAGAATGATGTGCATTATGTCCTGTGGAGTTTGCCGAATGAGGTCAAAGGCTGGAAAATCAACCAGCTTGCTCCTTCTGTTTATACCATAGGTGGTTTTGAGGGCTGATTTCAAGAAGTCTGTGCTTATTACAAGGCACGGAGACAGGACTCAAGTGCAGGACTCGGGAGGCGGATTCAGCAGGTAACCAGTATTCAGGCAAAGGTTCGGTACACGGGAAGTCAATCAGGTGAAGCAGGCAGATAATCCAAAAGGGGAAGGCAAGATCAGGGTCCAAAAACAGGCGAGGGTCAAAACCGAAAGGCACACAAGGAATCGCTGGAGAGTAGGTCGCATAGTACACTAACAATCTGGCAACTGTGAATGAGAGACAGGGGGTTTAAATACGCCGGTAATTAGGGCGTGACAGACACAGGGCGGGAATCCGGGAGGCTGGAGTGGGCGGAGCGGAGACTGACTGTAACAAATGAGTTCTCTTTGAAATTAAACATTGGAAGATAGGAGCTGAATATTATTATAACAACTTTATGTGATCTCCTGCTTCAGTACACAATATTTTCACTCAGATTATAAAAGTAAATGAAATTAAATTAGATAATCTAAAACAGAAAGCACAAATCGGAAAGAGTTTTCTATGTTGTAAACGTTCACCTACCCTTTGAGGTGAAATTCATGAAACGTGTCAAAATAGTACTTTGTATTGAAATTCTGTCATAAAAATAAATAAATAAATAAATGCCACAGTCGTGCTGCTGTGTCTTCTTAGGGTTGAATTTTGAGGTCTGTGACTTGGAATAACTCTTCTGTCATTATGTATGTATGAATGTAGGCATAAGTATTCTAGCATCCAGCCGTCCAGACTGCATGAAATATTTCTCCAATGCATGAGTTCAAACATCTCTGTCAGAAAACAATGCAGGATGTCAGAATACATACATTCAGGCGTATTTTGTACCCACTCCTGTACTTACCGGACACTAATATTGTTTTGCGCATGATGCCACATTGGTGGACAATGATAAAGTGGTCCGTTTCATCCTTGGTGGACTGGTGTGTAGCTTAGATCTCCTCTTCTATTAAGTCTCAAGTCAAAAGAATAACAATATTTCTTTTGAACAAGACTTTTCTTCCGAAGCGCACTGAAAAAGTTTTCCACATCACAGGAGGTAATGGTGCAATATCATCGGGCTGATATTGAGAGCATCCTCACCTTTGCAATAACTGCGTTAGGGCAACACCTCGGATCGAAACATGAACCACCTGGACAAAGTGGTGTGAACTGTGACAGAAAGCCCTGAGCTATCCTCCACTGCAGAAAGATATACCACTAGACAAAGAGACAAACCTCACCTTGAAAAACATATTTCTTTTTTATATATACACACAAAAGGTGGGAATATTGTAAAACTAGGCCAGTCAGGTTGTGCAACAGCATTTGTCCAGAGGCTGTTTGCCTGCTTAATTCTAAACACAAGCAGCATCGTTATTCTCACCCACAAGAAGTAGTAAAGGGTATGCATCATAGCTGCTTCGCTCCTAGCATTCCCCGAGGAAAGCAGGTTTTATGTTTTTATGCACACAGTTCTTAAAATGGTTGTTTTATGTCTTCAGTGTGGTGGTGTTATGTCCTGAGATTTATTTTGTGTTTTATGTAAGCTCATCAGAACAAAAGTCTACCAATCATGTTAAAGTGGCAATATTAAATCTTCAGTTCTTGAACTTACTTCTAAAGCATGTGCTTCAAAACACACGTGATGACAGACTAAGCCTCTGATGGAAGTAAGCCAACGTCCACCAATAATAATTAATATCAACTCTCCAACACTGCACTCGTCTGTTTGATTTGGTTTTTGGCACACACCACCTGTTTTTGGACAACCTCTTTGAATTTTGACAAAATTTTATTACATATGTAGCCGTTTGGAATAAAGATTACTGAGTGGATCCCTGTTGGGGGTAGTCAACAAACACTAGCACAGCCATTATTTGTGGTGGAGATACAAAGCAAAGTAGCTGATGTCCGACATCTTACTGATCCGCAAGGGAACCTTATTTTATGGCCTGATTTTGAATTATAATGCAACATATAAAATGAGACATTGTGGTTTAATGAGCAGCCAGCCTACAGTTTGGAGAGTTTTACTCCTTTTTACTAGCTGAGGCTGGGTGATGTCATGCAGCTTTAAGTCCTGAACTCATAGTGAAGTTATGGGGTTCACATGCCCTTCAACTCTATTCATAAACAGCTGATTTCTGAAGGAAGCTGTCCAGCAGATGATATTACCAAGACATCTAAGAAGAAACATGAAAATAAGTGTTACCTAGAAGCACATTTCTCTTCTTTTGTTAGAGGCTAATTGCCTCCTTACAGCTCCTTTCCGACACACATTTACGATAGAGTGGTGCACTCCACCTGTAACAGCACTTTCTCATTGCACAGAAAAGTTGTATGTGCACACCATTACGACAGGTACAGTTAAGTTAAAGTTGAACAAGGGAGTCAGCGTGTAAACTGCAGAGATGTATTATTATTAACTTAATACCAGGTGCCAAGACGGTGGCTGTGGCACTGGAGGTAGAGTCGGTTGTCCACTTATCAGTGTAAGTGATTTTACCTATTCAATCTATAGAGAAATGCTCACTTAGTGCATTCACCAAGAGTTTTCTAGCTTCCAGGCTTACTTCGTGTAGCTCGCTGAATATATTTCTCCTGCTGGGCCTGCCCGTGTGTTCCCGCCTGTCCCATAAACTTTGCATTGTGATAAGGTCAGATTTTACATCACTTTTCCCAGCTTGAGGGAAGTATTAGAAATACATAAAAAACGTCTGTGGAAAATATATATAAATATAAATAACTGACTTTGTTTATAGAGCTCTCTGGGTGGGGCAGATCAGGTTCATACCAAGCTCCTTTTTTTTTTTTTAAATAAAGCAAATGTCTTTTTTTGCTTTATTGTTGGTGCTCAGGACACCCCCTGCTGGGATTTTAAATGGGAGCAGGAAGTTAATGGCCAGAGGCATTTGGTGCCCGTCTACGATTTAAAAAGCCAGAAAACGTGATGTAATCATTAGCATTTACATTTAGAGTGGAAACAAAGCAGACCCCAGTTACTTCAGGTGACATTCCTAAACTTTTAACAGCTCTGTCGCTTTGTAACAATCAGCACTAATTAGTACCAACAATCACTTCATACTGTTTACTTGTGTCTTTTGTCTGCTGCATTGAAATGCTACAATCCAGACAATGGCAATATGCTCAAAACAACTACACATGTCCAATAGTGTCTTCACAATCTATTCAACATGCAGATGTCCTGCAGCGGACTTTAACAGCAAATAGATTTTTTTCAATCCGAGTACTCTAAACTCTCTTCACAAAAGAAAACGATTGAGACAAATGAGATAGCAATTAAGACAATTACGGCTAACGATTAACACTAATGATTGGTATAAAGGGCAGCTGCAGAGAGTGCACAGAATTAAATAGACAGGAAGAAAGGAAGCTATTAGGATGTGAATAGTCCAATAACTTCACCATTATTTTATTTTTTTGTTGATTTGTACAACATTGACATGCAATGGATGGTAAACAGCAGATAAATTGGCATTTGGCAGTCATGGCACTATGTGATGAATTTTGACACAGCCCGTGTTCAACTGACCAAAACCATAAATCCCTCCATTAAATCCTAAATACAGCGATTACCTTATTATGGTGTTTCACCTTGCGCTGCTCGATTGAGTAAATATCTTGCTTATTACAGTGGTATGAACTTAAATTTAACAGATTATGCTGTGATTTTATTGCAATAATCAAATCCAGAAGAAGGCCAGAATAACTATATCAATATGGTGATTTGTAAAAACTACTTTTTAAAGAAAACTTTTCAAATGTTTTCTGACAGAGTTTGGATTGATCACAGCTATGCAAACACATCGTACATGATAAATGATAGCTGGAGGCACATATTTACAGCACTTATGAGGTACTCCAACTTGCTTGCTTACTTTTGTCCAAACAGTCTCCTTTTTTTTGTTTAATCTCTGCAGGTCAGTACCTGCGTTGTGCAAAGCTCCACATTTTAATCACAAAGTAAAAGTTAAAAAAAAAAGGAGAACTGTCCTCCTGCCAATAAAACCAGGTCAGAGCAGAATCCCAGTTGATTCCAGTTGTGTTTATCTTCAGAGTCCCCCCTCTTTTAACAGCTCTACCTCTCATTCCCACAAAACTCTGCAAAGCTGCATGATACATACAGCTTTTTTTCTCAAAGTGCAGTACTTTCTACTCACAGGAGTATGTAAAATTTGCCTCAACTATTTGCAAAATTCTTGACAAATTCTTGCAACTTCACATTGACTGTATGCATTTGCTGTCTTTAACAGTTAAACTACTGTATGTTCTAATCTATGGCTGCAACATATTGCCTTATTATCAATCGTGTTGTGTCCTGTGTGGTGTGCATGCAACAGCAGTAAGTGCTGCCCTGTGCTTCATCTGGAAAGCTTGTAAAAGGCGAAAAATCTTCCTGAACATAACTTCAATAAGCAGTTTATATGAGACAATAATATTTGATTTTCTCTTTCTTATAGCCTTCTCTTCAGCTTTTGTCCAAAAAGTTGTTGTTCTTCAGTAAAACCACTTACCTTGTTCTTGGGATGTTCTTTTTAGGTGCCAAACAAAGGAAATGGCCTGGTAACTAGTGTGCATATACAGCAAAGCTGTAAGCATGCAGGTGCAGGCTCATCTCCAGTCATAGATTATTTAATCAGTAAGCAAGATACATAATTTCATTTTGCATTTTATTTCAGCAACATTTTAGAGGTGAACCACATCAAGTGCCACTCATCCTTGAAAACTGCGTAAAATTTAGTTGAAGAGATGCTTCAAAATACAGAAAACAAAACATCAATCTCTAAAGTATCTAACTGAATACTAAAGCTAAGCTATAAAGTTACAAAGAAAAATCACTCTTACAAGAAGAAAACTCAAGATGGCAAAGCAGGGCAAAACTGTGGCCGTGGCAAAGATCTAAGGTACGGGCTGGCCTGACAATACAAATGAACACACAAGACTTGGCACAAGACAAGGGACACGCAGACTTTTTTTGCACACAATCAGTGATTAGGAAGACAGACAGGTGACACACAAGGAAGTGACCTGAAACGAGAGGAGAGTTACTTTTCAAAATGGAACGGGAAATGACAAGACAAAAACACAAAACAAGAAATGACCTCACTGAGGTGTGACGGTCTGAGCGCCCAGGTTTCATTTGGCCCACCTTACGTCAGCTGATGATCCACATCTTGGAGGCAGAAGAAGCAGGAGTACCAACATGGTGGCAGCCACAGCAGCCAAAATGGCTTTCAGCAGAAACACTGTGGGTGACGTCATGCATATGCTGCCCATTCTTTATACTGTCACTGGATATATAACCCGTGGTGGAATGTAACTAAAGACATTTTCTCAAGAACTCTAATTAAGTTCAAATTTAAAAAGGTATCTGTAGTAAGTTAAATAATTACATTTGATGACACTTCCACTATTCTACTACATTTAGAAGAAACTGTACTTTTCACTGACTATAGTCACTTTATAAATCAAGATTTGACAAAACAAGAGAACTTCAAATATTAAATGTGCCAACTAAAAAAAAAATAAAATGAAAAATAAGTAATTTCTCAGGCAGCAGTGCCAAACAGTTCATGGTTCCAACAGAACCATCTGTCTTCATGTTTAGACTTTTGATATTTTAAATGTGACCTCAACAAACTACAAGAGAATTGCAGTTAAACAATAATGTATACAAGCATTCTGGATCAATGCATGATAAATCGTGATAATAGTGTATCTAGACTATAGCATTACATGCTATATTAAGGCGCTCAGGGCACAGCATCTGAAGAAATTATATGCAAATAGACAAAAAAGCAAGCAAATTTAGACTTTTCAAGTGTTTCCAGAGGACACTCAAAATGTCTTTGACTTGCTTGTTTGTGACGTTTGTTGTGACTATGTAGAGAGAAGTAGTCAAAATAATATCCAGCGGTGATTTTGCGTATCTGCAGTGCATTTTAGTAATGCGTATTTGGTGTGTGTGTGTGTGTGTGTGTGTGTGTTTGCTGCATGTTTCTGTAGAATGTTCAAGACATTTAGATACGTTTATACTTCTACTTCTACTTTACTTTTACTTTAAATGCGGAAATTGTACTTACTGTATTTTCTACAGTAAGGTGGTATTCAAACCTGTAAAGAATCTGAATACTTCCACCAGTGGTAACAGTATTCAGTTAGAATGCATATAGATTCACGTTGTGAAAACAAGTTGTTCCAAATGTACCTCACGGTTGTATTTTTATATACACTGTGTATGAGAGTGGGTGTGTTTAAGAATAGCTGCCTTAACACTGCAAAGGCTGAGCAGCTGATGGGTAGGACATGAAAGTACATACGCACCAACAGCTTGGCAGTCTGAAATTATTGTTCTCCTCTTAAGGGTGACAATGACTCACACAGGGAGATGCAGTCAGTGTGAGAGAGCAGTCACATCTTAGTGACTGATGGCCGCTAACCTCCCACATACAAGGTTTCGAGGTCTGAAGGAGTGGGCTTGTAAACGTACCTTGTTTGATTCCTTGAAGTACCTGAAAAATCACAAATCACAGTGCCCCCGAGCAAACCACTTTATTCTCCTACTGCTCCAGTAGAGAAGCCTAGTGGATTGTAGATGTTGGTAAGTGTATGTGCTTTAGAAAAAGCATCCGTGGATGCTTACTGAAAGGATTTAAAACAGTGCCTTTGTTTTAGAGAAAAACTGCTACAAGAAATGTTGCCAGTTATTGATCTACCATATGTTGTAAAACAGATAAGAACAGAGATTATCTTCTGCCACGAACTGAAATGTACAGCGCTGAATAACTTCAAAACCCCTGTGATGAAAAAGGTTTCCTTCCAGTAGCTCTGAAGACACTTTTGATCTTCCTCAACAGTACTTTCTTTCATGAAAACAACAGAAAAAATAGGCAGAAATGCACATCTATCCATTTAGACCCTACAAAAAGCAACATGCACTCACACACACCTGTCTCGCTCGAACACACATGCAGACAATGAGATGCTCTGAAGTCTGTAAAGAACCAATGATGACTTGGAATAACTTACCAAACTACTTCAAGGCTTTCAGCATAATCAGCATCTTGTTTTCTCCTCTGCGGTGAACTGGAATGAACTCCACCTGCAACTCTACAAAGTTTTGACAATTGTGTTCCACTGTGGGGCAGTTCATCAGGCACACAGAGTGAGGCTAACACTGAGCACAGCTGTTACTGTGGCTTCATCACCATCAGCAGAAATGTCCCAACCCAATCGATACCCAAGGAATTTGCAATGAATTACAATTATAGAGGTCAAGTGAACTGGCAACCTCCTACTTTACAGGTTATTTAGGCCTTGTAAAGACAGCCCAAATGTGTTTTATGGGCATATCAAAATGAGAGATTCTGGCTATTTTTAGAACTCTGTCCAGACTACTTTTTAAAATTAATTAAAATTTCAATCCAAATTGCAATTTCATTTCATTTTAAATGTTCTTGCTACTCACATACAACAGATCAGATTTCAAAAGTGTTTTGAGTCACTTGAACGTGACATATAATGATGATGTCAAATCCAGAGTGACTGAAGTGGATCAGAGTGGCTAAACAGAATAATTCTGCCACTAACAGAGCGATATGAAGCACAACACAGAGAACAGTTGTCTGTCTGCTGGCACCTTGGAGGGAAGTTTCTGTACAGACAAAGCTGCTTCCGTGTTGGAAACCCACATCACCAGTGTACATAGCTACCGGCATCTACATCTGGACACAGAAATCCAATCTGATTACTGGCAAATAACAGTGCAGCCAATCTTGAAGATCTGAAAAACAAGTCTGATAATGTGAAAGCTAATGTGAGTTTGGCCACCAAGAGGCAAGTTCTGGATTCTTTTAGTTTCAAGACAATGTATTTACAGCCCATTTTTAAAGAAGGTATAGGAACCAACTGTTAGAGCTCCACTGTTAAATGCTCCTTCTTGTACAAGAATAATAAATTTAACTTGAACTTTGATACTTTAAATCCAGTCTTCCTTATTCAAGGGTTTTTCTTAAAAATTAACACAGAGACTCAAACACTTTCATATGGTCACCAGTTACCCTCCCCTTGTTCCAACTGATTTGTCCCTGTGTATTACAGATCTGACAGAGTAATTAACACTGTGTCAGTTTTATTTGTCTGTTGAGACCTGTCTATCATTATTTACCAGATGTCTATGCAACAGAAATTAACCATGAGGATTATTGTCTCTGTTTTCATCATCAAATTTATTGATATTGACCTGAAACACTTGAAGAGTGTTTCCATCTCTAAGCAACCTACAACTTCACCTTACAATATAAAACAAAGTAGCCTTGAGAAACTGATGGAGATAATGTATACATTCAAAGCATACCCAAGAGAAGACATGGCAAAAGCCTTGGTACAAACATATTTATGTCTTAAAGAATCAGGGTCATTTTGTGGCTTGGGTTGATGGAAAAACAGCCCGAAGTTCAAGATATTTAATTGTAGAACCAGCTGGGTGTTGTGAACCCGGTCCACGTAGACCATAAACACATGCTGTAAGATGCAATTGAGGGAGGTTAAACCATTTACCAAGTTGTAGCAAATGAGATTTTAAGATATGACTCTGCGCTGTTACTGTTACTGTGCCTTGATGCATGTGCCCAATAACCTCCGCACATGTATCAAGAGGCTGCGAAAAGAACATGGAGCCATGGTCACTGAAAACTTGTGTGTCTGACAGACTGTTTGTGTACATAATTCAGTTTGATTGGTACAGGGTATTTTAATGGTCGGCCTCCGTGGAAGCTCACAGAGATCTGAAGGGTTGAGGGGGGAAAAAAACTTCAATCCTGGTATTGTAAGGCAAAGTTATTGGTTGCTTGAAGGGTGCCTTTGAGCCAGACAATAAAATCTTCAATCATCTTTCAAATCAAGAAAGATGTCAATGACAACTTGGAGACAATAACCCGCAAAGTTAATTTCTGTTTCGCAGTCATCTGGGAAGTAAACATTCAAATCTCAGTGTTAGCATAAGTTCTCCTTGTTCCCAGTCACGTCTGTCAGGTCTGAATAAACAATTCACTCGGTCTGTCTCGGCCCGGATAATTGGCAATAATAAGCAACAGGCAGCTGGAAAATTAATGCACTGAATTTCAAATAACAATACAAACTCTTCAAGCATTAGAGTAAAATGTGACGTTCAAAACTATCTGTATCATTACACATTCATTTCTGCAAAGCAACCAGTTCCTTCATTTCTTTTTTTAATTTAAATTCAACGTTTCTGGGTTTACAGTGCAGTTTCTACAAATCATTCTGTCAATGCATTATGACAGAAGTCATATACAATACCAGGTAAGCAAAAACAGTCTCCATAGCTAAACAACAGGTTAAGCTATTAGGTTGCTTGCCTTCCTCAATAATGACACACAATTCTTGATGCAAGGGTCTTTAGTCATCAGTTGGTCAGTTCATGTTTGAACCAGTCTGAAATATCTCATCAATTATTAGAAGAATTGTCATAAAATGTACAAATATGTGCACTCTGGAGAAGAACAAATAATGAATCCGTATTTTGTAATGCCACCAGCAGAATATGCATACATAATGATTTCACTGTTCCATGTTTGTCCGAGAGTAAGTAATAAGTTACAACACATTCAGGCTATTTCCAGCTTTGCATAATTAAAACAACCTGTGCAGACTTCAGATAAATAAATAATAAAAAAAAAACAGATAAAAAGTAGTATAAGTATTTAACTAAGCAGCCTATCATGGTAGAAGCACATTGACCAACAACAAATTTACTAAGTCTGAGCAAGTCTCAACAAATTTGAGAAACCCAACAAAGTATGGTGGGTAAAACAGTCCGCTTCAGAAATGCTCTTGGTGGAGTACAAAGGCAAAGCTGTGCCCAGCAGGGATTAAGCATGTGAGGGTAAACATACTATGCTTGTTCAATATAGCAGTATAGCTGGGGATACATTACCATTGCTGACTTTTAAAGTATTAACATGTGCACTTGATGGAACTATCCCAAAAATATTAAATACATGTTGGCATGTTCATAAAAACAATCGATCATTTCAATACCACTGACATATTTCATACCGCCAGCCTAGAATATGGAAACAGAGATGAGCATCGCATAGTCACAAAAATTTTAAATACATTGCCCACTTATAAATCACATCGTAAAACTTAATGGTTGAACGCATGCATTTCTATTTTAATGAGAGTTTACAAGGCAATCAATCATGCATGGGTTGGTATCAGAACACTATGTAAATAAGTATTTTGACTGTGAGCCGAGTTTGGTTGTGTGTGTGTGTGTGTGTGTGTGTGTGTGTGTGTGTGTGTGTGTGTGTGTGTGTGTGTGTGTGTGTGTGTGTGTGTCTTAATCTTTGTATGTGCAATTGCCTGTGTAATGAGTCCCATCATCCCCTCTAAGCAGAATGTCTTTAGGCACCAAGTAACCAATGGTAATGAAAAGAAAATAAGAATGATGCATCGTAAATGTTGGGCAGAGAAAAGTATAATGCAGTACTATTGCACATCATCCCTTCTTCCAATATTATTACCTGGTGTGCTGTTTGTGTGTGTGTGTGTGTGTGTGTGTGTGTGTGTGTGTGTGTGTGTGTGTGTGTGTGTGTGTGTGTGTGTGGCATCAGTCTGGAAGACATGCAGCAAAAAAATGGAAATTTCATGGTAGTTATTTCTAAATTGTTATGGCCTCAAATTACTATCACCTCACTGTTTGCATTTGTTGCTAATACATAATGGATGGTGTTATCCAGCCACTTCTACCCTCAACCATTATCCCAATTACCAGTGCACTTTACGCCACCGTTACAGTCATTATAATTATTACATAATGGTCTAGAATGAGAATTTTATAGTTCCTTTTCTATCCCAGTACCATTAGAGTGTCAAGACTAATTTCTTGTCGGATCATGAATCTATCCTGCATCTGTCTGTTTTTAGCATTGTAGTCCAACAACGATGGCCACATAGAAAAATAAAGTCTGGATTCCCTAGGTTGTTGTCAGAGAGCTTGTTGAGAAGCAGAGGGTTGCGAGTATGAAGAGGTCTGTGCGTAGCGTTTCACACTCTATTGAAGGTTTATGAAGCATTGTTTCTGATTTGCCCAAGAAACATTGGAATCACTGGTGGGAGAATTTATGTTTACCAGCTTTGAATGGCAGTGAAGCAACACTGCAGAAGTAGAGTTAGTTAATCTCTTCACACTGGCAAGTTCTCATCATTTGTGTAATTTGCAACACAAGCAAAATAAAGTAAGCAAAATTAATTTGGGGAATTTGTGCATGCATTTTGATTCCTATGGAGCCAGCGGGTGTCAGGTAAAGAAACAACAAGCAAATTTATTCCCACAAATTATGATGATCCACGTTTCTGAATTAGTGCCATGTTACTGCAGCATTAAGACCTGAACTTACAGGTGTTTTTTTTTTTCTTTTTTTCTTTTTTTTTTCCTACTCCAGTCATTTAAGGAGGTGTAGCTATGAGGCTAGTAGCTGTCATTTTATTTTAAGGGTCCCTACACTGAATCCATTCCTTTATACATATATTATAGTCACTTTAAGGTCATGTTTAATGACCTTATGTTTAATTTGATGCAGTTTTGGTTTTTGACAGTGGCTGTATATTAGCTCTTTTTGCAGATAGCACTGGTGTTACAGAGGTGGAAAAATATATAAGCACACACACATAAGATAGAAAACAACTACCTGTAGCACAGACCATCAGTTAAAACATGTATGCGTCTGGCAAAAAGGACATTAATGTCGCATAGAAAAAAGAATCTATGAAATATAGCTAGCTCTGTCTCATGATATAGCAGCATTAGCATCTTATCAGAAGACATCTAAAGGATGGCCGCATAGCACAACAATCAATTTACTCACAACACAATTCAAATAGCTTCAGGCTGCTCACTGATGTCATTAATGGTATGTTTGTATCCCTCCTCCCATCTATGGTTTTTTCAAGAGGCATGCGTTCAGGTGATTTTCACCCGATGTTAGTAATAGAGAGTAACATATTTTGCAGTTGTCAGTGATGCAGGAAGACTGTGCCTTCACCAGACAAGGCTCACATGTCACAGGAATTTCCAAACAAAACAAATGTTTTTTGTTTGGAAATTTCTCGTTAAGGATTACCTGATTTTTCAATAATTTTGCTGCCTTTTTAAAGACTTAAGTGCAATAGAAAATATATGGAAAGAAATGAAGATCAAGATTCACCTACAGGCTGCAAGTGGGCTGCATTTCTGGGTTCCAATAACACCACCACACCACGACTTAGTTATTATTTACACTGTGACACCCATGGGTCAAAGGCAGGGGGCGCATAATTAGGTTAGTGCTGGGTCTGTGTATGTTTTGGTCATTGGATTTTCTATTCAGAAAAGGATATTAAAAAAACAAAAATGATTCTTTGATTTTTATTTTACAATTCTAAAATTGAAATTCAAGATATTTTTTCTTTATCAGTGTGAAAAGGGGATAAACAAAACTTTTAAAAATGGTTGATTTTCATTTCCTGTTTCTATAAACAAAAACAAAGAGAAATAACGTGGGCCATCTGACCGCTGGTCATACATTTAAACAAATATCCCCCCAAAAAGTAATTATCTATGTTAAAACATACCATCAGTATTCAAAATTCCTCTAGCTCTAACTTTGTGTGTCAATCATTATTCATTTCTTTCTTTTAGGTATAAGTAAGAATTGTCTATGTGGGGCATGTGCTGTCCCGACTATTAGGAATCAATGATAATCATTGTACTAATATGTTGTAAAATCTTAGCTTGTCTCTTCATTCATACAGTTAATCTCTGGTGAATAAAATACCTCCTTCTGTTTTATTTGTCATTCATCAAACGTATGTTCTGGATATAAATATCTTTACCACTTCAAGTATATTTTCACTACCTTTGTACTGAGATCACTTCAAGCTTGGCTAGACAATTGTCTTGTGATGTCCAACTGGCCAAACCACTGAAATGTCCTTGAGCAAAAAACTGCTGTAATCCTCAGGCATTAGCACACTTTTCATTCACAGCGAGTACAACTAATTCCCCCCTTGTGAAGGACTTAAGATAACACATGTTCCTGTAATTCATATTCTGAGCGTATACGAGGATTACGAGTCACGCTATCATTTAAAAGTAGCTGAGGGGATATACAGATCTTCACATCATTTGTCAGCCTCTGCACACACACACGCACAGAGGAGAGATAACATGGTGTATAACAAGTGTAGTAGTGGAGAGCAAGGCATGTTTTAACTTTCATTACTGGAGGAAAATGGTCGTCACATTAAATGGCAACATAAGGGGAGAGATGGAAAGAGTGGGGGGGGCAGGGAAACAAGCACTGACTGAATTACACTGTATGTACCTTCTCTAAAATCAAGCATTCTGTATGTCTTTTGTGAGCATTTACAGCATACAAGCTGAGGTAAACACAATTTTTCTTGCAAGAAACCTGCAAGAAAGCAACCTTCAAACAGTGATCCATCACCCGACGCGAGTATGACGAGCCTTACCTGATGCTGAAATACTGCACAGCGCTTGTTTATATATATTTTTTATTACTGTGTGTGATAGAAGATAAAACATATTTATGTGATTTATTTACAATTTTATGATTCTTATAAATACATGATGACCCTATGCGTAGTTGAAAACATCTGTTGTGGGCCCTTTAATCTACAGCAAGATTATATTATTTGTAAGAAAAATCATTGTGAATGTAGCAGTTAAATAAATGTACTTTGTCATTTACCACCACTGATTATATTAAAGGTCCAGTGTGTCAGATTTAGGGGGATCTAGTTACAGAATATGGCAGAAATGAATTATAATATTCAGAACTATGTACAGATCAGACAGATCATTTTCCACGAGTCTGTCATGTTGAACTGATATGTTTCTACAGTAGTCCAGAACAGGCAAACACTGGCTCTGGATCAAGCCTTTCACAAATGGATTTGAAGCCATCGTTGTTTCTCCCTCTGGTTTGGAACAGCGAGGCGAATAGAGGAGGTTGCAATTCACAACTACACCACTAGATGCCTCTAAATCGGACACAGCAGATGGGAAGAAACTGTTGGGGTTTTGACCTGATGGATCCCAGCCTCCTGCCAGAGGGGAGTGATTCAAAGAGTTTATGTTCCGGGTGGAAGGGGTCAGCCACAATCTTTCCTGCATGCCACATAGTCCTGGATGCATAGAGTCTTCTGACCAGGTGGGTATAGTTACTTTGTAAAGTTGTTAAGTAGATTACAATGTTCCCATCAGTTAAAAGTAATCTGTTACATTACAGCATCACCTATTAATAAAAATAATGTGCATTACCAAAAAAGTCGTTTGCACCACCTCGACATGCTGCAACTTAACTGACACACAGCCTCCTTCAAATGCACTGAGACGTCCAGACAATGTATAACGTCAGTCATCCAACCAAATGAACTCTGTAGGACTACACAGGAAAGACAGTCAGCAATATGCCACATAGCTTTTTATTATTATTATTATTATTTTTGATCAGTCAACATATGATCAAAACTCAGGAGTTAATCTTGTTTGGTACTCATATATATCTACCCAGCCCAGGTAGCCTATATATGAGCACCAAACAAGATTAGGTAACAACTGATTTTTTTTTTTTTAACCCGAATGTAGTTATGAAGTCCTTTTCGCTGGTGAATTGAAAATAATGTGCGTATTTCAACGATTCAAAAGCTGCCCTCTCTGCCATCTTGCTGGCGGTTCGAAAACAGATCAGCAGGGCACAGACTCATCATCATGCGCCAAATTTTTCTTTCCTAATTTTTAAAGCAACTTTAAGTTGTAACAACACTGCTTCTGACTGACTGATCTTATGATACTCTGCGCTTGTCCTCTGCGGTGGCAGCAGTGTGCCAGATGGTGATGGAGGAGGAAAGACTGAATGATGGAGGAGAAGAAGTGCACCATCATTGTCTTTGGCAGGTTGAGTACATCCTCTGCTGGGCTTTGTTGTAAAACTTTGTTTGTAAAGTGAATGCAGTAAAAAGGCTATAACCATCCCGGTGACAATGAAGAGTATAGACAGAATTATAATATAATACCGATTCTTCGTTTCACCTTTCCTGAAACAAATCCCATAAATTTCATGGGCAGGATGATCTTCATGGAACAACATGGAAGTGCATATGAAATATGCACCAATAATCACAAGTCTTGAGAAATGATTCATTTTAATTTTAAAATCATTTAAAACAATCAAGTTAATCAGAGCATTTGAATCTTTGATTTACAAAGCTCCAACATAAATGATACCCTGCTGTTAAGCAATGTTGTTTTCTGATTAGATCTCCTCTAATGTAATTATCCTCTTTCTAAGACAATCTGCCTTCCTGTTTGTCTTGCGTCTTCTTTCTTTTCTATTGTTGCTGTCTCATCTTCCTGTCTTTTTTCTTTTACTTATTTTTTGCTTCTTTCTTTCAGTTCATCTTTTATCTCCCCGTTTTAATCTCTTCTTTGCTTCTGTGTCTGTCTTTAGAGTTCCTGTTTCTCTGCACGAATGGGAGATCACATTAGGTGGGAACAATTTTCCAATCAGTGCAGCAGTTTGATTAATTATCCAACGGTCTCAGTGAGGAGGAAAGGACGTGTTCACACAGAGAAATTAGCATCGCCTCATCACTTCTGTGAAGGGGGAGGTTTGGATGACACTTTAAAGAAAAGTTTAAAGGTTACATGATTAAAAATGGTTCCTGACTTTCTAATGCATCCACGTGGGCAGCCTATCTTGCACTGCTCACACCTACAGTGTACTTCTCGTCAAGCATAGTTAGAGGGTTGGTCTTTTAACAGACACTGACATGAAATGATAGATCATTTTGAAGTCACTGAGTGCAACTGTTCTCCTCCCACTTCTCTGAAGCCAGTCGTGACTTTTCATCAACCCCTGACAACTAAAGTTCCACCCATCGCCTTGCCAGAAATTTAAATTGACGCTGAGCCTCCAAAGTACACTGAGAGCCCTCCAGAGGTTTGTTTCCTACTGCTGCCTTCCAAGAGGACACTGTAAATTAATGACTGGTGCCATAATACAGAAAGGAATAGACAGTTTGGATTTTTTAAGATGTACTACATAATTTAACATTAAAAAAAAAGCTTTAAAGAGGACACATTGAAGTGTGAAGATTGTGACAAGTACAGTAATCACCACATGTTAGGAAAATTACTTTATTCCTCAAATGATTTTTTTCTTTTCTTTTTTTTTTTACAGCTTTGTCACTTTGCAGAGTTGCAGCAAATTTAGGTTCTTCTGTTCACTTGAATGGCGGTAGTTGGTTTACACCGAAAATACACAGCATGCGGAACGGCTCTGGAATAACAGCATACTCCGCCGTCCGCCAACTCACACATAATTCGTTTGTGATTCACATTGGTGCGGCTCCGCCGGCCAACGAGCATTCCGATATCTCATGTGTTCTCACAATTTACACATAATGACGCGATATTGCCGGCTGAAGTCTCTCTGACTCCTGCAATGGCATTCCCCACCGCATGTTTTTTCTGTGTCCTTATAAAAAGGATGTGAGGTGTCATAAATGATAGGTTGATTTTGGACCTCCAGATTCAACTTCTCCTCATCCATGGTTTCGACGGGGTGAAAATAGGGTGACCATATTTGGGTAGTTGAAAAGAGGACACCTTTTTTGTACCATCGCTCTGGTAAAGACCCCCCCCCCAGACGAAGATTTTCTCGTGCGCACCTGGATGCGCCGTGCGCCCCGATCAGTCTGTCCGGTGCCCCCTCTACCTCGTCAACCCCCCGCTCTCGGGGGCGTGACTAATTTGAGAGCGACACAGAGAAACCTGGAATGGAGTAAAACGGAGTGGAATTCTATTGGCAATACATTGTGTTTTGAGACATTCGCACGAAATCCCGGACGATTTTGAAAATCCCCCCGGACATTTTTTTAGGTCCCAAAAGTAGGACATGTCCGGGGAAAAGAGGACGTCTGGTCACCCTAGTGAAAAGACCTATGACCTGTTGACTTCAGGTCAGCGCCGCCCATTATGATGTGTCCTTGAAATGAAACTTAATCGGTGGTGAACACAAAATTTTGTATTTTGTAGCCATTTCCTTTCCCGCACAATCTGCTCTGTGCTGAATTTATGCGGTGTGCATCCGTAAAAAATAGAAGCTCTGCGTATGTGTTGTGGAGGGCTGCCGGTCGTGGTCGGAGACTGTGTGAGCTGACACATTGACTAAAATTTAAACGTATCGGCATATCATAATTTATGCACACAATTCAGTCGTGTTTATTTTAGGTTACGGACATTTGCTGTTGTTGGTAGCTAAGTCTACAGGTAGCTAAACTGCTGTTGTTGCAACTAAACTGGCAAAAATACTAGAAGAACATTTTAATGGGATGCCTCAAGAGCTACAGAAAACTAAATTGAATTGAGTCAGATGTGATCAGGCCTAACGCATCTCTGTGGCTGAATTCAAATGAAAGTGTGTCAAATATCTGCATTCTATCCGCACAGACTTGAAATGACAAGGGTAATGAATGAAAACACTGAATGACTAAAATTAAATGATTGACTAATTCCATTTTATACTTGCAGTAGCAAAATGTTTAGTTATAAAGAATCTCCAGCCATCAGTTGCAAAGTGCTGCATGCTTGTTAGGGAGTTTTGTTTACTCACCCACTCGAGACTTTCAGTATTAGAAATCTAAATTATTCAGAAGCCGTTAAAGAAGTGACATTTAAAAAACACCAGGAAATAGTTTAATATATCTTTTTTTCAGAAATGAGTTACAGGGAGCTTAATGTGAAGAGATGATATCAAAGGAAACACACACCATCTGTAAAGTAGGAACCCTATTAGAGAAGTGTGGATGCACAACTTATAACAAACGCATATACATGTTTTTAATGTCTTTCAGTAGTCTAGAAATGATATGTTTCAGGGTCAGGTTTGTACTGTGCAAAAAAATAAAAATAAAAAGGACAAATAAGAGGGACAAAGACTTATAAAATAGCTTATTTAATCAACCAAACAGAATAAAAATGGCTGTTTACCTTGATAATTAAGCACAGAGAAAAGTTATTTTTTTATGAACCGTGCTATTAAATGACAGCTGCAGCCCAAGTCGCCCTCATGGATAAATCGTCTTTACCCAGACGGTTTGGAGTGATGGACAGCTGAGCGCTTCAGTGGAAGGTGGGAGATGAAAAACTTCTGTGGGTCTAAGCTGTATGGCTGCATCATAGTGCAGGTTTTGAAATCTCATTACATTTTTCCCCACAGTCTGTCTCTTTTCTTGCCAACACCACTCCAGTGACTCAAGTTTCTACCAGTGTGGTAATATCATAAACAACTTGGTGTGGTCACACCCACTAATAAAGACAGTGTTACAGTAACGGAACATTTAGAGCAAGTAGGGACTGCAGATATCATATTGTACTGAACTCATTGATAAATATTCAGTTTTAGATTCAGTGTACAAGGAACTGTGTCCATTTCTTCCTGAATTCAAAACTGACCTGAGGGTTTTGAGTACGATATGTAACCTAAATTATGTGGTCACCTGCGTTTGTGCATTACTCTGCATCTCACATCCCGCAATATTGTTAAACAATAGTTTTAACCGACCTTTAACTATTTTTTAATCATGGCATTCTGTAAAAATATGATTAATATTCATGGTCTAAATTGTACTAAAAGACAAATACTAAAGGATAGGAATATCTTGTTAGTCATGTGTCTGCCTGCCCCGGAGACTTTTACCATTTGGCAGAACAACTCTCAAGGAAAGAACTCACAAGAGGCATCCTAATGATGCCCGAACCACCTCAGTAGGCTCCTGGTGAGGTTAGTTAACATGAAGACAAAACTAGGAGTAAGTTGAATATTAAGAGGCGAAGACAACACCTAGTTTTCAAAAGTGCCCAGGTCTCTAAAAAATTGCAAAGGTTCTTACATAAAATCTGTCTGGCTATCCACCCAGGCTGGATTTATAATGCCAAACAGATTATTTAGCAGAGGCAGGCTCTACAGTTTTAAACTCTCACCCGATGCTCCTTCACAAATGTCCCTCATCTGCCCAAAAGCTGCCAGTCAGTAAGTCTGTGTGTAGTTCAGGGGCTGCTAGGAAAAATCACTACATTCTAAGCACAGGGCGGCTGCAAATTAGCTTCAGCCAGACACACTGTACACTGTCAGATTTGTTGCACTGATCCGACAGTAGTCTCAATTAGTCGACACAGGACCTGCCCCCTTCATTTCAACCAATCAGATTAGAGAGCCAATCATCTTGTTGTTTTGAAAACTTACAAATCAGCTTCTTTAAAACTGTCATCTGTTGTTTCAGGGTTAGACTGATGCAACTCAGAACCTGCTGACTAATTGGTCCATCACTGAGTTCCTGGGGAATGCTGCATCAGATCTCGTCTATTTATTTAAGGCCCAGAACACAGAGAAGCTCCTTAATAGAGTGATTTAAGAAAAAAATGTGTCATTCAGTCTTTTCCCTCAGTCCATGTATGTGAACATCTCTCATTTAGATCAAAGAGATGAGATTGTTTTGCTGTTTGTGTGCCTCCGTGCAGTTCCGGAGCCTGCACTAATTGGTTTCAGGCAAAGTGTGTTTGTGTGTGTGTGTGTTTGTGTGTGCGTGTGTGTGTGTGTGTGTGTGTGTGTGTGTGTGTGTGTGTGTGTGATGATTAGAGGCTAAATTATGCTGTTTGTTGTTATGGTAGCACTTGGGCAGCTAGCCTGCTAGCTACAGCGCTAATGTGCCGAATGGACAGAGAAGACTTATCATCAGGAATAATGGCCAATCAGCCACACACACACACACACACACACACACACACGCACACACACGCACACGAACAAAGTTTAACTTAATCAGACAAGCAACGTCACCCACCCGCCCACACACATTATAACCGAGACATAAGCGCGCGCACACATACAATGTTATTGTGATGAAGTTTGGATTGGCTCTAAGTTTTGGAAGAGCCAGAGGTTAAATAAACAAACAAACAAAATTAAACTGATGCAGTGTCAGAAGCAGCATTTATCAAATTTAACAGTGACAGGACAGCACTGCTAGAAACTGTGACCACTGCTGAAGGACACTTTTTGATAGGGGACTGTCACATCAGCGCTTACACTGGAGACATTTAACATTTTATGTAAGAAGGAGAAGATCAAAAAAAAAATTCTACATTCATTTTTGGGGAGGAAACAAGGACACAAGGACTTTATTGTAAAACTCTAGTTGCCATGCTTCAAATGTGACACAACTGAAATTAAAATCTGGATTAACTCTTGCCCACAAGAACTGGAAAAAGATGTTAAGAAATGTTCCTGCTTATTTGAACAGGGACCTCTTTAAGCATGTCTTTTACTTCCTTTTTTTGATGTAAGTGTGTGTAGATGTTGTGTTACTCCTTGTGAGGTGTGGTGAAGTGTCTTCAACTTTAACTGTTCAAATAATTTTGTTCATTTAAGCAGATCACTGATATAACTACGTTTAATGCTGAGATCTTAGAACATGGCAACGCTCAAGTCAGATGGGAAAAGAAACAAGTTCTCAGATTATCAGACAGATTTTTCGAGCATTTGTGTAAAAAATAGTAAATTAAACACTGACACATCATCTGGACTGTAAGAAGCCACATTATCATTCCTTTGGATTCATATTTGTAGCAACCAGATTGATGGAAGTCTGATATTCACTCATTTTTTTAGCTCTGTTTTTGGTCTCTACCATCTCCTGAGGGAAATATCTGGCTCTTTAGATGCTAAATGTGTCTCTATGTTCAGTAGCTAGACCCTAACTGTGTCTGTCTGCTGTTCGGTGCTGGGCAGGTAGAGCACTCTGCAGGTTTTTGCTGAAAATAGCTGCCTGCTGTGACCAAAATAAGAGAGAACCAAAACAGTAAAGCTGTGAGCTATAAAACAAAACTTTATGAACTGAAATATGCCACAATAGAGCTGGTCCATACGGTTGAAGAGAGACGCAGGGTTAGTTGATAATTCTGTGTGGTTTCATCACTACGAATGTCATGGTCATGGGATACTGTGTATGTCTTGTCAAAGGGAGCTGTCTGATAAATGTCCTCAAGTGATGTCACCAGTTTGTAAATGAAAAAAAAAACCCTCCGTAGCTCACTCCTCAAGCTTGAGGCTTGATTACATATACTAGTGCAGTAAATTATGGCTTATGTAGATTCAACACATTCTCATCGTAGGTTGTCAAATACTGATGTTGCTTTATCACTGTCCTTGGTGCTAAAATGTACCTTGTACAATGTAATCAAAGCTGTGAAATGGTTGCAGTCTGGTTAGATTTATGCAACAGAACTGGTCAATGTTGACTTTTGGTTTCAGAAGGGATGTGAACCCCAGTCACTATGGGTGTGGATGTAAGCCTGTTGTGTCTCCTACAGGTGATTAAGGCTGGATTCAGCTGTGGTGAAAACCAAGGTTTTTCCATTCATTTGAGTGGAGGTTATCTTGGCGGTCTTCGTCAGTGAAAAACTATTCCGGCAGGCAGTGGAGAAGTTGAGCCAGATCCAACTTTTGGAAAAACAGAGCCCGACAGCAATCAGATAGTCAGATCAGGTAAACCCTCCACAATTAGCCTGAAATGTCTCTGAAACTGAGACTATCCAGGTGGATTCATGGACTCTGGTATTCTACCTGTGTGTGTGTTCTGTTTATTTCATGTACCCAGCCTCTAAATCTGAGTCTGACTCTTAATTTATGCTGAAAAATAGAGACTCTCTTTAAAGACGTCTGAGAGAGAGAGAGCACTTTGGTCAAGGGACATAGACAGTCGATGACAGTAAGCAAATTGTCTGCCTTGATAAAGCCAATTAATATATATATTAAAAGCTATTTCCTGATTATTTGATAGTGATTGTTACAAGTACAAATATATACTATGTGTCACACTATGATATAGACAAAATGTGTCTATATGTGTCTCTACTACACCACAGCACCTGATCCTGTCTGAATGGTCAGGCATTTGCTCCAACCTTATAGGTCTTAGTTCTTCTGACCAGGGTTTACAGGTTGCCCTAATGCATGAGAGAAAACAAAAAAAGGTGACCATGCCATTTCAATTATTGGCTCAGACCCTGTGGAACGTTTTTCCCATAGACTTGCATTGTGCGGTCTCTATTCAAGCCTCTTAACAAGCAACTCAAGACCCATTTATACAAAGTGGCCTTTGTCTTGCCTTGTGCTGTCTAATGTTCTGTTGTTGCTCATGTTTTATTGTTTGCTTCTTTTTATTGTTTAACAATTTACTCTTGTAAAGCCCTTTGTGACCTTGCTCTGTGAAAGGTGCTATACTAAATAAATTTCATTTTTATTATTACCACCACCATCATAGTGTAACAGTCTAACACAATGTCTGATAAATAATGGAATGCTGAGAAGTTTTAGGTTCCCCCAGAGAGTCCAGAGGATGAGGGCAGTAACAATAAAATCAAATAATCAAGGGAAACAGAGTAATCTGCACAAACATGGTTTATTAACAAATAAAAGTCAGAAGTCAAATACTCAAAAGCCACAAAACACTAAAATGAACACTAACTTAGATGCTATATAGACGCAAACTCAGCACTTCCAAATGTGAGAAAGTTTGCCTCTGCATTGAAGGTCAGCAAATTAGGCATAGAGACCGTCCCTTTAGCGGGACCCTTTAGAGGGAATACAACTTTACACTAGCAGCCAAATAGACTAACCTGCCACATGATTTACTGACTCTGTAACACAGGCCTTTCCTTGTTTTCAAGTTCTGGTCCTGATTAGGTGATAACTGCCACTAACCACACACTGGAGGGTTCCCTCACTCCGGGGTTCACCAACTTGCCAAAGGACCACCTTCAGCTGGAATGAAGGAGCCCTTGAAGCCACTTTCTTTGATCAGAATCACATGCAAGATAACACATAACATCCACTCACTAACACGTCAAGAAGTCGATGATAAAATATGACAAAATATATTATAAACATATTTGCAATATGTCATTTAAATGAAAATAGCTGTACATTTTTGCCCAGGAATGTTTAATACATGTGCAAAGGTTCACAGTATGTATGTTCACAGTAATACGTTTTTCATTTTCCAAATCATATCTTCTTTTCTTCTTTTTTTATTCACATTGCATTTTCATCAGTTGATATTTATTGCCTTAGTCAGAGAAAAAACTTTTAACCAAAGCTCTACACAATGCATCATTATCACGTATCAGTTGTTGATCTCTGAGGTCTGCAGTGTTTCTCAGGTCATTAAAACAAGAGGTCCTAGTGGTCTCTAAGTCTAAGTTCAAGACTTGTCCTGACTGAGATTTCAATGTCTAAGCTCTCAGGTTATAGAATAGTCTCACTCTGGAAATCCAGAGAGACCAGCAAAGTGCTTCATCAAAAAGGTTGTACTTCAGACCAACAGAGAAGCTGTAATCTCCAGCTTGACATTGTTTGCCTCCCTTGTTTGTTTTCTCTTTGTTTTCTTCATGTATCAGAGACCAGCAGCTTTGCGCAGTATTGATTTTACATTACTGACTTTCTACATCAGAGTTCAAACTGTTACATCTCACCAGCACAAGGAGCCAAAAGCACAAGCCTGGTACAGCTTTAATATGTGCCTGCTGTGTTCCAAGGCATTGTGAAGAATAGCCCTGCAGTAGGAAGATGGCTATTGTAGTACATTGCAATGTCCTGTGAATCTGTGACTAGTAGTATTAATACTACTGCAGTATACCTGATCCAAATGGAAGGAAAGGCAAGGGACCAACGTTTTGGCACCAGAAATGTTCTGGTTTCTGTTTGTTGTGGGCTTTGGTTGCAAAAGTCTGTATGTGGAGAGCAAAAGAGTGCACCCATCGGCTATCACTAGTGTGTTTTAAATGTTTATTTGTAATGTGTGTTTTATAGTAATATAACTGTACTGATACTATATCTATAATATTAAACAGCTCAAGTTTTGTACAGCGCACACAATTATTGAGATCCTAATAAAAAGATATGCTGCAGAAATACCGGGGGCATCACCATCTTTGCTCTAACAGGTTGTAGGAGCAAAATCTCAAGTATGTGCAGTTGTAGGAACAGCTGAAATGCTCCACAGAGCCCCCAGAAAAGGGAATATTTTATTCAGCGCAGCATAAAGCCTCGGTAACACATCATTTCAAACACACTGCAATTACATTTAACTTTGCTGCTTCTCGGTCCGGATGGAGTTCTAGGGCTATATAAAGGTGTGAGGGAAGTAAGTGTCTTGTCTGGTTTTCTTGTTGCTGGTTTCATCCTCTGTCTGCTTTATCTGTATCGATATCTCTCTCTGGTGGTTTCTTCTTTTATTGTGTAGCAGCCTTGGTTTTCTACCTGCCTTTTTCATTTTGCCCCTTCTCTCTGTCTGTCTCTGTGAAGTGAACTTGCATTCATTAACTTCCTCGCCTTGGCTGGAGCAAATTAAGCTGATTGCAGCTCTACAGCCACTTTCCACTGTGTTACATTAGCATGATATCTTGCCAATCTCTTTTTTTCAAATTCCATCTGCTGGATTTTGCTTTACACTACATTCTCTTACAGTAAAAGGTCACATTTGTGAGATAAGTTAGCTGGCCATTAGGCTCTTGGCCTAAGCACAGCAACTGTTACTACTGTGTTCTGGGACAAATGTTCGATTAATGATGGGGCTTTTTAGCTTGAAGCCAGATTATCCATCAGTAAGAGCCATTTTAAAAAGCATCACATATCTGTCTTTGTAAAGAGATTGCTTACTTGGACTGCACTCAACATTACAAAAACCAAATAAGAATTGATTTATAATCAGCACTAGATGGATGTAACACAATGTTCTAATTGAAATAACAATAAAACTGGTATTTGTACATTGTACCACTAACAACAGCACAATTGGAGGCCATTTCTTTCATTGGTGTTCTCAGGGAGATAAATGTTGTCCATATGATTATTTTTAAAGAGAAAACAATCTTTTTGCATATGAAGCCTATAATTTAGTCGTCTTTTTTAATAATGCTTTTTAAATTGGATGTTGCTGCTGTTCTCTGGCTGGGGATAGATTCATCATTTCAATGTGTTTTTACCCTCTACTTATGTATACATTATGTATTGGGTCTTTATTCACAATGTTCAAAATGCTTTTTGTCTAGATGTATTGTGTAAAGACTTACAACAATAAAAAAAAGCTCTGTAGACTTATATTTAAAATAAAAAAGGTCCACAGCAATGTACTTTTTGTAAAAGTGTCTGTGACCAAAACCCCTGTGATAAAAATGGGATAAACATGGTCATCGATTACAAAGAAACAGGTCTAAGAGTCTATAGTCTAGGCTATAGTGGCTTCTTGCTCGATCATGGGCTTCATTTCTCTTTATCCTCTTTGGTCTCTTTACTATTAGCTATGTCCCTGGAGGTTGATGAGCCAGCTTACATTGCCCCCTGCCTCCTGTTCTGACATGACATGGGGGGTCTGCTCCATGTCAGCATTCCTCTCTGCACCCTATAAAACCTCTAGTGGTCCAAAACGCCTGTGGTACAAACACTAACACTGCCCTGGTACTCTGACGTCACGGAAAAAAAAAAAAAAAAAACATTTTCTCCATAGAATCTGATCCAGTTTCACCAAAATCAGAGAAGTAGTTGGTGATGTGCAACTTAGTCCCATAAAATATTACATATTTCTCGCTGGTGATTTTACAAAGTTACATAGTGCAGACACATTATGTTTACATGGTAACATTTTTACATGAACCCCAGCCATCCTAAATATCAATGTGAGTTGAATGAGATGAGAGTTTTTCCCACCCACACTTTAAAGCTCAGGTTTCACTTCAGCTCTATTATCATAATTGTATGAAGTTTTATCAAAACATTCATTCCACAAATTCAGCAATATTCTTGCAAGAACACGCGTGTTTCTAATGGACATTTTTTTTCCCTTTTTTTTGACACCAACACGAACGTAGAATATGAACAAATGTAATGTTTTGGTAAATTCATCTTATGTATTCTGTTTATGTAATGTTTTCTTTCAATGCATGGCAGTACTCACTTAGCTTCTAAAGCCTCCATCTTTCATCAGTGTGCTAAAATCTGATTTTTAGGGAGGTTCTGAGGACATCTGATGATACCATATCCTGTCTGAGCCTTCTGTATATATATATATATATATATATATATATATATACAGGGACGGACTGGGACAAAAAATCGGCCCTGGCATTTTGGACCAGACTGGCCCACAACATTTGATAACACACTTTTTCAGTTTTTTCAGTGCAACTGTGCAAGTCTTTAAAACAACCTAGCTCAACAGGACATAAATAATCAAATCATATCAAATCAATTTTATTTGTATAGCCCAAAGTCACAAAGTCCATTTTCCATTGAGGCTTTACAATCTGTACAGGGAGTGACACCCTCTGTCCTTAGACCCTCGGTTCGAGTGAGGAAAAACTTGCCCACAAAAAACTTTAACAGAAAAAAATGTGGAAGAAACCTCAGGAAGAGCGACAGAGGAGGGATCCCTCTCCCAGGACGGACAGACGTGCAATGGATGTCACGTGTACAGGACAATCAACATAAACATATTGTACATTTACAATGACTGACTGAAATACAGCCTGTTTATAATATATTTATATAAACAAACACACAGCTGCATTGACATAACACTAGCAATAAACAAAATTATGTCATTTTAAAAAGTGCTATTTTCTTTCTTTGTAGGCTAACTTACACTGTCTTTAGCCACCTAGCTACATAAAACAGCCCATTTTTCCCAGGCCTAAATAAGAGCTTACCCGAGGACTACTAGATGAACAAAGAAAATGAGAGTGCTGACTTTTCAGTTTTCACTCACATTTTTGGCGAGTGGTGGCTTTAAATATGCCTAGGCTACAATTACTGGAATGTACAGATACCTGCAGCTGCATTCACATAACATAGACAAAATGATATTATTTTTAAAAGTGAGATTTCTTATGAGTTATGTAGCCTACATTGTCCCTACCATCTAGGCTACATAAAGAACTGCTATATCTGCAGGACAAAAAAGCAACTTAGCCAATAGGCCAGCCTAGTACTCACCCCACAGACAATATTAGTCTAATAAGAAATTAGACTTATTGTTATTGTTGGTGAATGGTGAACACGTTTTCTCACATTAAATACTATTTTTTATTTAGAATAAAAGACACAAAAAGTAGGCTACTGAGCTAGGCTTATTTTCTCTTCCAGCCAGTGTAGCCTACAATGTATTGTAGCGACCCTGCAGTAATGTGTTGTTTGTTACAATGTGAGTTCTGTGGTTTCCCATGGTCCATAAATGCACCTGTATGAGAGCAAGGGGGCGGGGGAGCAGGTGAGGGAGAGCGCGTGTATGTGAGCGTGTGTGGAGAGACGGCACGAGTGAGGCTGCAGAGTGGGACCTGTTATGTGTTCCTGGCGTGGTTATGGCCTACAATAACCAAGTTCTGTAACCAGACTGTTGGCAATAAAAGCCAGTTTGCTAAATAACGCCTCGTTATTCCTGACGCGTCCGGCCGGACGCCACAGTATGTTTTATCATATTCATTAAAGGGTTGGGTGGCTTTATCCTACTCGTTGCATTTCATACATTTTCTGACAGTAGTCCAGCTTACCGCAGGTTCAACAACATGTTGAGTGCCACTGCGACCGGCACCACTGTCATCAGCGATGGGAGCTGATGAAGCCCTGCTGTGGCAAACATGTCAGTGATTTTAACACACTTAGCAGCGTCTGCCCGAAGAGCAAGTTTCTTTTTATCGCGTTTTTCTGCGCCACCTTTACGTTTTCTCTCCATCTTTATCTGATAGCGTTTCACCCATCAATAAACACACCGGCGCATCAAGCCAAAGGGGGAGGTGTTTCATGATGTGATTGGGCCGGTCCCCTGTCAGTCAGCGTGTAAGGGCCGGTGGTAAGGAAACAGTCTCGCACAGCCTTTTTTTTTTTGTGCCTGTAGGCGGGACCAACGCGTACAGAGTGATTGTTTAACAGTGTGTTTGGGCTGCGTGATCTACTCGTTGTGGGCCGGTCAGACCAATATTAAAAAAATAAAAAAAATCAGGATTTATCGGCCCAAATAGCACGTCGGCCCACCAGGCAAATGCCCGGTATGCCAGATTGCCAATCCGTCCCTGTATATATATATATATATATATATAAATAAACTTCCCTCTGTCCCCTTTTCATTATCCTCAGGCCTGAATCTGCCCTTTCATCTTGGAACAATTCTTCTGTTTTGACAGATTGGAAAGAGCTGAAGACTCAGATCTCCAGCTTAAATTTGTTTCCTCTGACATCCAAAACGAGGAGAGAAAGAGGGAGGATGGAGAGATGGAGATGGAAAAACCAACTGTTTTTTCACTCTCTAAGATCTGCTCCTGGAGGGAAGAGAGAAAAAAGGAAGAAAAAAGGAGAGATGCAGACAGAAATGAAAATAATGTGTTGAGGATTAGATGTGAGTTGAGGAATGGAGACAGAACCTGTCAGTAACTATGCAAAAGTCATGCAAATAATGATTAGAACTTAATAAAACTATAGAATCACAGTTTCACAGTTCACTTCTAAGTCGGATTAGTATTCAGCCTGTTGGTCATGTATAAAAATGTTAAGTTAGTAGTTATGAACTGCAATCAAATCACAATCACTTCACTTGTTCAGTTGTCTGACATCAAATAGAACTATGTAATGCTTTAATAAGTGCCTTCCTGCATGGCTGTGAAGTGAAGCCAACGTGGAAATGCCAAAAACTGCAGTTCCCCAAACGACCACTTGAGGCTGGCTACAGAACAAGTCAGTCTCCATAAGTACCCTGTGTGCAACTTCACAGCAGAAATAAACATGTTTACAGCCTGGTACAAATTTTTTTAGCTAATTCCCGCATTAATTAACTGGACTGAGTCTGACTTTCTATTTAACGCACATGTTTAAATTGTTTAAATTTTTTTTTGCTTTGTTTATTTTTTAAGAAATGTGGCTGTGTTGAATGAAGATTGCTAAAATTTGGTCAAAGATATTCATTTTTAATTTTTTTTTAGAATAGAAATCTCAGTACTTTATTAAGCCTAAAATGGCTTAGCAACAGAAATGCATCCTAAACAGTTCCTAGCGGCAAAACGTGCCTCATTAAAAACCGTTTATCCTAACATAAATTAATGCATTCCTTTATGTTAAGATTTCATTTTGGACCACTAGATTTCAATTTGTAGTTTTTATATTTGTCCACCACGTGGCGCCATTTTACCCATTCAAAACATGCAGCAAAGTTTCACACTTTTTACTGTTTTCTGCGAAAGAAGTATATTTCAGGCTGAAGTAGTTCTAAAAGACTGACGAGTTTAAAGTGGAAAAAAATATTAATATATATTATTTTTATAGCAGTTTTTAGGAAGGAGCCACGTTTTGTCTTAGGAACTATTCAGGACACATAACGGGAAGACCCTCCAAGGGTTAAAACTGTGGCCAGTAGCTTAGTCCGTAGGGTTCGAGTTTAGTATGGACCAAAGTATAGAAGGTGGACTGGTAGCTGGAGGGGTGCCATTTCACCTTCTGGGCACTGCTGACTGCTTTCAGAATGCTGCTCTGTGTCTCACTCCACCATCTCTCTCCAATTTGCATGTCTATGAGCCCTTAGTCCGTGGTTGTATTCCGGGTAAAAATGCATGTATACAATTTGAGTGAAATAAAAGAAAGAAATCAATAAAGTATTTATTCTATTCTTTAATTGTTCCACCCACACTCCATGTCTTTGCTCATTTGTGGCAGATGCAGGACTGCCAAGATGCGGAAGCCAGAACCACTACACTGAACATCACAGTTCTTCTGTAATCTGTGACGTGACCCACAGGTTGTATAAAACAATGTTTTATACTGTCTTGAGAAAAGCCTTTTTTTTGTGTGTACCAAATTAAGTAGTAACCATTGCTGGGTCACTGACCAAGCTGCCATTTGTGAATGAGAATATCAGTAGAGGTGGTGATGGAGAGGTGGAGGGAAGATTACAAGGATTTAGCCAGCTGTGAGTCTATAGAGGATCAATGCTGTTCCAGTCCTTCCCCAATGCCCATAGGGACAACCTGGTGTTGTCAGATTTAGATGTTTTACTGTGACCATTGCCACAGGCACCATAGTAAAAACAGATTTATGAAAAGCTAAGATTCCGTTCCTGAAGCTCATCAACAGAGCACATTTTTATCTACCTAAACTTCTGTTTACTCAAATGCCTGATCCCAGCACATTCATGGGCTTGAGATACAAAATCCTTATGTAGTCGTCCAGAAAGCACAACATATATTCAGAAGTTCTCCAGGGAAAATTTCCACCTGTCATGTTCTTGCTTGCCACACAGCCTTCCAAGAAACTTTTTAGTACCTAAAATAAAGGGAAATAGTAAATATAGAGACAAACCAATGGCAACAAGGAGTGCTGCTCTTATATATCAAAGAACAGCATTTTGTACGTTTCTAGACAGTGAAGGGCATTGACAAAACCTTCGACTGAACCGCTTCTCCCCTTTTTTTTTTTGTTGTTGTTGATAGCATTAATGTTTGAAGTTCTGCATTGCTCACTTTTCCTCAAACATGGATTTTGTTGCATCCAAGTAAAAACAGCAGCTTTCTCATAATATGACATATACAGTACATGCCACAAAACAATGTTTGTAATAGTTTTTAATATGATATAAAAATGAATAAATACATTAAACATGTTCATTGTGTGTAGATGGGCACAGTGGAATCAATATATAAGTGGATGTGGAATGTGGATATTTAAATGATTTTATCGGAGCATTATACTCATAATGTTAATGGATGTGTTGTGTGTAATGTGTTTATATGCACTGCACTTCACGATTCCATCATCAGTCTGTCATTGAGTGCAGTGATCTGCTCTACAGTTACTGAATGTATTAATGAAATGCATACCGTGAAATAAAGTGCTTTAAATAGACTTTTCTCATAACAAACATTTTGACCTGTCATAGATGACTGGTGAAACTAATACCATGCAACTGGCTCACCTAAATGTGATGTAGCTATTTTCCAATGCTTTGGAGTGAGCTTACTATGCCTCCGTGCTGAGTGTCTGTGTAAATAATTGTGACAGTACCTGAAACTCGGCCTCATTTTTGTCTCCTTTTTTTCTCCCACTCATGTTTTGCATGAGTCGCCTCTATTCTCCTTTAATATGTCCATCTTTGCCAAAGCAGGCATGTACACATCAAACGACCAACCAATCAGAACTGTAGTCTGTAGCACTGTGACATATACCCGCATTTATATGATCCGATTTAACGGAGAAGTATTAATCAGGCTTTAGTCAAGTTCTGTCTTCAGTGTTGGCAGAGTAACTTGGGCAGTAATCCTCCAGATATAACAACAAATCATTTTCGATGCACAAGACTAAATGTATCAGGTAAACTTTTTTTTTTTTTTAAGACAGCCTATAAAGTTATGACTATGTTATTGTTGATAGCTAAAGCTAGCAAAATTAGTAGTCTGTGATTGCCAATAATGACAGGATTGTCATGCCTCAACAAATCAACTTGTCAGTAGTGATGTTAAAGGAGCTGTGTGTGGGATTTAGTGCCATCTAGCGGTGTAGTTGTTGATTGTAACACACTTGTCGAAATTGTTACTACTATAAAGAAAATATAGTTGTACTGGAAGGGGTACTGCAGTGCACAAAAGTTATTTCCATGGTAACAAGTGGACATGAGTCGACTTAAGTGGACATGGACATCAGTGACCTACAACAGTGACCATTAATAGACACAATCTTCCACTGGAGGTAGGTCATTCATTGTTCATTTGGCAGCTTACAACATCAACAGCCTGCAAATGTTAGGCGTGCTGATTCCTTCCTTCTTATTATTTTTAGTTGCCATTTGTCCTTATTGTCCCGAACTGTCTAATCTGTGGACCTCCAGGTACTGTCGCCCCTACTGACTGTTCTGCACCCAGACACTGACAAGAGCACATTCATTCCACCCAGAAACAGTTTACAGATTCCCATCCCCAATAAACATTCGACCGCTGACCCATGATGCTGTTATGGGTCATGCTGCAGAGTAACTATCCCAATGGGACACAGTGACACGGGTAAGAGTGGGAGTGGGAGTCATTGTTTGGGTGTGTTTTCTTATTTATTTTTTAGGGCGAGTTATAGAAGCCAATTATCTGGTGTTCTGGTTCCCTCACAGATGATTAAAGACAAACAACTCCATCCAATTGTGTACTCTACAACATCCATAGCAAGAGGCATCAGAGAGGCTGGCTACTCCCATTTATCAGGCACAATGATAAGAAAGTGCAGTTGTTAGCAAGTGCTTCGAGGAGTGCATCACTAGGGGAATCGAACTATGAGACACCTGCACTTTAAATGGCCAGCAAGGCCACTGAACAGAGCATGGAAAAGGCATGGTCGGTGTTAGATATATGAGGTAAATTTGAATATGAGGCAAAAAGCTTCCCCAGTTAGCTTCAAGAAGCTCTCAGCTGTGAAACTCTGTAACTGTACCCGAGTTGTAACTTGTTTTAATGGGAGAGAGGAGACCGAAGTGCTGGCAGCCTGTCATAATATGAGAGGCGTATTATGGCAGGCTATTAGTGCATCACTCAAACATCCAGTCTCTGTCAATCAGTGTCATTTCCCTTATTAGTAAGTCACCAATTCATGGGCAATGTGAATTTTTCTGTAATATTTTAATCCCTGTATGCTACTTAATGAGAGGTTGAGGGAGTGTTGATGTTCTTTTTTATCTTTAAATGTGAGAGGATGAGAAGGAGGCAACACAAAGTGAGGGAAAGAAATAAACTTTGTGCCCTTTCAATAAAATTTGATTTTTAATGTTATGCAAAATAGATAATCATGGTTTAACTAACACAAAAGCTATTAACCACCAGTAGCAAGTGCTGTAGTATACTTATACTTATTTACATTGTTATTGGCAAAATGTAGCAGAATGGCTTCTGTTAGGGTTGGGTTGTTTAACCTGGAGGCTTAGCAATGCTTTAAACTGTCAAATAAGTGTAGTGGAATAGGAAGTGCATTGTTTCCCTCTGAGATATTATGTAAGTATAAAGCAACACAAATTGGTCAATATTAACTGCACATATTTTGATTCGTCATAAAAAGCATTAACAATGGCTGAATAGTTGAGTTAATGGCGTGTGCTGTTGGTTAATGGTGCAACTTTAATGTCAAAGAGGATGGGGTGGAAAGAAGAGAGCAAAGTAACCCAAAATGTCACATTTGCTTGGTATATTTACACCAGACTGTTGAATAAAAAATACATTTAAAAAATTAAAAAATGTCGTGAAGGAGGATGTATGTGAACAAAAGACTGGGTGATGAAAGACAGTAAAAAGACAGGAAAAAGAAAGCATTTGAAAAAAAAAAAGGAGAGGGCAGAACAAAGAGTTCCACTTGAATCTTAACTAGTTGTCATAGAAGCAGAAGTCAGGAAAATGAATTAAAGCCTGGGAGCCATGCCATGACATTAAAGACACAGATTAACAATGTGGCAATAAAAGGAAAGGGTACACAAATACTGTAACTTAAAAGTCTGTGCCAAGCAGCAGGTTCTGGCTTTCAACACAAGGGGAACTTTAGAAGGAGCCAACAATACTGCTTCATCTTTTATGTTAGGAAATTTACAACCACAATTCTTATTTCCTCTTACCATGGCCTATATTTTCTCAATACTTCCAAGTACTTCTGGTGTCAAGCTTGTGCTGAGTTCAAAGAAGCATTATTCTTGTAAAAGTATTCAAAATAGAGTTATCAGGTATTTGGTGGAGGTACTGTCGTGACTTTCCCATGGCTGCCGAATGACGGTACACTACTTAATGCCTATGCCTCTTCTTTTTAGCCTATTTTAACTCTATTATTCTTATTACTTTATTACTCTACTACTCAGCAACACATGCGCATGCGTGTGTGTGAGTGAACGCTGGCGCAATCTTGCTGCCGCTGCTCGCCACTGTTGCTCACAATGTTGACCAGCAGGACATACATCCTCCTGGTCTGTATCTGGACACTTCTGATGCCCGACCACCTGCCAGTGATGGGTTTACTACAGTACTCTGCCACTGACCTGCTCCGACTGCGCTGCCGCCAGCCTGGACCTGCACCGGAGGCTCTCCATCTCCATCCGGACATCGCCTTCCAGCCTCGCCGGAGATACATCCACCGAGGGTCCCGCCGGCATTTCCACCATAACAACTCAACAGCGATAAGATCCATCTGGTCCACCTCTTGTCACCATTCACGCTCCACCACCAGGTCTGTCAACCACAGTGTGTTAGCCCACCTAGCCCGGTCCGCTAACACCTCTACCTGCTCCGACAGCTCCGCACTCAACTTCGCTCTTCTCAACATCCGCTCACTAACTAACAAGGGACAACTCATCCTGGACATCATCACGGACAATAAACTGGACTTTCTCTGTTTAACCGAAACATGGCAACAGCCCAAGGACTTCACCCAGCTCAATAAATCCACTCCAGCTGGGTTTGTTTATATCTCACAACCTCGCGCCTCTGGCCGGGGGGGAGGTCTCGCGGTAATTCACCGCGGGACCTTCTCAGTCTCACCGGTGTCTGTACCTGCCTTCAGCTCATTTGAGTCCACTGTGTGCGGGCTGTCAGGACCTGTTCCAACCGTAATCGCCACTGTCTACCGTCCCCCCAAACAGAACAGTGAATTTTTAAATAACTTTGCTGCCTTTCTCACTCATTTATCATCCCTCTCACCAAACATAATAATACTGGGTGATTTTAATATTCACGTGGACAATATCAATCTGCCTCTCACCAAAGACTTCACTTCCTGTTTAGAAAGTTTTGGCTGTCAGCAACACATCACCTTCCCCACACACTCCAAAGGACATATTCTGGATTTAATCTGCTGCTCTGGTGTCACTCCCTCTGATCTCACAGCCAATGAACTCCCCATAACTGACCACTTCCTCATTTCATTTACAGTGAAACTCACTCTCTCCATCTCCAAACAACCACGCCTCATCTCACTCCGGAATATCAAAAACATTAACCCTGCCACTCTCACCGCTTGCATCAACTCCTCCTGCCTCCCTGACATCCAAAATCTATCCACCCCTGATGATCTGGTTTCTCACTACAACACTGGACTTCTCAATATCCTTAATACCCTCGCCCCGTTAAAAAACAGAACTGTTTCTTTCACTGTCTCCGCCCCCTGGTTCACCCCTGCTCTCCGTCTCATGAAGGCAAAAGGTCGACAACTGGAACGCCTCCACAGGAAACGGGTCTCACTATTCACAAGGAAATGTACAATAACCACAGGTCACTATACAAGGACTCCATCACCAGCACCAAAGCATACTACTACTCTGGAATAATCACCGCCAACCAAGGAAACTCCAAAACACTCTTCTCCCTCCTCAACAACATCACCCAACCCCAAGACTCTCTCCCCTCTCACTGCTACACAACCACCTTCTGCAACTCCATAATGTCATTTTTCACTGAAAAGATCAAAAATATCCACCAGCAGCTTGGATTAATCCCTCACCTCAACATCTCAACTGACTGGCACCCACCCACACACCCATTCCCCACCTTTCATCTCCCCTCCCTCTCTGAGATCGCAGAACTCATCAAGCAATCCAAACCATCCACCTGCCAACTGGACCCCCTCCCCACACAACTTGTAAAAGCCTGCTCCCCCTCCCTGGCCCCCCTCATCTCTGCCATCATTCACTCATCTCTCACCACTGGAACTGTTCCAACATCCCTCAAAACAGCTACCATTACCCCAATTCTAAAAAAAACCTGGTGTCGACCCCTCCGATTTCAACAACTTCCGCACCATATCTAATCTACCTCATCTACCTTCATTTCAAAAATCCTTGAAAAAACAGTCGCCACCCAACTCCATTTACACCTATCCCGCAATAACCTGTATGAACAGTTCCAGTCTGGTTTCCGCCCACTCCACAGCACAGAAACTGCACTTCTCAAAATCACCAATGACCTTCTCATGGCAGCTGATTCTGGACTCCTCACCATCCTCATCCTCCTCGACCTGTCAGCAGCTTTTGATACCATCTGTCACACCACCCTCCTCCACCGACTATCCACCATCGGCATCACCCACACCACTCTTACCTGGTTCACATCATATCTCTCTGGCCGCACTCAATTCATTCAAATTAAGTCCCTCAAATCTACCCCCTCCCCTGTTACCTCTGGTGTGCCCAAGGGCTCTGTCCTGGGACCTCTACTTTTCATCATTTACCTCCTTCCCATTGGCAATATTTTCAGCAAATATAACATCTATTTCCATTGTTATGCCGATGACACCCAGCTCTATCTCACCACCAAATCCTCCTCCTCTCTCCCACCCACCTCCCTTACTGACTGCATCACCGAAATAAAAAACTGGTTCACCCAAAACTTCCTGAAACTAAACAGCAATAAAACCGAGGTTCTCCTCATTGGTACCAAATCCACCATATCCAAAACTGACAGCTTATCATTCACAATTGACAACTCCACTGTTTCACCCTCCCCCCAAGTTAAGAGCCTGGGTGTCATCCTGGACAGCACACTATCTTTCCAATCACACATCAATAACATTACCAGGACTGCATACTTCCATCTACGAAACATTAATAGACTCCGCCCCTCACTCACCCCCCACACTGCAGCCATCCTTGTTCACAGTCTCGTCACTTCCCGCCTAGATTACTGTAACTCTCTCCTCTTCGGGCCTCCCTCAAAAAACCCTCCATAAACTTCAACTGGTCCAGAATTCAGCTGCCCGCATCATAACCCGGACCCCCTCCATCCGCCACATCACTCCTGTCCTCCAACAGCTCCACTGGCTCCCGGTTCAGTTGCGCATACAATTCAAAGTACTACTACTTACATTTAAGGCCATCCACAACCTCGCCCCTCCGTATCTGTCAGATCTCATTCACATTCAAACACCCTCCCGTGCCCTCAGATCCTCTTCATCCATACACCTGTCTGTTCCCTCCGCCCGCCTCACCACCATGGGGAGCAGAGCATTCAGCCGCTCTGCTGCCCGACTCTGGAACTCATTACCACCCACACTCAGAAACACGGACTCTTTCACCCTCTTCAAATCCCAACTTAAAACATACCTGTTCACAACCGCCTATCCACCATGACATCATCTCTCCATGCACATTTTCTCCTTTCTTGTTTTCATTGATTTTGATTTTATTGATGTTGTTTTTATGTGTTTTAAATGTTTTATGCTGTTTTTGAATGTGATGTGTACGGTGACCTTCAGCAGGCGCACAGATAGGTTTGAGAAACTGGGGGGGGACGAAGCTGTCCCCCCCCGGGACGGAGATTTTGTCGTGCGCCCCTGGATGGAAATGGCGTCCCGGGCGGCTGCCCTGTCCGCCCGTACCTAAAACCGCTACTGGCACACACCTCAGTAAACCAAATATTATGTTAATTCATATTTTGGTTTCCTCGTGATGCTTGAATTAGAAGATTTGAAGAAGACAAAGTTTAAAAAAACAAACAAAAAAACCCCAAAAACGTTAAGCTACATAAAAGTGGGTGGGACGGATCTACGGTCATTCAAAAGTGGGTGTGTAATGACACACCTGACACACCCACTAATTGCGCCCCTGACCTTGAGTGTCAGAAAGGCGCCTTTTAAGGAACCAACTTCCGTCATTGTCTTCCATCACTTACTTTACCACATTGTTTCATTACCAAGAGAGAGATGGCCAAAGGCCATCTTACAAACCCTATATCTCAGAAAGAGAAAGGTATGAAGTTACGCAGAACCCCACACTACCCCCCCAAGGGGATTGTAAATGCCATAGAATGTTTATTCTTCATACAGAGAGAGAGAGAGAGATCATAAATACTATAGAAGGCTTATAAGCAAATACACTACAGTACACAAGCTGTTTCAGGCCATTACTGGTGACATGGTATGTGAGCCCTGTGAACTGAGCTGTTTTACATTGATGAGATGCATGAAAAGCATGCTTGTATAAGGAGTATGTTCTTTTAGGAATAAAGAGAATATAGCTTTAAGTTATTTCACATCACATCCCTTTTCTCAATATACAGCAGCCTGGTGTCTTGAAGAGATTTTTCAGGAGAGAAATTGTTATGTTGTGGGATGGACCTGAGAAACTGAGATCGTGTAGGTGAATTGGGTCTTGTACTTTGACTGTTCTTGTTTGATTAGTTCATTGTCTGCACACATTAGAATAATAGTTGCAAGATACTGAAAGGGTTTTTTTGTGGGAAGTGCTGCAGTATGAGCAAAATATAGAGCATAATACTGGAGGCGTAATATGGCAGGCTGTTGGTACATCATTCAAACAGCCAGTGTCAATCAGTGTCATCTCCCTTTTTAGCAAGTCATCATTTCATGAAGGCATTGGCATGTTTCTGTAACATTTTAGGCACTGAATGCTATATTGTGTTCTTTTGTTAGCATTAACTTAATTGGAAGCTTGGCAATATTCTTTAATTTTTGAATGTGAGAGAATGAGGCAACCCAAAACAAAGGCAAAGGGATAAACTTTGCTGAGTCAGATCATCAAGTGGCACAGAATATTCCATGGATATATTAATTACAGTTGCAGATATTCATTCATAGTTGGTGCAAAGTAATGTATTCAACAGTCAGCATAAGGTAAGTTAGCAAATTGTCCTCCTGGAGCTACCACCTTATCACGGTGGAGGGGTTTGCGTGTTCCAATGATCCCAGGAGCTATGTTGTCGGGGGCTTCATGCCTCTGGTAGGGTCACCCAAGGCAATCAGGTCCTAGGTGAGGGACCCCAGCTCAAACCCTCTGATGAAATGTATATACAAGAGCCAAGTTTCCCTTGCCCGGACATGGGTCACTGGCCCCCCACCTACCCTCCTGGAGCCAGCCAGGCCTGGGGGTGGGGCTCGTTAGGGGCCCGGCCGGGCTCACCTCGACGCACAGCGTGGGCTGTTTCCTTGAGACAGGTTGGACGCTCTACCACTCTGGAGTTTCCCCCGGTGAGAGGCACAGAGCAGGGGTGGGAATGCTTGTTTCCCCCCGGCTCGGCACCCGTACGTTGGGGTTCACCCCGGTGGACGAGAGGGTAGCCTCCCTTTGCATTCATGTAGGGTCCTGACTGTCGTCTGTGCCTATGCACCGAATGGCAGTTCAGAGTACCCACCCTTTTTGGAGTCTTTGGAGGGGGTGCTGGAGAGCGCTCCCTCTGGGGACTCCCTTGTCCTCCTGGGGGATTTTAATGCTCACGCGGGCAGCAACACTGAGACCTGGAGGGGCGTGATTGGGATGAACAACCCCCCTGATCTGAACCCGAGCGGTGTTCTGTTATTCGACTTCTGTGTTCGTCATGGATTATCCATAACGAACGCCATTTTCAAGCATAAGGGTGTCCATATGTGCACTTGGCACTAGGTGCCCTTGGCCGCAGTTCGATGATCGACTTTGTGGTCGTTTCGTCGAACCTGCGGCCACATGTTTTGGACACTCGGGTGAAGGGAACGTCTGGCTGAATCTCCTGTCAGAAAGAACCTTTTTGGCATGTGGACGCAGCTGACGGGTATCGACATGCTAAGCAGAGTGCGGCCTTGGCGGATGCGGAGGCAAAAACCCGGGTGTGGGAGGAGTTCAGTGAGGCCATGGAGAACGACTTTCGAATGGCTTCTGGACCACCATCCGGCGGCTCAGGTGGGGGAAGCAGTGCACTGTCAACACTGTGTTCAGTGGGGACGGGGTGCTGCTGACCTTGACTGGGGACGTCTTGGGTCGGTGGGGGGAATACTTCGAAGACCTCCTCAATCCCACCAGCATGTCTTCCTTTGAGGAGGCAGAGTCTGGGGACCCCGAGGCGGTCTCGACCATCTCTGGGGCTGAGGTCGCTAAGGTAGTCAAAAAGCTCCTCGGTGACAAGGCCCTGGAGGTTGATGAGGTCAGCCCGGAGTTCCTCAAGGCTCTGGATGTTGTGGGGCTGTCTTGGTTGACACGTCTCTGCAACATCGCATGGACATCAGGGGCAGTGCCCCTGGACTGGCAGACCAGGGTGGTGGTTTCCCTCTTCAAAAAGGGGGGACCGGAGGGTGTGCTCCAACTATAGGGGGATCACACTTCTCAGCCTCCCTGGGGAGCCTCCTTTTCGGGGGTCCTGGAGAGGAGGGTCCGCAAGATTGTCGAACCTCGGATCCAGATGCCGGCAGTAAGTCGGACCTGTTTCCAGTGGGAGTTGGACTCCGCCAGGGCTGCCCTTTGTCACCAGTTCTGTTCATAACCTTTATGGACAGAATTTCTAGGCGCAGCCAGGGTGTTGAGGGGCTGCGGTTTGGTGGCCTCAGGATAGGGCCGCTGCTTTTTGCGGATGATCTAGTCCTGTTGGCTTCATCGGAGAGTGACCTTCAGCTCTCTCTGGAGGGGTTTGCAGCCGAGTGTGAAGCGGCTGGGATGAGAATCAGCACCTCCTAATCCGAGGTCAAGGTTCTCAGTCAGAAAAGGGTGGAGTGCAGCCTCCGGGTCGGAGATGAGATCCTGCCTCAAGTGGGGGAGTTCAAGTATCTTGGGGTCTTGTTCACGAGTGAGGGAAGGATGGAACCGGAGATCGACCGGCGGCTCAGTGTGGCTTCTGCAGTAATGCAGACTCTCTACCAGTTTGTCGTGGTGAAAAAGGAGTTACGCCAAAAAGCGAAGCTCTCGATTTACTAGTCGATCTACGTTCCTACCCTCATCTATGGTCACGAGCTTTGGGTAGTGAATGAGATCGTGAATACAAGTGGCCGAAACGAGATTTCTTCACAGGGTGGCTGGGCTCTCCCTTAGAGATAGGGTGAGAAGCTCGGCCATCAGGAGCTCAGAGAAGAACCGCTGCTCCTTCGTATCGAGAGGAACCAGTTCCCTGGTGAGACGCCCCTCCGTGAGGCGGCCCCGAGGAAGACCCAGGACACGCTGGAGGGACTATGTCTCTCGATTGGCCTGGGAACGCCATGGGGTCCCCCTTGGGGTCCCCCTGGGAGAGCTGGACGAAGTGGCAAGGGAGCAGGAATTCTGGGCCTCCCTGATGAAACTGCTGCCCCCGCAACCCGACTCAAACAGATAAGCGGGAGAGGATGAGAGGCCTTGGCCTGCACAGCACACACTTCCTCCTGCCCCACAACTTTCCCTAGGTAGACGATAGTAGCCTTGGCGAACTCACACTTTGCTAGGTTTACTGTCAACCGGGCATCACTCAACCGAACAAACAAACTGTCAATACGGGCTAGATGTTCCTCCCCCTACTTGTCACTATAAATGACGACGTCATCTAAATAAACAGTACATCCCTCCAACACCACCATGTTCATTAACCGCTGAAAAGTTGCCGGTGCATTCCTCAACCCGAAACATGATCACCGTATAAGCAAATAACCCGGAAGGTGTAATAAATGCAGAGATCTCCTTCGCTCTGTCCGTCAGCGGAATCTTCCAGTAGTACTTAAGGAGGTCGAATTTACTGACAAACCGAGTTGCACCTACAGATGTAGCAACTCAAAAGTTCCTGTGTTTCCGTGACGGGTCCTTCACAGGTCTGTGACGGTAATGTAATCCCTCGCGATGACGTAGTCAGTGAGGACAAGGCTGGAAATGCCCGTAAGCAGTCTGTGTGAAAACCAGCTACAATGCCTCATTTGTCCACGGGGAGGAGCAGTGATGTTCCGCTCTCACCGTAGACTGTATAAAAGACACATCTGAACAGATATGCTGGGGCGATCGAGTGAGTGAGCCGATCAGCTGAGACAGAGCACAATCATGGATGTGGCTAGTGGTGCAAAGGATCATCATGATCCGTTCATATCGCCCCCACAGCACCAAGTGTTCTGCGGATCGGTTGATGGAAAAAAAAAAAGTTGTGATAAGATAACACTGAGGCAGCGCTGCAGCTGCTCGCATCTGCAACTCACAGAACACACAACAACAACATGCCAACATAAACTCTGCTCGTAACGTCTGTTTTTTAAGTATATTTTTCTGGGCCTTTTATGAATATGAAAGCTGAAGAGAGACAGGAAGGAGGGGGCAGAGAGACGGGAAATGACACGGAGTAAAGGTGTCGTCCGATGCGGGATTCAAACCGGGGCTGGCTGCAGCAAGGACTCTAGCCTCTACACATGGGGCGCCTGCACAATCCACTATGCTACTGACCACCCCCTAACTGTTTTTCAAGAGTTATATCTGTTTGATGCTTTCTGAAGCCTGTAGTATGAAACACATTTGATTTCTGAGTATTACCCTGAACACCATAGTGGCCATATTGATAGTACAGTATACTGTACAGTATGATGGATACTGATGTCCAGCTGTGCCTTTCACTACATGCGAATTAGGAGCGAGCGAGAGAGAGAGAGTGTGCGCGAGAGAAGAGCTTCAGTAATTATATAAGGACAGAATAGCCTAGATATTGTTGATTTGGTACCATAGGCTAAATGGCGTAAAGCGTAAATGGAAAGAATTATGTTAGTATGTTTGGTTTTAATAGTTTGAAAGTTTGCAGTATAAGCTTACGAAACCATCAAACATATGTTTAGACATTCCATTAAAGACTTTATTTGCAAGGAGGCTAAGTCAGGCACAAAACAGGAGCTCGTCGAGGCCATACAGACGTTTTGGCAAATGAGAGTCACCGTGGACTTTGGCAACAGACTTATCTCTGGACTTTCAAAAGTTGTGCGGCGTATTATTAATAATGAAGGGGGGCATAGTGGAAAATAAACAGTGGTGTCCATGTAGAATAAAAACATAACATATATAATGCAAACTTTATTAAGACCAAACATACTTGACTTATTTCATACTTGATTCACCCGTAATTATTTCCATTTACGCTTTACACCATTTAGCCTATGGAATGGACAAAAATGAGTCATTCATGTTCATGAGGACACTCAAATCAAAGGGCTACTGTATAGTATACAGTAGTCAAACCAGCTGCATTTTCCGCTCTGTGATTTGTGATACTGGGAGACGAAAAAGCCCATCAAGTGCAAACAAAAGGTTGAGCAATGAAAATGCTAATGAGGGGTTTGTATGGTTTACCTGTCCTAAAGCGTGCACTACAGTAAATACCTGCAAAACAAAGGGCTTCCAAAACGCTCGTCTCTGCAGCTCTATGGCGCGCCCAACAACAACAAGCCCTCCCCTCCAAATAAACTGTTAATTAAAAAAAAAAACCTTGCTTGTATCAGCAGGTCTGACACACAGGCCTAGCAGCCCTGTGACATCTGATAATTTCGATTCATGAACACGCTCAAATCATAAGGCTAGTGTATAGTATGCAGTAGTCAAACCAGCTGCATTTTCCGCTCTGTGATCTTTGACACCGGGAGACCAAAAAGCCCATCAAGTGCAAACAAAAGGTTGAGAATAAGAATGCTAATGCAGTGTGTAAGCTACGTCCGTCATCTCCAGGTACGTAGAACAACTGTAAAAAAGTTCTGTGAGAGAAGCGCCATCTCCTGGTCATACCATGTAATTACATATATGGGTGGAGTTACAGTAAAAAATACACACGCCCAGGAGAAGGAGGGGGTCACTCCGGCCTCTTGTCAGCTTTTTCCACAAGCAAACACGGTGATGCCCAAGTGGAGAAAGAAGGATTGGCAATCCCATTTTCAAGCATGTATTTAATCTCTGCATCAATCACTCTGCGCTTTTCTTCTGACACTCTATAGAAACGCTTGCAAATTGCCTTCGCGGTACCCATATCTATATATCACATTGGACCAAATGAGTTTGATTCGGTGTATCTCCAAACAACCAGGAAAACGTTGGAACAACGCAGACAATTGCGCACTCTGTGCCTCGGTTTAAATGTGCCATCAACGACGGTCGTCAGATGCCATGACCCCATCGTCCTCCCACGCTAAGAACGAACTCCCCGCTGCTGCTACACAGCTGACACCAACTTAGACTAACGATAACAATTCGGCTTTAGCAGATTAATGTGGCAGAGTTTTGTCGCTTTCCTGCGGTTCGGGGTCAACAGAATATAATTTTGATTGGTTTCCTGACGCAACACAGTATAAGGACCACAAAACCTAGCCTGGAACGGCAAATGAATCAAAGGCAGCAATGCCAAAACTTGGTCACCAGGACTAAAGACGCCGTTCTGCTTTCCGGTCATACAACCGTTTCATCTTTGCCTGAGGCGCTGACAACTTACCCTTGGCCATCTCCCCCGCTGAATACAAACGGTGTCTGAAACCATTTACATAATCATTTATGTTCGATGGAGGTTCTGACAACGGTGCAATGGCATCATGCAACACTGCAAGTGGTCCACGCACTGAATGACCGAACACCAATTTATTAGGGCTAAACCCTGTGCTATCCTGCACCACTCTCCTGGCAGCTAGCTGAAGCCACGGCAGCCCTTCCTCCCAGTCCTGATCTAACTCGACACAGTAACTATGCAATAATGATTTTAGTGTTTGGTGGAACCTCTCCAGCGCACCCTGGCTCTGTGGATGGTAGGCAGAAGACATGTTATGTTGTGACCTTTAATTGTTTCAACACTTTTGAAAATAGATGAGATGAGAATTTTGACCCCTGATCGCTCTGAATGACTTTTGTTATGACAAAGATGGAAACAAATTGCAAAAGTGCCTTTGCAACTGACCTTGCTGTGATGGAACGCAGAGGATACGCAGTTGGATAATGTGTGCTTTGACACATCACTGTAAACAAGTAGTTGCTACCAGATTTGGAATAAGGTAACGGACCGACACAATCAATCACTAGATCTTCAAATGGCTGCGCAATCGCTGGGATGGGATAAAGCGACGCTGGACTTGGTTCACCTGATTGGGTTTCCCCGTAATCTGACAAGTGGGACACGATTTAACAAAGTGAGACACATCTTTCTTCAAACAAGGCCAAAAATACTATCGCAAGATATAGTTATGTCTTACAAACACCAAGGTGTCACAACTGGTCACGTGACGTCCTAAGAACCTCATTGCGAATTTTTTCAGGAACCACAACCTGAAACACTGGCTTCCCAACAAAGCCTACACCATGTGGCAACCACTTCCTCACCAGGAGACCTTCCTGCAGCAGATAACCACCCGCAGCGCTCCTCTACCTCTTCTCCTTTCTCAGGCTCCTCCTTTGAATGACTCATAGGCTGTGTCACAGCACAGGCTGTAAACACATCAGGGAAGCTCTGAGCATTCTCATCCAGGTTACAGGTTACAATAGGTGATAGGATGACATCCACGCCTGTGATTGGCAGCTCAGGACGGACCCCCATGGTAACCTCTCCCTGCACCAAACCACAGTCAAGGCAGAGAGAATGGAGTGGAACAGGCTCAACCTTTAATGACATACCCCGCATCAAAACAATGTCCCCAGTGTCAGAGTCCCTAGAAAAAGGCAATACAGAGCTCAGAATGTAAGAGTCATGTGCAGCTCAGGTCTAGTCCCACACTTGAGCTGTTGAGGAGGAAGCACAGAGACAGGCGCCACAGATATAGCACAAACACCAGAACTTGACTGGCCCCCACTATTTCCCCGCAGAGCATTAGCTTTTGGGCATTCAGCTTTCCAGTGCCCTCTTCCTTTACAAAAATTACACACTCGTGCAAAATCTGACTGAAAATGACCCCTTGGAGTGTACTCAGACTTACTATGGCGTGTAGGCTGTTTCTCTTCCCACTGACCTGGGCCCCGATATACACCCGACTCAGGAGCTCGGAAATCACTCCGATATGTCAACACATATTCATCAGTCAACACAGCGGCCTTGGTGGCAGTCATCACCTTGTGCTCACTGATATAGACCGCAATGTGGCTGGGAACAGAATTTTTTAATTTTTCCAATACAATCATGCCACATAGGGCATCAAATGTGTAAACCTCTGAAGCTGTGCAACACCGACCAAAAAAAGTGACATAAGTTTGCCTGCCAGACTTCTCCCAGGATCTGAATTTCTGGCGGTAGGCATCAGGAACCAATTCATTAATTTTCAAACACTGCAGTTTTAACCGTCAGATAGACCCTGCTCTCTGCCACCGACAGAGCCGAGAAAGCTTCCTGAACCTTACTGGTTAAGACACATTGTAACAAAAGAGTACGATCAGAGTCAGACAAGCCCCTGCTCTCAGCTACATGCTCGAATAAGGAGAAAAAAGTGTCAGGGTCTCGTTCACTAAACTGAGGGACTAACCAACATTGAATGATGAACTGGAACCCCCCAATGAGATCACGTGCAGCCCCTCCAGCATGCAAGCTCAGCCTACGTTCTTCCAGCTCCATCCTTTTCAGCTCAGTCTCACTTTTCAACTTCTCCACCGCAAGTTTTTCCATCTCCATCTGCAAGCGCAACGACTCTCTCCTCTGCTCAAACATCAAACTCGCATTATCCTGTACAGACTGTCCCCCACAGGACCAGCAGTCAGTGTTTTGAAATATCCTTTGACAGACGAATTATCTCTGATAATGTCCCTCATGTTCTCCTTCATTCTTTAATCACCGACATCCAGGTCAAAATGTTCTGGAATGCGGACCAATTGTTCACGTGAGAAGCCCTCCAGCAGCTCCTCTGAGTGTCACTCACCATTGCTCATCACCACTCACCTTCACTCAGTCAACTCCCTATTCAGCCACTGAAAAAACTAAACGAAACTCGCAGCACGCGGAGCCCAACACAGCCAACGCAGCCTGAGCGTCACCAAAGCTCTCCCTAACTGCCTAACAAGACTAGCAAAGCTCCCCCCTAGTCTTCAGGCGCTAGTTGCGGTGGGCATTTACGCACTCTTTACCACAGACCCAGCAAAGCCACCAGCCATTGGCGACCTCACCTGCAGCTTCGGCCGTGCTCCCGAGCCAATTGCTCCAACCACTTTCACACCACGCTACAACCCCCCTACAAACACCAAAGGGAGTCCGTACTTCAGCCTAATAGGGACAGAAACATCGGCAACTCACAATGGCCGCAGGACCCACTGGTGCAAAGAAAATGAATAAAACCCGACCAACAGACCCCCCTTTACCTTAGCGCACACGGCAGCGGCTTCAACAATCACAAACACTACCCTCGTCCACGCTACTCCCAAGCGATCAGCTGAGCGTTCATTCAACAATCACCTTAACCCGCAACAGCTGTGTGCTGCTGTCATACTACAACCGTCGGCCTTCATTCACAAAACCCATGAAACTCAGCCCACAGCCGGACTGTAACCAAGAACAGGAGAGGAGACGAGATTCAAATACAACCGTGACATGTTTATTGTGACATCAGAAAATGAAGCAAAAGATCAATGTCTGTGATTAGTAGTGTAGGCGTGCATGGATGCATGTGTGTGTGTGCGAGTACGAAAACATGAGAGTGCAGCCGTGCCGTAGCGTCCTCTTCTGGTGAACCTGTGAAACAAAGCAGACCAACCAGGGAGTAGACCAACATGGTAGTAGACCAACATGGGAGTAGACCAACATCTGGCTGTGTGGACAACAGACTACCTCACCAACAGACCACAGTTTGTGAAGCTTCAGCATTGTGTGTCTGACGTAGTGCTCTGCAGCACAGGTGCCCCTCAGGGTACGGTGCTCTCCCCCTTCCTCTTCACCATCTACACTTCGGACTTCACGCACAACACCGCCCACTGCCACATCCAGAAGTTCTCTGATGATACAGCCGTCAATGGATGTGTTTCTGAGGGTGACGATCTGGAATACAGGACCATCATCAGGGACTTTGTCAGCTGGTGTGAGCTAAACCAGCTTCAGCTCAACACGAGCAAGACGAAGGAGATGATCGTAAACTTCCAGAGGAAAGCATCACACTTCACACCGGTGAACATCCAGGGATCGGACATAGAGGTGGTGCGGAGCTACAGATTCCTGGGTGTTCACCTAAACAATAAACTGGACTGGACTGATAACACCCATGCTCTCTACAAGAAGGGCCAGAGTCGTCTCCACCTGCTGAGGAGGCTGAGGTCCTTCGGAGTATGCAGGGCTCTCCTCAGGACTTTTTATGACTCTGTGGTGGCCTCAGCCATCTTTTATGCTGTGGTCTGCTGGAGAGGGGGCAGCACAGACAGGGACAGGAGCAGATTCAACAGACTTATTAGAAGAGCGAGCTCTGTCCTGGACTGTCCTCTGGACTCCATAGAGGAGGTGGGTGAGAGGAGGATGTTAGCTAAGCTGACATCCATCATGGACAACACCTCTCACCCCCTACACGACACTGTGGGGTCTCTGAGCAGCTCCTTCAGCAGCACACTGATACACCCACGGTGTAAGAAGGAGAGGTTCCGCAGGTCCTTCATCCCTGCTGCTGTGAGACTTTACAACACCTGCACCTGATCATGTTGTAGTCTCTTGTACATGTCTATTTCTGTTTTGCTTCTGTAACGCTTATGTTACACATTCCTAAAACTGCACAGTATACTCACTGCACATTATATTATACCCTAGTACTTTTTGTAAATATGTACACTGTGTTTCCCTCCTTGGTCTCTTTTTTTTTTCCCGCTGCTGTAATAAGTGAATTTCCCTGTTGTGGGATCAATAAAGTATTATCTTATCTTATCTTATCAGCAGCCTGCCAATAACACACCCCCAACATAGAGGGCGGGACCGTCATGTTTACATCTGTACTGTGTATTTATTGTTTTTAAACTATTACTCTAATTAACCATAACTTTCTTATTTTTAACATGTTGTCAATCTTTTCCTATAGTATGAACCCCTGACTACTGACTATACACATAGCACATGTTAAATGAAATCGGTAGCGAGTACAGTAGCTTGGTAGCCATTTTACCTCGTGAAAATGAACTGAGAATCAGCATTTTTCCTCAAACTTCACAAACAACCTTTTGTAGTGACAAATAATGAACTGTAATTAAACATAAGGATATACAATGATAATACATACCGACGATGCTCTGTATAGCATAGGATGTAAACAGTTATTTGCTCATGTTAACAGACAGCATGCAGCGCTGTTCTCTGTGTTGCCTCCTGCAGATCTAAAAACATGGCTTCCTGAAGCTACCTCCTGAGTCTCTAGAGGGAGACCACTGCCCACTAGTGGCAGTATTATGAACTTACTCCTAGAACTATTGTACAAACCAGTAGTACCAGAACATCTGACATGCCCCATAAATCATGTCTCAAGTCTTTCTCCCAAATGATTGTAGGAGGCTAATTAACATTTGAGAAGCCAGCCCATCTGGTCTGTTAGAAAGTGTCAACTAAGGGATGTGATACAGGAAAGATATCCCAAGGCACCCCATATGTTCCTGTTGTCCAGCGTGGATACTTCCTAGCCACTGAGTCAGTGAAAACTGTGTTATTGTCCAGTAATAATAATTATAAGAAGAAGAAAAAGAAGAAGGGCCTTGAATTAAATAAGGATTTTATTTTTAGAAATCATTCAACACAATTACCACCAGCTCAAGGATTGGCCACAAAGAAACCCATAGGTGTCACCTCATTATCAAACCACCTAAGAAAAGTGAGATTAGATAGTGTTTTCAATAGCTCTACAGGGCATCACAGATGCTCATCGTCATCATCAGCACCAGGCACCGTTTATTAGTTGGAAGGCACAAGAGTAGGTTGTTATTCATTTCACATTACCCTGCATAAAGGGATTCAAATCTGAATGTGGATACTCCAGCACACATTGCATTGAATTTATGCCATATATCTTGTTTATTCCATCTCTAACCAATAATGCACACATTTGAGAAAATGTACTTTGCTTAGCCAGACGTGACCTCTGAGCTCTTCTGCCAAGAAACATTTTCACAGCGTACATATTTGCATTTGCAGTGACAGTCTAAGTGGCTCACCTGTTGGGAAGACTCAAACTTTAATTGGTTGCACTTGACCTCTGGTCATACCAATGCTGTGGAAAATAATTTACTTATTAGACCATGATAGTAGTAGTAGTAGTATGTTTTCTTGATTGGATGCACTAAAATTTAGCCCAACCCCAAACTCTCATTGGGTCCATATTACATCACAAATGGGTCATTAGATTTTCCTCTATAAAGGATAGGAAATGCCAAGTCCATATTTAGCTACATGTTCGTTGTGCGATTTTATGTGGTGAAGCAAAAGGTGAGCTTTCCGGGACACTATCAAAAAATAAAACTATACATTATTTGCAGTATCTATTGCATGGCTGTTTTATGGCATAACGGTGAAGAAGTGGCCAGTCAAGTCGGTCAAAAAACTAGCTGCCACTGCCAGGGAAATCAACAAGATGCAAAAGAAGGCTTTTTTTTTTTGTGCTGCACTGACAAGAGCCAAATCAAATAGACAAGAGCCAAAGCAAGAACAGAACCAGTCCTGAACAGAAGAAAGGAGAGCACCTGCAGGGTCAACCATCCATGGCCTTGTGGATGTCAGGCAGTTGAGTGCTCTGCTGAAGAGCAGACAGAATTTCAAACTAGCAACACATAAAACAGCAAAGTTTGCCTTGGAAATGGCGATCTCCCCCAGTGTTTCCATGGGAAGATCGAGTGGGAGGTCAAGTCAAAGCTAAAAGACGCTGAAAACTCAACATGAACAATTGATGAGCAGGCGGAACTGGAACCTTGCTGCCCACCTGACATATTAGGAGAGCATGAAACCCTAAGCATCGGAAAAGTGTACAAAAATCAGTGTAATCAGTAATCTCCTGGGAGGCAGCTACTGCCGCTGTGAAATTGTGCTCATGCCAGCTCATGCTTCATTTTATGCTCAGCTTGTTAAAAGCTAGTTTCTGCTGAGTTATATAAATGTGTGTTTATTTGCTAATTGAATTTAGTGTTAAATTTTGCTCACTTTGAAGTAATAGAAGAAGAAGATATACTTTTTTAATCCCTTGATGGGGAAATTCTTTTTTCCACTCTTTTATTTTTTACATGCATTTTTAACCCAGAGACACACACCCACAAATGCAGTACAAGGGCATAGACATGCAAATATGGAGAGAGATGGCGGAGTGATGGGCAGCCCCTCTGAGGAGCGCCCAGCGAGCAGTTGGGGGGGTACCTCGGCAGTGCCCAGGAGGTGAACTGGCACCTCTCCAGCTACCAGTCCACCTTCCGTATTTTTGGTCCATGCAGGACTTGAACCGGCCACCCTCAAGCCAAGCCAAGTTCCAATGGCCTGAGCTACTGCCACCCTAATAATAAAAAAGATAAAAAGTACAAAAATAGTATTTTCATTGGTTTAAAAAGATCATTGAAAAGACTGTATAATGTAGTATAAAAGAGCTATTGTAAGGGATGTTTAACCCTTGTGCTCCCCTTGGTACATTTTATGCACTTTTCACTTGAAAAAACTCTATAATTTTGCCTGTGTTAATGCTAGTGACACAAAACTTTCTACGGTTTTGGGTCTTTTATCCAATTTTAAAAGTCCAACCTTAGATTTAATAACAGGGCTATGGTACACTGTGTAGAAACGAAAGTTACTCTGGGTTCCCTCAAAACATTTTATGCATTATTGACTCCCATTATAACATACACTTTTGATCCTACTCTAATTTTGGCATAAAAGAACGTTGTACATATGACAACTTTTTCAATCGAAGCTTTTGACTTGAAAAAAAAAAAATTAATTATCCATCATTTCACGTCATTTTCCACTATATGGCTGGAGGCCCCATTCCATACTGTTTCATTGAGATCTTTTTCTGTTGCATTTCCGACTATTGCTTGGCAGTAAAACACATAATTACAACTAAAATGGTCTGGGTGTGTTGGTATTGATGTAAAAGTGTGGTATGAATGTGTGTATTGAGAATATTATTTGTGTGTGTGTGTGTGTGTATGTCCACAGAGAACAAGACAAAGTGTGTGCACAGGGAAAAAGAGTCTTTTTTTTGCTCACCACATTTTGCACATTCCCATCTCTCTCCCTCTTTCTTATGCCCACAGACCCTCACGCCCCCAGCACACACACACACTCATGCACACACGCACACACACACACACAAACTCACGCACACACACTCATGCACACACACACACACACACACACACACACACACACACACACACACAGAGCCCCATACAAAAACAAAAAACAGAACCAGAGTGATCAGTCGAAATCAAAAGGTTTAAGAGGCCAAAGATCAAATAAGCACTCAACTACCAAAGCAAAGTCTTTTTTGGTTTTGGTTTTCAGTGCAGCATGTATACTCAGGTTTACACAGGTGCTGTAAATTTGATGTCACCCCAGTAACTGTACTTGTACTTATGGGGCTGTTTCTCTTACAGAATCAGAATCAGAAGTACTTTATTAATCCCTGTAGGGAAATTGTTTAAACTTTTACTTTTATTATGGTGTCAGGCCTATTTATCGTATACCAGGGATCATGGATCAATTTGCTTATATCAAAATACTTGAAGAGGTCATACTGCCTTATGCTGAAGAGGGAATGCCCTTGAAATGGGTGTTTCAAAAAGACAGCCCCAAACACACCAGTAAGCGAGCAGCATCTTGGTTCCAGACCAATAAAATTTAGGTTATGGAGTGGGCAGGCCAATCCCCGGCCTTAATCCAATAGAAAACCTGCGGGGTGGCATCAGAAATGCGGTTTCTGAGGCAAAACCAAGAAATGCAGAGGAATTGTGCAAGGTTGTCAAATCATCCTGGGCTGGAATACCTGTTTACAGGTGCCAGAAGTTGGTCGACTCTATGCAGCACAGATGTGAAGCAGTTCTCAAAAACAGTGGTTATACAACTAAATATTTCATTAGTGATTCACAGGAAGGCTAAATTTTAATATTTTTTCAGTTTATTGAGTAAATATTTGAGTATATTTGAGTTTTTTAATGACAAATGCAGACACTGCTATTTTTTTAAACAGCCCGCCCAATATAATTTTTTTACTTCATTTTCTGTAAAATAATTAAACTAGTGGTACTTTTTTCTTCATGTTTTTGATGTAAAATATAATGTGCAGTGTTCCCAATGAATGGAAATAAAAAAAAGAAAAATAAAAAAAAGAAGGAGGAGAAGGATTTTGACATTTACTCACGTTTAAAATAACACTGCTAATATTTTGAACAAAACTGTATCTGTATGTGTATGTGACGAACAGCTGGTCCCTTTTAAGGGCCTCTGTTCATTCAATACATTCCCAGCAAACCGGCAAAATATGGTTTCGAAGTCTGGGTGCTGTGTGACGTGGAGACCTCATATGCCTGGAAAATGCAGGTGTATACTGGGAGGTCTCCAGGAGCAACAAGATAGGTCAACCAGGGGATGCAGGCAGTGCACATTTTGCAGAAAGCAGCGAAAGGTGTATACCCAGTGTGCTAAGTGCTATAGATATTTTTGCACAGTCCACCTGACAAGTATCTGCAGCTTCTGCTTCACTGGCTGAATTCCCTCACTGATACACATGCAAATTGTTAAATTGTTTCATATTCTGTATTTTGTGATTTTGATAACAAAATGTGGGTTCATGTTCCCAAAATGACATTAAAGGGTTAAAATTATTAAGAAATACATGAAAATCTGATAGTTATAAATAGGACTGAAGTTGGTCAAAAGATTTAATGCAGTGAAAGTGAAAAAAATATGCACATGTAATATTTTTATAGCACTTTTTAGAAAAAAACATTTTTTGCACAGAAGGGTTGTTCGCACTCATTTTTTAAAAAAACTGACACTGCTCAAAAAATAATAATGCATTCAAATCAATGTTGTTGTCAATTATTGACATATCCAAGGGTCTAATAGTCCTGCCTAAAAAATTACAGTTTGCACTTAGTGTATAGTAGATTCTCAAATGTTGTGCTTTTTTATCATGTGGGTTCATGTTCCCAAAATGACATTAAAGGGTTAAAACTATTAAGAAATACATGAAAATTTTATAGTTATGAATAGGACTGAAGTTGGTCAAAAGACTTACTGCAGTGAAAGTGAAAAATAATATGCACATGTAATATTTTTATAGCACTTTTTAGAAAAAAAACATTTTTTGCACAGAAGGGTTGTTCGCACTCATTTTTTAAAAAAACTGACACTGCTCAAAAAATAATAATGCAGTCAAATCAATGTTGTTGTCAATTATTGACATATCCAAGGGTCTAATAGTCCTGCCTAAAAAATTACAGTTTGCACTTAGTGTATAGAAGATTCTCAAATGTTGTGCTTTTTTATCATGTGGGTTCATGTTCCCAAAATGACATTAAAGGGTTAAAATGATTAAGAAATACATGAAAATTTTATAGTTATGAATAGGACTGAAGTTGGTCAAAAGATTTAATGCAGTGAAAGTGAAAAAAATATGCACATGTAATATTTTTATAGCACTTTTTAGAAAAAAACATTTTTTGCACAGAAGGGTTGTTCGCACTCATTTTTTTTTAAAAACTGACACTGCTCAAAAAATAACAATGCATTCAAATCAATGTTGTTGTCAATTATTGACATATCCAAGGGTCTAATAGTCCTGCCTAAAAAATTACAGTTTGCACTTAGTGTATAGAAGATTCTCAAATGTTGTGCTTTTTTATCATGTGGGTTCATGTTCCCAAAATGACATTAAAGGGTTAAAATTATTAAGAAATACATGAAAATTTTATAGTTATGAATAGGACTGAAGTTGGTCAAAAGATTGAATGCAGTGAAAGTGAAAAAAAATATGCACATGTGATATTTTTATAGCACTTTTTAGAAAAAAAACATTTTTTGCACAGAAGGGTTGTTCGCACAAACTTTTTTTAGGGGAGCACAAGGGTTAATACACTGGTAAAAATATTATAGATAAATACATTCATAATTATGAATGTGTATTTTTCTGTATTTATTTCATGTATTGGCAATAGCACAAGGTAATTTATTTTCTGTGTTTGTTATTTAAAGGTTTTGCACCTGCCTAATAACTGCCGGGTACTGCCTTTGGGAAATATAAAGAAAGTAAAAAGGGAAGCACGGACTGGTTATTAAAAGAGTGAAATCCAGTGTTATACTCATATAATACTGGTCTGCTTACACATAGAAGACTGGCAATGTTAGTTTTCCGATGCGGAATCCTTCTAGCACTGAATGCCAAAAAAACATTGACAGTACAAAGTACAGTACAAAGACACTGACACTGATACACTGGGTCTCACAAACCAGGCTAATTAATGGCAATAAGGGAGTCCACACATAAATTAACAAATCAAAATTAATTTATTTGTAAATAATTTTAACTTTATAAAGTAAACTTAGATCAAAATAAACCAAAAGTATGTATGAAATGTCATGTATGCAGTGTATGGATGAGTGGAGTATGTTGTGTAAAGTGTTGAATGCAGGAGGAAATAATACTTAGTTCCCCTTGGCAAGTGGAAACCTGAAACCAAGTCTCAGTCTGCAGGCAGCAAGAGCATGAACACATGGTTAGACAGCCCTTAAATCTCCAGTTCCCCATACACCCACAGGTGAGGCAAATTGGCCTGACGACCTGTCTCAACCGCCACCTAGATAAGTCACACAGCCAATAAGCAGACAGAGGGGCAGGTCGTCACAACTGTTTAACACCACAAGAAATTGTGTTTTTGAAAGGTCACAGTCTACAAACCAGTGATTCAGTCTATAAGAAGTTTGCTTTGCAGAAAATAAAGAAAACAATTCATTAGAAGAACAAGTAAATGTGTAACATGTAAGTTTCTTAACGTGAAATGATGAAATGTTGTCCTTACAACAACCAAGGTTCACAGAGATCATTTTCTACCAGATTGCAGCTTTTTGCTTCAGAAGCACACAGGCATTAGCCACAAATCTACAGCTATGACTAATATGCAGCCGCCTTGTCCTCAGTGTTAGGTGAGACTGACTCATGGTTTGAGTCATCTGAGACCATACTAAATACTTCTGGCACATTTAGATCAAAAACAGAGGATAAAAGTTAGCAAAATTAATAAAAAACCTTCAGTACAACAGTTTATGGGAGACAGAACATATTTAAGGGAAGAAAGAATAGTTTCTTATGTTTTAAAAAAACGTTTCATGGAAGGATAGAAAGAGTATTCACAGTACTTTCCCAGGAACTCCTGTGAATGAAATGAAATGAAAAATCCCCAAAATTAAATAATTAAACGTGTTGGTCTGGAACATTTTGTTAAACTATTGATTGCATTCTGATCTTGCATCTAGAAAAATTGTGTCAAATTAATTTATGAATCAATTTCAGTTTCTCTGAAACTGACTGCGAGGCTGTGTTTTGAGTTAAAAGCTAATGTCAGTGTGGCGAGACGTGGTAAAAGAGGGGTGGGATTTGTCCAACAACGCCACCTGGGGAATTGCACCCCAGGAAATTCACTCAACCCTGTAAGGGGAATACTATGAGGTCACACAGACTCGTTACACCTATATAGAGAGGACAAGAGACGGACTTCCAAAAATATAAATTATTTTATTTAACAATGATGTACTAGAGGTAAAATGAACATATTCTTCACAACCTGCGTGTCTGCTATACCACCATTCGTTAGGGGGGAAAATAAACAAAAATAGGAGCAGGGACAGCTCAGTGAGGCGGACAGACTAAAGAAACTTAAAACACACAAAAACAATATTACAAACCAAACCACCACGTGCCACAGCAAACTTAAGGGAGGTGAGATGGGACCACCACCAGGGGGTCTGCCACGCACTACACCAGCTCCTGTCCAAGAAGAAAACACACAAAATTAGGTGGAGCGACACTCAAAGGTTGCACTATACGAATTATTAAAATGTCCTATTCTAAAAACACTCACACACAACATTCACACCCACATGCACACCAACAGAAAGAATACACATTAATTGTTTTAACCTATATAGAAATACTTAAAGAAAATTTACTTATAAGAATAAACAAAATCAGAAATGTAACTAAATTAGAACTAAACAAAATAACCATCTGTAATTCAAAATAAAGAAACCAAAGAGCTTGCAAATTAACTGATTACCCAAAACAACTACATAAACAAGAAATAAATAAACCAAACAAACAAAGAAACACTAATAAGTCAGTTGGAGTGGGGCTTGAGTCTGGTGCTGCGTGAGAGCCACAACAGAAACTCAGGACGTTAAGAAAAAGAAACTACGGTGTGGAAGACAGCGTGAAAACGGAGCGGCTGCACCAAGGCTGGAGGCAGCGGATGTTATGCGTAGGTGGCTGCGGTGGTCATCAATAGGCTGTGCCGTGGATCCACAGAGCGCAGGAGGAGAGACAGAACCGCTGCAAATTCAGCAGCTACAGCAGGACAGAGCAGAGGGCAACAGCTGTTAGCAAAGGGCTACTATAGTTAACCATGATTAACAACGAGCATGCTTACCGATGGAGAGAGCTTTACGCACTAAAAAAAACCCAGTCCTCAACAACAGCAGAACGCGGACACCACTTCCTCCAGCTGCAACCCAACCAGTACGGCCAAAACTGAAAACAAAATCACGGCGGTTGTCGCACCATACTGTGCAATAAAGATGCAGTTAAAGCACACACGCTTACCTGGCGAAATCACACCGAACACCAACCAAACTGGAGCACGCCGACCCAGAGCCTTTCCAGGTGAATGCCAGGGAGAGAATGCGCCCCGGAGGAGCGCAGTAGTTAACCAGGTGCTGCCAATGCGCAATCAAGCACCGGTGATACTGATTAAGTGGGAGGGGGTGGAGCAGAGCAACACCCGACCTGCCACATCAGCATGCTACTGTAACAGGCTCACAATGCTAACTGTGTAGTTTAGCCTGTTAACGTGCCAGCATTTGCTAATTAGCACAAAGCACAAAAGAATCACACTAGCTGATGGGAATAACATGAGAGTGCTTAACTACAAGTCCACAATACCAAAGCAAATCCAATTTAATATTTAAAAACTATGAAAAATAAAACATATGGATATGTGCATGGCCATGAATGGATTAATTCATTGATGCAGGAGTAACAATTATCCTGACAATAGGCAATACAAGCAGTCACAGGTAAGTTGAGTTGGGTAATTAGAATCACCCTCTCAGGCAGCCAAAGATAAGCCAATAAAAAAGAAAAATATATATTTCTGATTTTCTATTTTTCTATTTTCCATTTTCCTGTGAACATTCCAGGACTATGAAATCTTACAAATTTAAATAACATTTTTTACAAAACTGACAATTAAATGAACTGAACTGAATTTAATTTTCATTTAATTTTCCATTTTTTAGATTAAAAATCTAACAGTCATTTTTACATTTCTGATTAAAAATAGGTAAAACACACATGTTCATTAGTGAGCTTTGGCACTTTAATTTAAGACAAAGCCCAGCCCGCTAAGAACATTTTGATGCTCCAGCTAACAGCTGCTAACCTAAACACTGACACATGAGACATTTCCCACTTTGTCTTAACATAAGTAAGGAGAAAGAAAAAAAATATACAAAAAGCAAGAGATTGACAACTCTGACAACAAAAAACACATCTTAGTTTATTTTTCAAAATAATGTCCCACTCCTAACTGCCAGCACTAAATATGTATTGCAGAAGGCTCATCTCATTTATGTGCATACAGTACTTTTCAATGTTCATCAGCAAAATTACACATCATCATTTAGATTTGTAACTTCTTCGCCAGCCTGAAGCACATCTCTAAGACTTGATTGCACAAATGATTACATGGAAATGATGGAGCTTTTTATCCTTCCATTAGTTCCTGCTTTGAATATTTGGAATAACAAGGAGTACATGGCAAAGATATGGCACATACTTACGAGAAGGTGACTAGAGTGCAAGCTGGCTGAGATTTTGAAATTGGCATCTGCTGAATTGATTCATAGTCAAATTATACTTTTCATTCATATGCTTGGGATCATTTTGAAAGCACACAATGTTCTAGGGTTTCATTATCATCACAGCTGGAGACTATGCATAAGTAATAGAAACTATTTCATCAAACTGTCCTTTTAAGCTATGAGGAGAAAATATGTTTAAATATACTGGTATCCACAGAACAGGTTTTGTCAAAACTGGTGGAAAAGATGCCATTTTTTCCTAAATGTTGCTATCAAGTGAAAATCATGTATCTCTATAAACCTTTTTGATAAACTGGAAGATTGTAACGACAAGGTTGTACTCTGTAAAAAAAAAAAAAAAAAAAACTTTTTATGACACTGTGGTGGTATGAACCACCATTCTCCAAGATGATACAGATGTCAAAGGTACAGTGTCATTTACATAATGGTTTAGCCATGCCCAGTTCAAGTCTCCCTATCTGTTGGTGGTTAAATCTTTGTTTTATAACTGCCTTTTGCAAAGTCAGCACTGTTACTGTTCCAGATTTATATCCTTTGGAAAAGCCACGGTCACCTTCTTAGGGAGGCAGGTGGGTCAAGGCTTGATGCACCCAATAGAGGCCAAAGTTTCCGTCATAGCATAATGTCCAAAGGTAGAGCCCTTTGCAGGTTCCTTGGGATGGCAGGTTATCACAGTAGAAACTTTTCTTCTTCATCCTTTGACCAGTCAACTCATTCAAAGAGTAGATTTTGTATGGACTCCTGAATGCCAACATGCACTTTGGGTGATGGGGTTGACCATCCAGTATGTTATTTTTCACATAAATTGAACAAGCATAAAGTTAATTATTCAATCAAAAGGAGACCCTTGCTTTGGTGTTGGCATTCCAACATTTTGCGGTATGTGTCAGTGCCAGTCCTTTTCCTGTTGTAATCTTAACAGATCATAACCCACACATCTTTTTGGTCCCACATGTACAACTATAAACTAAGAAAATACAGCACAAGAAGGGTTCAGAAAATGTCCGGCTGATGCTTTGTGTAGATTGTAATATGAAATAAACTGTTATTAGATAGATAACAGTTTGTGTCTTAAGAAGAGGGAACTGGGCACTGACACTATGCGTAACTTTACTTTTGGTGTTATTGTGTATGCAGAGTTAGGTTTGTGGTCCCCTGCTCTCAACTAAGTCAACTAAGTGGAGTTGGTAATTAAATTGTGAGAGTGAGATTATTAAAGTGCATTTTTTTTTTGGATTACACTGGATACACTGCAATACACACTCTTATCTATGCTACCTAGGAGGAAGTGTTTTCTTCTCAATTTACCTCCTGGATACTTGGGCAAACAGGTGATGTATTGGAGATACGTGGTTATCACAGGACAGAGACAATGTGCTACGTAAAGATGGACGATGGATGCATGATTGATGATGAATGAGTGTGATAAAGCCAAATGAGTGATTTCCATTTTTAATTATTCTCAGACATTACGAGACATTAGGGAAATATTGTACTAAACGTAAACACTTTAAATCCATTACGGTATGTGTGGGACAAATGAATATATGGAGTATTAGGCTAAATGATTCGATGCTTTCTAGCTTCATGATTAATTAAAGGGGCACACAAACTCAGACACAAGCTGCAGCTCTCTTACATAAACTCGCACGCAGCTGCACACACAAACTGACATTCATTGCCGGCTCTTTTAAGTGAACAATGGGAGCTGGTTCCCATCCATCCTTAAGCCGCTCTTTTTTTTTACTTTTCTCTTTAGGAAAGGTACGTGCGGGCATTGCAGGCGTTGGCTACAGATGTCACATGCATGCTGTGCAACCAATCATGTGAGGATTGACAAGGATCATACCACCATACTAAGCAGGGAGGGGCGGGGGTAGCAGCGCTGAGATGGTGACAGGAGGGAGACGCGCTGAAGGAGAGAGAAGAGTGAAGGTGGAAAGGAGTGACAACATAAAAAGTAGTATTTGGATGCATTTTGCCAGTTGTGAAAACATGAAGGTGTCAGGCCCAGAACAAAGCGGCAGACTCAGTCACGGAATAGGCAGGTTTCAAAGAAGCTTTATTAGTTTCGAGCTGCTGAACACAGTCTACAAAACAAAAATGGCTACTCTAACTCTAACTCTGCTACACTCTCTTGGGAAAAAAACGAAAACACTGAACTAAAAAGAAAAACACTTCACCAAAATGGGAAGGAAAGATGTAATAATGTTAACAAACACTCTCAAAATGAGGAGGAAACCGAACTATCTATATCTTATGGCCTAATCACCTAAACTGGCTGGAAACAAAAATCAATCCCGGAGGATGAAAAAACTTTATCAAAAGAAAAGAAACCATCAAACTGAAAACAATCCCGTAGGATGAAAACAGGCTACAAAAACTCTTTCTAATCTTGAACTAAGGGCTATGAAACTTACAAAACAAGGACACATGGAACAGGCTTGGAGGCTGTGGAAGGGCTTGGGTGCGACGAAACGAGAACGAAGACACTTCGGCACGAGACAAGGGGAAACACAGACTATATATACACACATGAGGGAAATGGGGAACAGGTGGAAACAATCAGGGCGGGGAAGACAATCCGACTGGTGACACATGAGGAAGGGCAAGTGACCTGAAACGAGAGGAGAGTTAACTGTCAAAATAAAACAGGAAATGACAAGACATAACAAAAACCCAGCTTGACATCACTTGACAACAATTTTTTTTAGCAGGATCCACAAACAACCTACACAGACATGAGGCAGACTAGTTGCCTGCTTCTGCCAGTGCCACTACTCCACCTGTTGCTGCACCTGATGTATGGGGGGCATGCATCAGGTACATGACAACCAACAACACAGAACTCTATAAGCCAATAACCCCAGCAAGACAGAACAGAACTGATGAAGACTTGGCTAAAATGATTGCAAGTGATTTCCAACCCTCCTCATTTCTATCAGCTTTGTGTAGCAGAGTAGTTGTTCAAGCAAGTTAGTGCATTAATTGGGTGGTTTCAGGGAGTTACAAGGGATTTTATAACTGTAAATGCAATTGGCTACAGCAATTTATTGAAGTTTAAGTTATACATGTTCAAATACAAATCACAAGTCAAAACAAGTCAAACATGTCCTAACTATGGAATCAATAAGAGTTACCCGTTTTCTTAGAGATGACAGCAATACAGGATAAACAAGACTCAAAACCTAGAACACTAACGTCAGGTGATTTTCACACACAAAATTCTTGTCATGTGATTTTCATTGTGTTGCTGGTGTCTGAGTTGCATGGGTTCTTGGGTAGCTTCAGGCTGCTCACTGATGTCATTAATGGTATGTTTGTTTCCCTCCTCCCATCTATGTTTTTTTCAAGAGGCATGCGTTCAGGTGATTTTCACCCGATGTTAGTGATAGAGAGTAACATATTTTGCAGTTGTCAGTGATGCAGGAAGACTGTGCCTTCACTAGACAAGGCTCACATATCACAGGAATGGGTGGACCGAAGATCAAGTTCCCAGCTCCATTATTTTTTTTTGTTTGGAAATTTCTCGTTAAGGATTACCTGATTTTTCAATAATTTTGCTGCCTTTTTAAAGAGCACAGCTACAGCTACAAGTGTGGCCATATGAGAGATGAAAAGGAGAAGCATTTCCAATAGATGTATAAATCCAGCTTGCGTGTTGTCTTTTATGTATCACATAACACCATGGCTATCATACTGAAACACACATGACTTTAGCTGTAGCAGTGGGACTCAAGCAATGTTCTACCCCTTGACCAGAATGTTGCCAATTTTAACTCTTGTTATGAAATGGGAAGTGAACAGGAGTCTTCTGTGTCAAAGGTCACAGGCATTTTGTTGACCCAGAAGTGCTTGGGTTAAGGTACATGTTCATACACAAGAAAAGGTTTCCCGATAAAGTTTCTCAACATTTCTCCACTGTTGCACTGTTCCTTCTCTCTTGCACAGAGCTTTCTGTCATGGGGCACAGGGAGAAAAACATCTAGGCTGCTACCTATATTGGGTAATTTATAGACAGGGCTAAGGAGTGCAAGGAGGGACCCTATTTTATGAAACCACAGGTCAAACCAGTGCAACCAAACATTTATTATTTACTAGAAACTCATGAAACCCTAGTCACAAACCATTTTACTGGTTTAATGCTTGCTCAGCTGACCATTTTTGATCTACAGCATTTCCCTCTTTATCTGCATTTCTAGAAGACATCACAGATTGCACTTAAGAGGAAATAACCCAATTCTTGAACAAATGATGATTCAATGATTAGATGGTAACAAGATAGTACTTACAATAAATGTGCCCAAAAAGCAACAAAGTTTTATTAAGAATGTCAGTGAAAAAAAACAAGCAGAGTCATTTTTATTTGGGTGCGGGCATCGAAAATCCAATTGGAGTCACATTTTAATTTAAGGTATGAACATAATTCAGCTATAACAACAGTTTACACAATAATTTGTTATCGAGACAACACAACTCATTTTACTGATTAACTTAACTCTCGATGGCATTTGGTTGCAGACCAGTGAACTAAATCATATTACGCACAGCTGTAGCTGTATGTTACTGGCAGGTATAATGGCAATGTTTCATTTTGTGTGCCTTTCAGAGTTTCACAAAGCGATCAATTGTGATTCAGTAGCATGAGTCCATTTGAAGCCGTTAAGACCATCAGCTGATCAATGTCTGACCCTGCATCAAGAAAACACGTGTAACACAGAACAATGAACAAAATACAATAAACCAAACAAAATGTATTCGTCAGGACAGCCCTGTATATAAGATACTGTTGGTGTGCTGAAGACCTTGAATGTCAAATGAATGACTACAGAGTGAGGCAGGTGTGATCAGATTGCCAATCTATCCGTCCTGACACAGGCCAGGGTTATACACTTGATGTGCTTTGGCTACAATCAGTCCTTGGCTTCATTGTGTTAGACATGTGACATGTCAAGGATAGCAGGCATTTATGTTATATATGTGTATGGGGAAAAAAAAAACAGTGGTATGGAAGTATGTTGCCTCTATGCCCTGATTGGATTCATCAAACTCCATATGATGGCACCCTAGTGAGCCTTTTCCTGTCAGGCTATGGCCGTGATGCTGATTTGTTCACCAGAAGTATTTCACAAATGGAGTGTTTGGTCCACCAGATTTTGTTTTGTTTACCCCCTTTTAAATCCAGGCTGGGAAATATGGGTTGATGAACAGCTGGTCTCTTTCAAGGGATGCTGTTTATTTAGACAATACATCCCAAGCAAACTGGCCAAGTATGGGTTGAAAGTGGGTATAGAGTGGAGAGAGAGGTTAACCAGTGGATGCGGGTGATCCTTAATTTAACAGAGGAACTTGAGGGCCACACTGTCACAATGGATAATTGCTTTACTTCATTTTTGCTAGCAGAGGAGCCAGGGGCGTCACAGCGCTTTAAAAAGTGGGGGTGTTCTAGGGGTGGCACATGAGCGAAATTATCTGCATTGATTATCGGGAAAATTAACCATATATATGTATAACTAGAAATAATTAAAATGCTCTGACCACTCAATCAACTTTGGCAAGTTATGGCTAACAGCTGAAGGCCTGTTTCCAGCCTGGCAACAAAAAGTGGAAGAAACATTTACTTGCTACTTGCTTACTTGCTAAAACTGGTGATGGTAGCAAGCTAACATAAATAATGTTAGCTTGATGTTTCCCTCCTCTCACTACAACTCCACTTACTTCACTCCACTTTGACTTGAAAAATGGGTCGATGGTCTGCTATCTCTTCCTTTTAGACATGGTCTGATCATCAAACTTAGAAGTAGATGTCTGCAAATTAGCAAACCTTCTGTCAGTTACCATTAACTTGACTCGATGCTAAGTTTGTTTGCCACCTGGCTTGGTTAATATTGACTTAAATGTCACAAAGCAAGACATCGTTTTGTTAGTTACCGACAAAATTCCTCATTACTTACTGGTCAGATGACTGTTACAGCCAGCGCCGGTCCTGGCCACATTTGCCCCCACCCCATGAGACGATTTTCTCGTGCGCCCTCACGGCCGCCCGTGCGCCCCTGGATGCGCCGTGCACCCCGATCAGTCTGTTCGGCGCCCCCCTCTGCCTCGTCAACCCCCCGCTCCCGGGGGCGACCGCTCTGCTAACTTGATGAGCGGTATCGAAAATTTGCGAGGTTTTTTTCATTTTCGTGCGCCCCCCACGGAGACGGTGCCTGGGCGGCCGCCCACATTGCCCATAGCTAAGACCGGCCCTGGTTACAGCCTCTGCTCGCTGGGTTTTCATGTAGCCTATGGAGAACTGACGTGCGCTCCGTTTCAGTATGCTGATGGACAGTAGCGGTTTTAGGTACGGGCGGACAGGGCAGCCGCCCGGGGCGCCATTTCGTGGGGTGCGCCACGAGCGCCCGAAAATGAAAAAAAACCTCGCAAATTTTCGATACCGCTCATTAAGTCAGCGGAGCGGGCGCCCCCGTGGGCGGGTAGTTGACGACGAGGTAGACGGTGCGCCGGACAGACTGATCAGGGCGCACGGCGCGTCCAGGGGCGCACGAGAAAATCTCCGTCCGGGGGGGGGGGGTTTCGCCCAGGTTCGCCCAGGGCGCAAATGTGGCCAGGACCGCCGCTGCTGATGGACCGCGAGGACGGGTAAATGGTTTAAATCTTAGAAAAAAGTGGGGGGGATGGAATCGTCTTTTTTAAAAGTGGGGGTGTCGCATCCCCCCCATCCCCCACGGGTGTGACGCCCGTGAGAGGAGCTATGGAAGACATAGAAAATTACCCTGGTGGGCACCTTGCAAAAAAACAAGTAAGAGTTTTCCCCCGCAGCTACTCTAGACACGGCTGAGAGATCCAGTGTTTGCCTTCAATCGTCCCCATACAAATGTATCTTACATGCCAAAGAGGTGGAGCAGCACCAAACACAGGGAGCCAGCAGTGAAGGAAGGACCAAAAAAGAAGCATTGTGACTGACTACAGCCACCACAAACGTGCTATCCACAACCCGGATAAGGTATGTTCACATTGCAATTCATTTAGTTGTTACTCAACACACATTATTTTCTGATAGAGCCATGGGTTATTTAGTTCATTTGTGTTGAGGACAAATATTTGCATACATTTCTAATTTTTTGGTATTTTTTTGTTTGGTCATTTCTTTTTTCTTTTGAAGGCTGTTGGCATCTACAGCTGTTGTCAGAGGTCCTGAAGGTGGCCACAGACCCTTATTTGCAGCATCTTGAATGTCTACTACGTCAATGCTCCAAGGTCGAGAAATAGAGCAAAGGCACTTTTTAGGAACCGTTTTTTGCACAAAGGGTAAATCATCATCATTTTCTGAAGGGGTGCACAACGGTTCAACAGTTGCCTGCTAACAATCCAACATATATGCACACATATGCATATAATTGTGTGGTATCAGTTTTACAAACATCTGTGGCTAAAATTTCAAATCTTGGAAAATTAAAACCCTACTTAATTTTGTTGTCAGATACCTCATCCACAACGGCCAGCATGCATTCTTTCATTGTTTCTGAGTCTTTTCCTCTTTGCCAAGATCCAGGACACATGAAGGAAATCTGCTGTAACTCCCTCTTGGTCCATGTGTGGCTGCACAAGGATAAATCTGGCCCGACTGTACGATTTTAGTTTCTTTACTGTCCCTCTCCTGTGATCCTTTGGAAAGTTTGTCTTGGAAATTTGACGTTTCTCAGTTTGGTGCCTCTGAGTATTTTATTCTTTACTATAGCAAAGCACTCATTGCAAATTAAATGCATTGGTTTTGCATTTGGAGAGGCATCACAGTTATATTAAACAAATACTTGTCAGTCCAGGCTGGTTAAAACAAGCGCATCCATTGTCAATTTTACATTTCAGGGTTGACAGACACATTTTCAGTGGAGCACTTCCATACTTGTGACTGTCATTAGCCAGACACTTTGAAAAGTTCTTAGACACAGTATATTTGCTGTATGCTCTGTAAACATCCCACCTGTATCTGATGATAATAAGAATGAGGTGACTCATGTAATTTATATGATTTATGTAGTATGTTTGGTGTGGCCTGCGGACCACCAGATGAGTAGGCTGGGCCTATAATATATTTTCCCTCTGCAGCATTAAACAGCAAGTATTTATGGAATATTTATTTGCTTAAGGACAAGTAAATGAACCAATGACACATACCGCAATATTTATAGACTAGGCTAAAGCAATTTACAACAAGTACAACAAATACAAAATAAACACAAATGACTCCTCTGAAAAACGCTTTCAACTTTTTGTTAAAATGATTCTGTTCTGTGGGTTAATCAACATCAGCAATACAAAAACATGTGAAGAGGTTCATTGTTGTAATTTTCTTTTCTTTGGATTTTTTGTTGTTAAAGTTTCTTTTTCTGTATTTTGTTCTTTCAGCCACTGTGACTTCATAGAGACATCACTTCAAAGACAAATGACCATGTGATTCTTGTTTGCTCCACATACAGTCAGACCGTGAAATGCATCATAGTCTGTGTGACAAAACAGAAAGGAAAAAAAAGGAAACACTGACATAAAGTATTTTATGTATAAACTTTTACAGTACTGGAATACATGTACTTTCCACACCTGAAAATAGAACATACTCCCTATAGTCCACCCTCTCTTTGTTGGAGTATTATATCATCCATGCTCAAACCCAACCATGAATTAAGGCACCATGCTGGACAGGACTGGACTGACAGGACAGTTGCTGTTGTCCTTTCCTTTTTTTCTTTGCACCATAAGAGACTCTGACCTCCAGGTAATGGTCATCATAACACAGAAAAAAAGAATAAATCAGCTCAGGGATGTATTTCTCTCATTAAAGTACCATATTCTCAAGAAACATATGTCATCTAATACATGATATATGTGGATGTTTTATATTTTAAACAACTACTGGAAACTAGTTGCTGTAAATAGTGTATCACTGAATATGTGCATTAAGCTATTTTTGACCAGTAGGGGGGCAGAAATATTACAAAACAAAAGTGACATGTTAGTAGACTGATGTCCACTTTTACAAATCAGGACACACAGAATAACTTGAACTTCCTACTGAACATGTATTTCTACACAAAAACTGTCCAAAATTTCATCTGTTTGGTTTACACTAAAGGTCTTCCTCAGTCCAAACCCCAAAGACCTAGGGCCTCATGTACGAATACTTGCGTGGATTTTCTACTAAAACTTGGCGTACGCCAAAACCCGGAAACTGTTGTACGGACAAAAAAAATCAAATGTATCAAAGTGTGCGTACAGCCAGCAGGAGCTGAGCTCCCTCTGCTTCGAAATTTTAATAATCATGAGCGTAGCTACCATTACACGACTTTTTAAAATCATTAGTTTGGAACTCCTGTCTTTTACCATGTCAAAAATCAGTAGGCTACATCAGTCTATTCACTCATCGCTGTTTCCAGAGCGCTGTCAGAGCTTGATACATTCTCGCATATCGCACGTACAAACACACGGTGCTGCTGATGCGCCACCGACAGCCGGAAGCTTAAGGTGAGTAAAGTACTGGCACAACAAAATGTTCAGGTCATTGTTAACTTACTGGAACTAAATGTCTATTTTTTCACCTTAATGTTTTTGTGACAAAGTTACAGAAACATAAAATCGTTCAGTTAACTAACTGTTAAGAAGCGCTAAACCCAGAGGTCAGCATGTATAGCATATATAGCATGTAGACAGAGAAAGCAAAGGCAGAAGACAAGAGATCTAAGTCCCATTTGGAAAGTTGTGAATTAATTGTAATGACTGGCAACTGCTGATATTTGGTTTGATGCTGATGTTTAGCAAACAAATGATTTGATTGATGTAGATTTATGGTGTCGGATGTAATTAACTATGTAAATAGGTGGGTTGCACGTTACGTCACGTCTGCGCGCGAACCTTAAGTGGTGGTCAACTGGTGGCACAGCCCATTGATATCACAGTGTTTTCAGCTTCCACAATGCCTCAATTTTGTGCAGTTTTTGGCTGTTCCAATCGGTCTAACCGAGAGAAGGGAAAGGGTTACTACCGAGTACCTAAGGTAATCGTCCATAGAGGTGAAAAATGGAAAAAAACTGTCCGAACAACGACGTAAAAAGTGGATAGCTAATCTTCGTTTAAAGACTAAGGGAGCTGAAACTGCTTATGCTCGTGTCTGCGGCGACCACTTTGTTAAAGGTATGTGTGTCTTCAGGATAAGGATTGGCTCTAAGGGCTGGGTCGGTCGGGCTGGGGTGCGAAGCGGGGCTGGGCTCGAGCCGCGGCTGGGGGAGCAGTCGCCCCGTCCCCCTCCTCTCTCCGCCGCCGGAGGCGCGGGGCGCGGCCCGCCCCCCACATCACCGGGCGTGGGGGGTTCTTCGCGGGGCGGTGTCCGACGCCGCGCGGAAGGCGGGCCGGCGGAGGGGAACGGGTACGGCGACTCTGGACACGCGCCGGGCACTTCTCGCGGATCTCCTCAGCTACGGCGCCCGCCGGTGCCCCATTCGCTTCCAGGAGCCACCAACAATGACTAACACATAAACCACGCCCGTTTCCAAGGAAACAAAACGCTATCTTTAGAAAAGTAATTCCGCACTTAAAGTGGGCTATCTTTAATTACAAACATTCTGTGTCAGATCGAAAAAATGAAGTTTTGAATGGGTTTCAATGGCTCCAAGCCCAGGTTGTCCACCACTTCAAGTTCGCGCGCTCCCGTGATGACGTAACTGCAACCCACCTTTTATGGTGTGAGATGTAAATAAGCAATGCAAATAACAGTGTAAACTGATGGGATGTAAAAAAATTATGTTAATATGTGAATTGTGTATATTGTGAATAAGTTTTACAAATTGCAGTGTAGATTGATGGTGAAATGCATAGGCTAAATAAGTTACCAATTTGAATTGGTGTGAGATATAAATAAGTAGGTTATAAATTGTTAAAATATGTATTAAACCCATGGTGCGAGGTTGTTTTAAGAGATATTGACCACTGTGAGTGAAGAACAGCTCCCCCTCCTTACAAAAGCCAATTAAACCTACTGCTTAAGAGTGTAATAAATGTGGAAGGATATGGATCTTAGGTCCAGTTGTCGGAGTTAACCCATGATGGCGCCAGAAAAAACCATGTAGCTCTTCATGCTACAAGCTTGCATATTAATATATGCTTACAGGCATAGTTTTATACAGTGGGCAGATAAGTATTCAACATGTCAACATTTTTTATTTTTTTTATTTTATTATTAAGGTCCTCTGATAATGATAAAATGCCCTATCGGCACTGATTAATCTGCCAAACCTATAAATTCATCAACCTCTACCTAATAGAAATGTTTTAATATCAGTTTAAACATTTATCTCATCATCATTCATCTAAATTCAGTCTGAACTAGATGTAGTCTAATGCTTTACTACAAAACTCAAATGACTGACGAGATGCTGAGGCAGTCCAAACAAGCAAACATTTCAAACTGGGAGCAGGCAGAAAATCAAAAATCCAAAAAGCACCCAGGGCTTTATGTATAAACAGTGCACATTTGTAAAAGGGTTGTTTACGCTGGTTTTCCAGTACACAGTGGAATCTAAAAAAATAAACGTGATGTGACAATGTGAGCAAACTCTTGTCTTAGAGTTTCCACTCCAGTTACTGTGATAGGTAGAAGAATACAATTTGTCAAACAACTGTCAGCTGATACACCATAACAGTTGGACCATTTATGTAGATAATGGTTAAAATTAGAAAAGCCAAAATCGGAAAATATTTATCAACTTCTGATGGTGCGCTCTGTGCTTAAAGCTCAGTGGATCTGCACTTGACTACTCCACCTTAGACTGCATTGTTTAGTGCAGATCCACTAACCCGCACCTCCCACATTCATTCAGATGTTCTGCTGAGACAGAAGCTACATGCGAAGCTAGCTCGTTGTAATATGGCTAATACCTGAAATCGAAGATTCTCCATCATCCTTCAGATCTGGCATTTGGAACTACTTTGGATTTTGTTAAGGATGACTGTGCCTGGCCTCAAGGTGTGTGTTTTGTGTCTCTCCTCCCCCTTCCCCGTGTTTTTTTTACTAGGTGATTGCAGTATAAATACTTCTCACTCACCTGTGAAGGCAGCTGCTGCTGATCACTGACTCCCCACCTCCCCATATGGCATATGGTGAAGGAGATGGCTTCTTAAAATGGAGGATGTCGCCGGCCCTCTCCCTCTTTGCTCCTTTTTTCTACTTGTGCTTGTGCTGCCTTATTCTTGTGAACCTTACAGAGTTGTTAGAGGTGGCGGGAGATTGTTTTTACCTGGGACTAGGTAAGTTGGGGTACCCTATACACTACCACACGCATAGGCATTTTTTGTTACCTCACTAGGATTATTGCTCGTGCCACCTTTGTACTGTTTTGAGAAGTTCTTTTGTTAGTTAGCCAGTTAGACATTTTGTTTGTTTCTTTTCTGTAGCTCCAGAGAAGACAGTCTTACTTTTGTTATATTAATTTCATTATTTTTGGCACAATCACTTTGTCCCATCCTACCCCACCTGAGTATCTTTTTGTTTGTTATAAATAAACCATTTTTCTTTCACTACTACTGAGACTTTGTTGATTTTATGATTGTTGTGTTGTTGTCGACTGGGTTAGTCCTAGTGGACAGAACAATGACCCTGAAATCTCCATGATGCACATCCATGATGCCCAGAAGGCAAGGTGCACAGATCCATGTCAGGTGGGAAAATACACTAACATGTAATTAATAACAGTAAAAAGAATAGACAGCGCCTGAGTGACATAACTCATCTCAGGTTTCTGAAGTCCCTTTTTTTAAGCCAATAATATATGGCACCTCCACCATGTTGGCTGTACTGCTTCTCCTGCCTAATGGCACTTATTTGTCAATCAAAGTGGCCACACTGTTAATTCTGCAACTCTTTAAGCCTTTACCCTTTATGTGGTGAGAAACCATATATGGTCACTTCCATGGCTTTTAAATTGGTGCCCCATGTCTCTCAATGAAGGAGCAGAATCAAGTGACTTTCTCCAGCCAATCAGCAAATGTCAGGCTACGTCACAGATAGCTTTGCTATGGTCTCTAATGGATGCTACTGTATCCCTAACCCTAACATTCTTTGCACTGTATCACGTGCATGATGTATTGCAATTAGTCTCATTAGTTCAGTAAGACATATGTCTGATTGTTAATTTGGAAATAAATGTTCCACATATTTTGGGGATTTTTTTTTTTACCCTCAGTGGGCAAGTGACCGAAGTGATGGTAACTTCTTTGACTCATTTGCAATCTAAAAGTGAAAAAAGTAAAAAAAGAAAACATGTCTTCTTATATCCACCGATAAGGGTTTGAAAAGTATTTAAATGAGTGCCCTCCATTCATGAGAGACCAAAACTGTGAACCAGGTTGCATTTCTGCTGTGAAGTTGAGCATTTTTACATAGAGGTGGCCACTTGAGGAATTGCAGTTTTCAGCACATCAACAGTGGCTTCATTTCCATGGACATTGCCGCTTGCTTATGATGCATAATTGTTCCAGTGGATGATGTGAACAGTGTGTAGGAAATTAGTTATGGCTTCTAAAAGGTTGTGTTGATGATTTTCCCTACTTGATAAGCAATAGCTGCTTTGGCACTAATCGTAGGGTTTGGAGGGGAGTGTGTGTTCAATGATCATGCCAATTTATCTGAACGAGATGATGACTTGTCTTCCCCAAGCTTGGGTTGCTTCCAATGGGGGCTTTCCAAAGAGTGCTGGCTGAGCGAGCTGTCGGGTATCTCCAATCATCCCTGAGCTGTGCTATGCCAACTTTATGGGATGGTGTCATCTATATGTCAACCAGGTGCATAAAATCCCCCAACACTACGACATTAAAATGCAATTTGCAGTGACAAGCCGATTACCAAATGTAATCAGAGCAATCAGCTGCACTCCATTCGCTATCAGGGCACCATCGGACAATGAATTTGCTCATGTCAAGAGAAACCATTTCCACTCCATCAATGTGAAAATGATCTGTGATGCACAAATGTGTCTGACAAATGTTATGCCGCGATGGCTTGGCTGTACTGATGATTCATTCATCCTGCAGAGATGTAGTATTGGGGACAGACTTCAAGCCGAGGCTGTGCAGTATTGCCGGCTTGGTAAGTTATGGCATTTATTATTATTAGCATTATTATTAGAAACAACATCTTGTTCTCACTATATATACAATCATTTCCTTTTTGCTTTATCTGCAGCAGCGTTGTGTGTTGTGATTTCAACAATAGATTTGCATAGTGATTTATGGAGGAAGGCAAGACGGGTTAAGTGGCTAGTTCACACATTGATGGATATATAAGAAGAAGGTGTGCAGGACCTGGTGTATGCTGAGTTTTATACATGTGGTTTTTTAGTACTTTTTGTTTGGTGAGTACTCCACTTACAGTAGTGAGAAAAGTTGCACAGTCTTTTAAAGAAACGAGTGAGGGCAGGATAATGAGACACAAGGGGAATCTAATCAGGAACAGGTGCAGCTGATCAGAGCAGAACAAACAAAAATGGCGGGAAATGCACAAAGGCAGGAAGTAAAGTTACAGATAGGAGTAGTCACTGTGTGAATGAAAAGCACAGTTTTAATGGATAAATGGACCTTCAAATAATAACATATAATATATTGCAGTAGACTCAGTATATCATGTTCAGAAGTTCCCAAAGATCTCGAATGACCTAGTAAAAAAAAAAAAAAACTATGGCAACCATCTTAAAAGTACTAAATAAAACAGTTAAGACTTCTATCAGACTAACTTCTTGTGAAATGTAAAAGCAAGAACTCTCAACCCCGAGCTGCTGGAGGAAATGTTCTCGATATTGATCAATAATTCAGCTCTGTGCAGATACTGGATATTACTGCCAGTAAAAGTCATTCCTTTTGGCCCTTTAGCTGTCCAGCAGGATGATTGTCCTGTTGTAACAGAAAATTATTTGATAGCTGCGCTCTACTTTACAGTAATTGAATCATGTGTCAGCATAAGAGAATCCAATTCTGTGTTCTGCATATACTGAAGCACAGATAGGCTATTGTGTGTGTGTGTGTGTGTGTGTGTGTGTGTGTGTGTGTGTGTGTGTGTGTGTGTGTGTGTGTGTGTGTGTGTGTCCTTGAGAAGCTGGCAGCATCACAGAATGGTGATTAGTGGTGATTAGCCTCAAACACCTGCACAATCACATCAGCTACAGCTTAACCGGTAATGTTGTTCAACGTTAAACGCAACCGTATTTTAAAATTGACAGCATTATCCCCCAAATCCACACAAACACACACGCACACACACACACACACACACACACACACACACACACACACACACACACACACACACACACACACACACACAGTTCATTGTAGTAAATAGTCACGTAACAAACACTATTGAAATGGCTAACCATTATAAATATTTAAATAAAATGATTTTATCATCAGTGAGGCTACAATTTAGTTTACTTCTTCTTTGGTTTTGTGCTCACAGATGAGAAACAGTTCTATAATAACCACACTGATAAAAATGTTGCTTTTGCCATGGTGGCGGCTCACTGAGAAATGAGTCGAATTATGGTTAAAAAAAAAAAATAAGATGCCAAAAGTGAGGTGATCCATATTTGCTGACTTTATGTGAATATTTAACAGGAGACATGTTTCCTTACAGTCTTGTACCACTTGCTCTTAGTCAGGTGACCTCATAATCCCAAGTCAATACAATACATACACAACAACTTGCACTTGAGAAATGGGATTTGTTAGTAAGTAATGTGTAAGTGTGTGTTAAGAGTATGGTCAAATTCCACAAATATAATAATTTTATATAACAAATTGTGCTCTTAACCCTAATTACTTTGACGTGTAATGATTATGATAATGTTTCTACTGGCCATGTGTATTCATCTCTATGGAATCCACTTATATTATTTTATGTTGTGCAATGCTACCAACTGTATTTATTGTAGCATGATTATATTTGTATCCTCTGTCTTTTTACATGTTTCATACAAAATCACAACCTCTTCACTGCCCCTACGGGTGACATAACAACATGAATCGTGTCTATAGGGCCATTACATGATGATTAATATAGACATTATAAATGTAAATGAGGTGCAGACTGAATGAAATGGTTGCAGTAAAGGTTTAACATGACTTGAGGTTGTACAGCTGCTTATGCTGCTTATTGTAAAAAAAGACACAGACATACTCTATGGCTATAGACACAGCTGGGTCTGCTGTATAAACAGTGAGGAGAGGGAGAGGATGGGGAGGTGTGAAGTTACACACACACACACACACACACACACTGTATACAGTATGCTGCTAAGTGTTGCACTGACTGTTTATTTATTAGAGTATAGACACTGGAAGTGGCAATGAGCACAGCTGGACATGATGTATGACACCAGGAGACTGCAGCAGGAAGAGAGCTAGACAGAGCAGCCTCAAACACACACACACACACACACACACACACACACACACACACCATCTCAGACCCACTACATACACTCCATGGCCAGCTGGATGTGTGCTGTGTGAAATGACAAACTGCTGCAGAGTGAGGGGGTGTACTGTTAGTATAAAGGCAGAGTGACAGGAAGAGACGGACAGGAAAAGAATGAGAGAGGGAGGAACAGAGAAAGTAACAAACACAGAAAGAGAGGGGGGTGAATGGGGAGAGAGATAGAACACAGATACAGAGAGAGAGAGAGAGAGAGAGGTTACACTGCAATGCTGCAGAAATTCTATTAGAGATTATTTTATAGTTGTACCTGCTGTTCAGGAAGCATCAGTAAACCTCTACTGCCACTCTGTGGTCACACAAGGTACATGTATAATGTTGAGGTTCTTGTACCTCCATTTACGGTTTGATTGTACTTCTACATCACTAGATTTATTTACAGTAACATGCAGTATATATGAACATATGTACAGATTAAGACATTGTTACACTGCAAACGGTTAAAGTTCCTCAACCCTCTGAACTTCTTACATGGTTTCATGAGGCCCAAAAAGAAGTATATTAAAACAGAGGATATTTCAGAAGAAAATTACAAAATAAAAGCTTAGAGAAAACTTCATCATGAATTTTTACAAACTGCAGGACCGCTAAAGCAAATGCTACTATACTAAAAGGAAGGATGACAGTGATTTGAAGGTAGCTAGGCCAGTCAGTCGCGAATGTGTTTGGGGAGTTCCAAGGTCCTGTCGCCCCAGATTCAGCGCTTGGTCTTATGTGGTGGAGTCAGGAGGTTTGCATCGAAGGAGCAGAGGCTGTAGGATGGGGTAGTGATGTGCAGGTAATGTGAGGTAGGACGGGCTGTGGAGGGCTTTGCGCGAGGAGGATTTTGAACTGGATCTGTTGTGGGACTGGAAGCCAGTGGAGGTACTGGAGGACACGAGAGATATGGGTGAGGGTACACAGATGAGCAGCAGAGTTTTGTTTGTTGGGTGTCTTAGTAAGTCATGACAGTGCACTAACAGAAGCATTTTGAATTGTCATAGCTTGTCAAGAAAACACAATGATGGCTGAAGTCCTGCTGTTGTGTGTCTGTTACTGGGACACTTCTAACAGTAAAATTGGCTGAGTTCAACTAAGTCCACCTGTCTTTTCCTGACTACCTCCCCCGCATTCTGTTCCTTGACTTGCTGAGGTCTAACTGCAGCTGTAAAGGCTTTAGCAGATGAGGACAGAGGAGTGACAGGATAGTCTGCATTGATCTCTCAACACATTTAGAAATGACTCCAAACTCTCCACACTGCTGAGTTTATTTCTGCTTTTATGTTACTTGATAGCAGAGTGTTACACAGACCAGCGTTTCATCGTTTTCATTGATTTTTTTTTTTAGGTTTATTGTCCTTGGAAAAAGAAAAAAACAAACAAAGAACTGCTGTTGTAATGAACACTACAGACTGGACCAGGATCAATTGACACCATAGTCATCATAAGTCACTGTGTACAGATTTAAAAAGTGGACGTAATGTTAAGTTGAATTTGAAGGAATCATTTCCAGTTTATTTCTTTTGTTGTGACCGTCATTTAAAACATTGAGCTTTCTTTTTTTATTTGCTCATTTTAGATCAGTGTTTATTGATTACACTGGGGAACAATTCTGTTGAGTTAGATATTCATGCCAACCAAACTAAAATTGGCATGCTTATTTTCTACAAAGCTGTGGAGAAAAAACTTGAGTGCTTGAAAAAAACTGACTGCAATTTTGGAATCAGCATGCCAAATAAGCAAAATTCCACTGATTAGCTGTACTAAGACTTGTCTGCTTATTACGATTGGACTCATCTACAGCTATGTGGCAACTTGTTTGCGCAGTCACACAGTGCAGTGAGAGGTGTGTGCAGCTCCCAATAGGTCAGTACTATCAATATCTGCAAACAGAGAGCTAGCATAGTAGGAATGAAGAGGATTTGTGCTGGCTTCTCTCTTAACCTTGATCAGTTGGTCAGAAACTGTTATATTTATTGCTAGAAAACTATTTACAGGACAGCATCAGCATTGAGCTTCAGATCAATGGTTTCAATCACGATATCAAAATAACTATTTCAGTTTTGCAACAATGAATACCACATGTGGTTGGAATTATGAAGTAAAATGTAATGAAGTAATGAGTTTTTATACTCAGCTTTCTATTTTTAACTTTTTTCAAAATAAGAGTCAAAATAAGAGTCCCTTCAAAATAAAAAAGACTTTGTGAAACTCTCTAATTAACCAACATAAGACCACACACGCACGTACAAAGCCACACACACAAACACAAGAGAAAAGTCTTGTGAAAAAAAAAGTCCCTTCAAAACCAGCCCATTAAAAAGGCAATGATGACACAGCTTGTTGTATTAATATGAGCTGGTCGACAAGATGCTCCCACTCAACATTATTTCAGCTTTTGGATACAACACACTTTGGCATTTTACGCCACCTCTTTGAGGGGCTTCATTCAGAGATTTCTGTCTGACTGTCAAGACTACATTTTTAATATTGCCGATTTTATCCTTCTCTGACACAGACACAAACACACAGACACACATAGATGCAGGTGCCCAGACAGACAGGACAGACACACATGCACACACACAGGGCCGGTCTTAGCTATGGGCGCCGTCTCCATGGGGGCGCACGGGCGCCGGAGCGGGCGCCCCCGGGAGCGGGGGTTGACGAGGCAGAGGGGGGCGCCGGACAGACTGATCGAGGCGCACGGGCGGCCGTGAGGGCGCACGAGAAAATCTTCGCCTGGGGTGGGAGGCAGGGGCGCAAATAGTGGGTGTGTCAGGTGTGTCATGACACACCCACTTTTGAATGACCGTAGATCCGTCCCACCCACTTTTATGTAGCTTAACATTGTTTTTTTTGGGTTTTTTTTTTTTTAAACTTTGTCTTCTTCAAATCTTCTGATTCAAGCATCACGAGGAAACCAAAATATGAATTAACATAATACTTGGTTTACTGAGGTGTGTGCCAGTAGCGGTTTAGGTACGGGCGGACAGGGCAGCCGCCCGGGGATGATCTTCTAAAATAAAATTAAAACAGAAATGCCCCTGGTAGTCTTTGAGGAACCCAGATGGTCATTTAGCAATCCAGCTATTCTGAGGGCAGAAGACTCTTCTTCTTCTTCTTCTTCTTCTTCTTCTTCTTCTTCTTCTTCTTCTTCCTCTTCCAGATACCAGCGAAGAACAACTGCTCGCAGATTATGGAAATCTTTCTCAATATTGCAGGCTGTGTTATTTCTGAAAGAGCTGAAGACTCTAAGCCATGTCAAGCTTTGTATTTATACGTATTTTAGAGAAATGTTTGAAGAATCTGCCTGGAGTGGTGTGTGTAATAAGATAACTGTCTGTCTGTCTGTGCTATACTTTAGTCTGCTTTGTGGGTAACAGAGAAAGTAGGATGCAAGTGTCCAAAAACTAGAGTCACTGATATTGAAGTCTTAATTTAGAGAAACAGGCATAGGTTAAAACACAGTGCAATGTACATCATCAATATGATAATGTACAATGTACATCATCATATTGATGTTTTTTTATTTACAAATACAACAGCAGGGATAAATCATTATCAGGCCAGTGGCTGAAGCTAGTCCTGGTCCTGGTCCTTATAAAGGCAACATGTGCATCCAAAAAGAAGGCCGCTTGGCGTGAATTTCTTCCACAGCCACCTTGTTCTTCTTCTTAATGGTTTTCTGGGGAAGTAATAAAAAAATAAATAAACATCTACAGTTGAACAAAAGATTCAAGCAATGTCTTCAAGAAGTAAAATGTAAATGTATCCTCACCTTGGAAAAGATGTTGCGGAAGAAGTCCAAGAAGCGATTGCTTTTCTTTGCTTTGTTTGCACCAGTTGGGTCTTTGTCCACCAGGCGGTCCACCAACTCTTGCTTAACGGGCTTTAGGGATGCACTTTCATCACCACTGGAGGGGGTAATGGTGGCTGTCTCTTGAGAACCACAAGATCCCTGATTGCTATGTCCAGTGCAAAAAATTGTCCAGTCAGTGCTGGGTGACCTGACAGTCTCGTTCAAATATGGAGCTGGATGAATCTTTCTCTGGTCTCTACTGAAACACCTTTTCGCCTGTGACCTCTGCAGAGTATCAGTGTCCTCTAGTGTCTTTAGAGGATCGGCCTCTTCCAGCACCTTTTCACTGTTAGTGGACTGCAGTGTCTTTAGTGGATCGACCTCTTCCAGCACCTTTTCACTGTTAGTGGACTGCAGTGTCTTTAGTGGATCGACCTCTTCCAGCACCTTTTCACTGTTAGTGGACTGCAGTGTCTTTAGTGGATCGACTTCTTCCAGCACCTTTTCACTGTTAGTGGACTGCAGTGACTTTAGTGGATCGACTTCTTCCAGCACCTTTTCACTGTGAGTGGTCTGCAGTGTCTTTAGTGGATTGGCGTCCTCCAGCACTGTTTCACTGTTAGTGGACTGCAGTGTCTTTAGTGGATCGGCGTCCTCCAGCACCTTTTCACTGTTAGTGGACTGCAGTGTCTTTAGTGGATCGGCCTCTTCCAGCACCGTTTCACTGTCAATGGACTGCACTGTCTTTAGTGGATCGGCCTCTTCCAGCACTGTTTCACTGTGAGTGGACTGCAGTGTCTTTAGTGGATCGGCGTCCTCCAGCACCGTTTCACTGTTAGTGGACTGCAGTGTCTTTAGTGGATCGGCCTCTTCCAGCACTGTTTCACTGTGAGTGGACTGCAGTGTCTTTAGTGGATCGGCCTCTTCCAGCACTGTTTCACTGTGAGTGGACTGCAGTGTCTTTAGAGGATCAACCTCTTCCAGCACCTTTTCAGTGTCAGTGGACTGCAGTGTCTTTAGTGAATCAGCGTCCTTGGGTTTTTTTGAACACTTAATGGCCTCCAGTTGATTTTCAGCTTCGTCATCCACCAAAGAGACAAGCGTTTTTGCTGCCTCAACGATGACCATTTCGGTGGAAGAAGAAGACAGGCTCTTATCCGACCCGATGGTCAGTCTGGAGGTTGATATGCTCTCCGTGGTCTGGACTTCCTCTTTTTCTACAGAATCAACTGCCTCTGTCTCCAAATTCTCAGGGTCAAAAAAGCTTTGGCATACCGCTTTAATCACCTCATTGACATCCTGATCAAATGAGGTGATGACTTCTGAGAGAACTGAGTCAGTGCTGCAGGACCAGGAGCCGGAGAGCAATGATCTGCTTTCCAGGCTTATGTTTGCGTTGATGTTGAAGCAGGTGAGTTCCTCTTTATCTAAGAGGTCATCACACTGCATCAGCTCATCGTCATCCAATGACGTGTGATTGATGAACCCTGAGACTGGGATGTTGTTGATCTCAGGGGCCAAAGAGCTCATGGAAAAAGTAAGAGAGCTGGGCCTTTCGTCCATGTTGTTCTCCTTTTCCATGTAACTGGAAATCTAGTTAAGAAACACAAAGATCGGAAAACTGTAAGCTGTCTAGAAAAGGTGTTGAAAACTTTAACAGGACATAAATAGAAGCAGAAGTGCTACAGTTTAAAATTATGTATATAAAATGTATTGTATGAAAAAGTATTTGGTGTGCAGCCAAGTGAAGATATTGTGTAATCATTTACTCCAAACAAACATTTAGGATTAAGTATTGTTTACAATATGATACATATCATATATTCATACATACTGTATGTATACAGTGTGTAAATGATCATTTCTACAGATATTTTTGCACAATTGTACTTGTTTGAATGAATGTTTTTTTTTCAAATATTCACTCATTATTCAAACAATGCACGTGATAATCTGTCATGATTTGCATCAATATTTGTGTTTTTATTCTGATTTAGGGCTCTAACATTTTGCTAATAAATGTTTTATTACTATTGATACTTTGTTTAGTTTTTGTATTTTCCAAACAACAATAAAAAAGGTGAATTTTAGGCAAAAGGTGTTTTTCTCTAATTAAATCAGTCTAACATCGACACATTATAGGGTACTGTCCTCCAGCTCACACTGAAACTCACTTTCTGATGCCGTCTCACTAAAAACTTTTAGCATGTTTTGAAAAATAAATGTGCAAATTCATCTCTAAACCAATTTAAGTCCTTAAGTCTCTTATGGTGCATTCACTTACCTGTCTCTGTTCAGACATCTTTCAGATGAGCTCGGTATGTGTGTTTTGTTTCTCTTTCTTTTATCTTCTGAGTTTTCTGTTTTCAGATTTGCTCGATTGGAGTGTGAGGTTTTGTGGCAAACTGTTCAGTAGTTGCAGACAATCTCACTGTGGTCACACGGTGGAGATGCTTATATACCAGTGATGGAACTCAGAACTCTGACACACTGTATTCCAGAACTCTGTCATAGAACATGTGTGTGCGCGCGTGTCTAGGTGTGTGTGTGTGTGTGTTATCATGTTTATCCTCATGATGTCTTCACAAGTGACAAAACAAGATTGACTGAGGGCATTAATTCTGGACAGAAAACATATTTTTATATTAGAAAGTCAAGATTTATAGGGAATCATTACACGGCATATGCATGTGTGTGTGTGTGTGTGTGTGTGCATGCTACAACCCTGTCCAAATAGAAACATTTCTCACACTTGATTTTACATTGAAATCTCAATGCTAACATCTGGCTGAGCGAAGAAGGAAAAGACCATGTGTGTGTGTGTGTGTGTGTCTAGGTTTTACTTCCAAAAAACGTGCAAAACATTTGAACTGGAACATCTAAATAGTTTTTTCTGTGACGATTCACTCAAAGATATCAGTATCTGACCCTGAGCAGCTATAAATAGATGTACATATGTCTCTGCATTGAAATACAGAAGAAGAATCTAACCACAGCTTCCTCTCCTGTAATTTCTCCCAGCATTGACCCTGACCGTCGATGCTTTTAGCTTCCGTATGACATGTGTCATTTCGTCTCTGCTCTTCAAAAATGCTCATTTTCAAATGAGCCAGTGAGTTTCAGACTTCAGACGACCTGCTTGAATAACACATTAGCTGCATGTACATTACCCAGTTTCAAAGCTTCAGTGTTCTATATAGCCTGCAAAAAAAAAAAAAAAAATCCTTTTTTTGGTCAATTTTCTGCAGATGAAAGCAATGCATACAGCGGTTTTATTACATTGTACACCGGCCACGAGAAAGATAACCCTTCAGAAATGACGGGCTTGGATGAATTTCATACATTCAGACTCTGCAAAGTGCCTCGAATATTTGCTTTAGCAGAAACGTTAAAGGGTGCAAATGTGGCCAGGACCGGCGCTGCACACACAGACAAGACAAACACACAAACACACACACCCAACACCTACTTTATTTTCTTACATGATCTTCTCCTCTTTTCCATTTTGAAAACAGTTTAAAATTGAACATAGATGAACATAGTACATAGTTTTAACATGACTGTCTACCGCCATCAATTTTGTCTGTCTGCCATTTTGGCCTTCTCCATTCAGCATCTGAACAGCAAACTACACATTGAGTCTGGACCAGTGGTCTGGACCCTTCTTTGAATCTCAGGCTGTAGGTAGTGTTTCAAAATAAAAGCTTGCAATGTCAGGAGAGAGGCGTAACGCCACGGGGGAGACAAAAATTAATAAAAGGCACTCAAACTATGTTTAGAACTACAAAATGAATTTTCTTATGGGATCAGCCAGCGGCAGCTTCATGCATTCATGATTCATTTGCAGTTTGGATGTAGAGGGGTGAACATGTCCTGTTCTGACTGCAGCTGGGAGGGGCCGCTGTGCCAGTGCCATACCTGTGGCATACTACATACTACATACACATAACATACTACAGCCATGTAAGGAAATAAAGTGGATCAATAGAGTAAATGTAGAAATTCTGCCTGACCTAAAAAGCTCCATAAGCAGACACATTGTAAAACATGGTAAAGTTTAGAGAGGATTTGAAAGATAAAAATGTTTAGAGCCCAGCAGGACCAAGGTGCCTGTATTTTTTTTGTTTGTTTGTTTTGTTCCAGTGTGTTACCACCTGATTTCTTCTGTAAATTAATAAATATCTCCCCCATCACTGTCCCAGTCTTAACTTAAGTTTTATGAACGCTGTAAGATTCTGTTGTGACAGAGACCCTGACCCACAGTGCATCATGGAAAGTGACAAAGACATTGTAAAAGTTACCGACCTACCCAGTTCTCACTGCTGGAGGCAGAGGCTGTTTTCCATGATGGAGTTCACCGTAGTGTGAATGTGGAGGACTGGCCAGGCCGTGGTGACTTTTCCAGGTCTAACGTCATTTATCATTTCCTCAAAGTCTTCAAAGACACTACATACAACACAGCTGTGGGAAGTTATAAAGTCAGAGTTCAAGATGGCGCACAAGATGGCGGCGCGCGACAGTGCAGCGGCTTCTCGTGCTCCCGGGGTCAAGCCCTCTTTTAGTACTTTTTCCGTTGGTCCCGAGGCCAACTGCACTCGTGTTGCTTGTGTTAACAAGCGTACAATGTATAGCCGAACCGAACTTTTCAAAATAAAGGATGGTTCGGTCAGAGACACAAAAACAGCAACAACACTAACAACAACAGCGGCCCTCGGACTCAGGGCCTTGCTGGGCAGACTGCAGCTCCTGAGGACATCGGGCTGGCGCAGAGGTGCCCGCTGGACAAAGGGCAAACGGAAGCGGTGTGCAAGGAAGCAGAAGAGGGGTAAACGGAGCGGACTGCTAGCCAGGCTAAAGGCTAATGCGGGGAGACCACTGATCCCGCCACTGTTCCTCTCCAATGTCCGCTCTCTGGACAACAAGATGGACCTGCTTCGACTGAGGCTGAGGGTTTCCCGTGAGGTGAGGAACTGTGCGGTGCTTTGTCTCACGGAAACCTGGCTGAACGACAACATGCCGGACTCAGCCTTTCAGATCGACGGCCGGCTTCTCTTCCGAGCGGACCGTAACCAGCAGTCGGGGAAAGCCCGTGGGGGCGGACTATGTGTCTACGTCAGTGTTACTCAAAGTGTGGTCCGCGGACCACTAGCGACCTCAAGTGGTCCGTGAGAGGATCTCTTAAAATATTCGAATTTCCCACACAAGTTTGTGGAGTCCTACCTAGGGATACTCGATATATCGCGGCTTGTTCTACGTGAGATGTATGAAATGACTATATCGCGACCATCGAGTACTTGTCACGTAAATGTTTTAAGTCGTCGGCATTTAATTCTCCGGGGATTCGCCTGTCACTCACTCCTGCTGCTCACAGCACGCAGCACACTGCCCCGCCCACCCAGAAACATCCCCTGCGCGCATGCGTACTTTCTGTATCAAGTGAGGAGAGGTGAAGCCAAGAGGTGAGGTAATTGAAGATGGAGACGGACGACTTGGTTCTGAAGAAAAACAGCTGCGGTCACGCCGTCTCTCGTTTTCGCGTGGTCACGTCAGCTGCTCCAATATTTTCAAGTGCGCCCTTACTGCCGACTTTATGGCAAACACTTTTAAAAAACTGGAAAGTCAGCGCTAGCTTACTGCAGCGTGTGGACACTTTCGGTTTTCAAAATAAAACGTGTGTTAAATGTATTAAACGTTTATTTATAAAATATGAAGAATGGTTAAAATTTGATTTAAAAAAGTGTCTCATATGCCAAGTATGATTCTGCACTGCTTCAATGCTTATATGTACATTATGAAATATATTAAAAATTCATTCAGTGTTAAAATGCTATAAAAAAGAGTGTGTGTCGTATAGCAGGTGTAGCTCGACTGTTCTACACTGATTTTTAGCCAATAGGTCACAGGACCTGGAAGCTATTGAGCTTTAAAGCTCATATTTACATCATGAAATGTATTAAAAATTCATAAAACATATGACAAGTGTTAAAATGCTATAAAAGAGGTGTGTCTCACAGCAAGTGTAAATCTACTGTTCTACGTTGATTCTGAGCAATTACAATGCTATCATGGAAATAATGACAATATTTACTAGAAATAAACAATACAAAACAACAACAACAAAAATATCGAAATATATATCGTGTATCGCGATATAGCTTAAAAATATCGAGATATTGGTTACAGGCCATATCAGCCCTAGTCCTACCTAACATTATTTGAAGTGTAAAGCGAATTTGTTCTCTGAACAAAAATGCAGACAAATATTTTTTTTAAATATGTATAATGGATATATGAAGATAAATCTGAATTAGCAGTGCCCAAATTGTTGCCTAAGCAACCACGGCGTCTCCTATAGACAAAATCATTCCGCTGTCACGTCAGTAAGTAAGGAAAAGAAAGCAAGGAAAAGAGCAGCAAAAGCTGTGAACTTTAACTAAAACAAGGCACGGAGAGGATGGGAAACGATGATGGATAGGTGGCTGAAGACGAGGTCAGGTGGTCCCTGAAATTTTTTTTTTTGACAAAGTGGTCCTTGGTCTGAAAAAGTTTGAGAAACACTGGTCTACGTGAACAAAGGTTGGTGTACGAACTGTGCTTTGGTGAACAGCCACTGCTCTGAGGCAGTAGAGTACATGACTGTGAAGTGCCGGCCACACTACTTGCCTCGTGAGTTTACTGCGGTGTTTGTTATGGCTGTTTACATCCCGCCGGGTGCAAAGGCTAACGAAGCGTTTAAGGAGCTTCATGACATCATCAGCTCGCTCCAGCACAAGCACCCGGAGGCATTTTACGTGGTTGCGGGGGATTTTAATCACGTAAACCTGACAGACACTCTGCCTAAGTTCCACCAGCATGTCACCATACCGACACGAGGAAATAACACGCTGGACCGTGTTTACACTAACAAAAAAGACGCATACAGAGCCGTCCCCCACCCCCACCTGGGCCTCTCCGACCACATCTCCATCATGCTGGTCCCCGCCTACCGTCCTCTGCTCAGACACCACACGCCAACACAGAGGACCATCACCGTGTGGCCCAATGATGCCGCCCTAACACTGCAGGACTGTTTTCAGCGCACAGACTGGCAAATCTTCAGGGAGGCAGCTGCCCTTGAGGGACAGGTGGATCTAGAAGAATATACGTCGGCTGTCCTCGGCTACATCAGCAAGTGTGCAGAGGATGTCACCACCACCAGGACAATAACAGTCTACCTGAACCAGAAACCCTGGCTGAATGCGGAGGTCAGGTCTCTGCTGAAAGCCAGGGATGCTGCGTTCAGGTCAGGCGACAGACTGGCACTCAGAGCGGCTAGGAGACGGCTGATAGCAGGAGTAAAGAGGGCCAAGGCCACATATGCCCGGAGGATCGAGGGACATTTTACATCTAACGATCCACGGAGTATGTGGAGGGGCATAAAGTGCATCACAGACTACAGCACCAGAGATGCACAGTGCCCCAGGGACCCCTCTCTGCCCGACGCTCTCAACACTTTCTACGCCCGCTTTGATGACCCGAACACATCCCTCAGCACCAGACTCGCTCCACCACCAGGTTAAGAGCCTCTCAGCGTGACCCCAGCAGAGGTGAGGAGAACCCTCCAGAGGATTAACCCATGCAAAGCTACGGGTCCCGACAACATCTCCGGGAGGCTGCTGAGGAGCTGCGCACACCAGCTGACGGATGTCCTGACAGACATCTTTAACACCTCCCTCCAACAAGCAGCGGTCCCTACCTGCCTGAAGACGGCCACCATAATCCCCATCCCCAAAACCTCCACAGTGACAGGCCTAAATGACTATCGGCCGGTTGCCCTCACACCGATAGTCATGAAGTGCTTCGAGAGACTGGTGATGGCCCACATCAAGGACTGCATCGACGTCACTGTGGACCCACACCAGTACGCATACAGAAAGAATCGATCCACAGAGGATGCCATTTCTTCTGTGGTCCACACAGCCCTCACCCACTTAGAGAATAAGGACTCTTATGTTCGCCTGCTCTTTGTGGACTTCACGTCTGCGTTCAACACCATCAGACCGCAGACACTGGTTTCTAAACTCACCACACTCGGGCTGAGCTCTACCCTCTGCAACTGGGTTCTGGACTTCCTAACGGAAAGGCCGCAGTCTGTGAAGATCCATGACATCTCCTCCTCCACCATCACCCTCAGCACAGGCTCCCCCCAGGGTTGTGTGCTGAGCCCCCTTCTGTTCACTCTGCTCACACTCGACTGCTCAGCGAGACATCCGAGCTGTCTGATCGTGAAGTTTGCAGATGACACAGCTGTGGTTGGACGAATCGCTAACAACGATGAGTCGAGCTACAGGCAGGAAGTGGAACACCTGGAAGGTTGGTGCAGAGAAAACAACCTCTGCATCAACGTGAAGAAGACCAAGGAGATGATCGTGGACTTCAGAAGGGACAAACATCTCCCCCCTCCCCTGCACATCGGAGGGACAGCGGTGGAAGTGGTCTCCAGCTTCAGGTACCTGGGCGTAAACATCACAAACGACCTCACCTGGAGCACCAACACTTCCTATCTGGTTAGGAAGGCACACCAGCGCCTCTACTTCCTCAGGAGGCTGCGGCGTGCTGGACTGGGGAGCTCAGTCCTGACCTCCTTCTACAGATGTGTGGTGGAGAGCGTCATGTGCACCTGCATCACTGTGTGGCACGGCAGCTGCTCTGCAGCAGAGAAGAAGTCTCTGCAGAGGGTGGTCAAAGCTGCACAGAGGACTGTGGGATGCAGCCTACCCACCACCACGGACACTTACACCTCCAGATGCAGGAAAAGGGCCTCCTGCATCATCAAGGACCCCACTCACCCCGCACATGCTCTGTTTGCCCCTCTCCCCTCGGGCAGGAGGCTGCGGAGCATTAAGAGCAGGACCACCAGACTGAGGAACAGCTTCTTCCCAGAAGCTGTGAGACTGTTGAACTCTGGAGGACCCCTGTTATACTGTTGTTGTTTTTCTATGCATTGTATATACTTTTGCTTAAATTTGCCTTACCTTTTATATTTTATCTTCTATATATACATATGTGTATATATATATTTTTATTTTATATTTTATTTTATATTTGGATATTGGGCTGCTCCAGGACCAGGGGAAACCAATTTCGTTGCATCCCATGTTTACATGTGTTGTAATGACAAATAAAACTCCTTGAATCCTTGAATACTTGAAGTATTGAAATCATGTCACATAATTATCATCAGTGAAAAGCAGGACTACTTTTAGCTTCAAATTCACAGATTTTTATCCCAAAATTGCCCAAACTGTGTGAGGCGTTTATTTTACTGGAGGAGTTTATTTATGCTGAAGCAGACTCAGACGTACATTAGAAGCGGTGTTGTTTACTGCATATTGGTACTGCATATTTTGGTATCGATCCGATACCAAAAAAACACAGGCCAGTATCGCTGATACCGATACTTTTAAAAAAATAAGGTCTCAGACTCACTGGGTCATGTTTGTGTCCACGCAGCTCCGGTACAGGACCCAGACATTCAGGGTAGACATGTCCAGGATGTTATGGTGGACATCTTGTAGCGGCTTGGGTAGAATACTGCCTCAACATTTTGTCCAGCACATTAGGTCTCAGCTTCACCTCCCGTTGTGATAGTATCACAACTTCAGCCAGCCCTTAGTTTTTCATTCACCTGTCTTCTGTTTTTTCCACACTAACTCATGTCATTTTAGACGCTGCCACTCCCCCCTGCTCTGCATTAACCTCCTTCACCTGGCTTGCCCCACCTCCACTCACCTGCTCCTCATCAGCTAATCAGCCCCTCAGTATATATACCAGTCCACTTCCCTCAGTTCTTTGCCAGATTGTCTAGCGTGTTTTCCCCTAGCTATCTAGCAATTCTACTATCCTGATTCTGATCCTGCCTGCTCGTGTTTTGACCTGCCCTTTTCGACTTTGGACCCCCCTTTCTGCCTGCTCCTTCTGGATTTGTTTGCCATGCGGACTGCTTTCTGGTTTGATCTCTGCTTAGTCATTAAACTCTGTTTCTCCACCCGAACTGTTTCCTGTGTCGTGCTATTGGGTCCTTGCCTGCCGTTTTGTAACTCCTGACAGTACAATCTGGCCAAGAATGAACCCAGCCGACATGGAGAATGTAAAGCAGGAAATGGCAGCACAAGCTGCTGTTCTATGCCAGCATAAGAAGCACCTCACCGCCATGGAGGTGGCTCTCCAGGAGGCTTCTGCACGCCACAACCAACATTTGGAGACCCTGAACAATCAGCTCCAGCAGCTCATGCAGCTCGGTCAAACGCCAGCGGCTTCACCACCCACCAGTCCTCCTGTTCCCACTGCTCCGGGTCCAGAACCCCGCCTTAAGTGCTCTAGAGCGCTTTTCTGGAGCTCCAGGTACCTGCCGCTCTTTTTTGACCTTGTGCAAGTTGAGTTTTGAGCTTCAGCCCCTCACATATCCCACTGAGAGGTCAAGAGTGGCTTTCATGATCACCCAGCTTACTGGGCGGGCTCGGGACTGGGGCTGCGCTGAGTGGGAGAAGCAGTCGGCCTTCTGTTCTTCTGTGACTGCCTTCTCTGAGGGTCTTCGGAAGGTGTTTGATCATGCTACCCTTGGTCGAGGCTGCTCGTGGACTGTTAAACCTGGTTCAGGGGAACCGGAGAGTGACCGATTATTCCATTGAGTTTAGGATGCTTGCTGCGGAGAGTGACTGGAATGCTTCCTCCCTGACTGGCGCCTTCTACAACGGCCTTTCTGATGACATCAAGGATGAGCTGGCGGCTCGGGATCCTCCGACTGATTTGGACACGCTCGTTGCCACGGCCATCCGCATTGACGGACGTCTCAGGGAAAGGAGACGCGAGAGAGCGCTGAGCAGTACTCCCCAGAGTCTTTATTGTCCTCCAGCGTCACCTCCCACTTCTAGGTTTTCTCCCTCTGCCAGTGCCCCTGGAGACCAGGTTGAGCCCATGCAACTTGGCCGGACCAGGCTTTCTGCGGCTGAACGACAGCGGCGACAAAGGGAGAACTGCTGCATGTACTGTGGGCAGGGAGGTCATTACGTTTCTTCTTGTCCAGTAAAGAGACAGGGCTCAACAGGAATCCAGAGGGCGCTGGTGAGCCATATCATGAACTCTGACATGCCCTCTCGTTCACTACTTCGTGCTCATCTGTAATGGACAATCACACGCCGTCTCTGTCCTCATTGACTCCGGGGCTGATGCCAACCTCCTGGATCGTGGTCTTGCCATACAGCTGGGTATTAACCAGGAACCTTTGGTCAAGCCTATTAAGGCTACTGCTCTGTATGGGCGCCTTCTCTGCACAGTAACCCACTGCACTGTTCCCCTTTATCTGGGCATATCAGGTAACCACACTGAATCAATTACCTTTCACCTGATAAATGCTCCTCAGCACCCAGTTATCCTGGGGTTTCCTTGGTTACTAAAACATAATCCATATATTGATTGGGGGACTGGTTCAATTCTACAATGGAGTGAACAGTGTCATGCGGTCTGTCTGAAATCTGCTTTGCTTCCTGCCTTCAACACCTCTTCCTCTAATGAGCTCCCAGATCTCTCAGGTGTCCCATCCGAGTACCACGACTTAAGGGAGGTGTTTAACAAGGTACGGGCCACCTCGCTTCCCCCACACCGCCCATACGATTATGTCATTGACCTCCTCCCGGGCTCATCACCACCAAGGGGGAGACTCTATTCCCTGTCAACCCCTGAAACCAAGGCAATGGACGACTACATCAACAACTCACTGGCAGCAGGCATCATCCGTCCCTCTTCATCCCCTGCTGGAGCTGGATTTTTCTTTGTGGAGAAAAAGGACAAATCCCTCTGACCCTGCATTGATTACCGCGGTCTGAATGATGTCATCATTAAAAACAGGTACCCCCTCCCACTCATCTCTTCTGCATTTGAACTGTTGCAAGGAGCTTCTGTCTTTACCAAGCTCGATCTCAGGAATGCCTATCACCTTGTTCGCATCCGGGAGGAGGATGAGTGGAAAACGGCATTCAACACCCCAAGGGGCCACTGAGTACCTGGTCATGCCTTTCGGACTCACTAATGATCCTGCTGTATTCCAAGCCTTGGTGAATGATGTGCTCTGGGATTTTCTCAATGTGTTTGTGTTTGTATACATCGATGATTTTCTCATATTTTCAAAGTCTGAACAGGAACATGTGCAGCATGTCCGCCGTGTTCTCCAGAGACTCCTAGAGAACCAGCTGTTCGTGAAGGCGGAGAAATCTGAGTTCCATCCCACTGAGGTGTCATTCCTGGGATACATCATTTCGGTTGGACGTATTCACATGGATCCCTCTAAGGTTAAGGCAGTGGTGGATTGGCCGGTTCCCACCACTCTGAAGAAGCTTCAGCAGTTCCTTGGGTTTGCCAATTTCTATCGCAGGTTTATCCGCAACTATAGTTCTGTGGCAGCTCCCCTGACAGCCCTCACCTCCCAGAAGGTAGCCTTCCAATGGTCCCCTACTGCAGAAAGGAGGTTCAATGAGTTAAAGTCACGGTTCTCTACTGCTCCCATTCTCATCCTTCCAGATCCAGAACACCAGTTTGTTGTGGAAGTGGATGCATCAGAATCCGGGGTGGGGGCAGTCCTGTCTCAGCGGTCAGCAGAGGACCAAAAGCTACATCCATGTGCCTTTTTTCTCCCGCAAGTTGTCCCCAGCAGAAAGAAATTATGACATCGGAAACCGGGAGTTACTGGCCGTCAAGCTGGCTCTCGAGGAGTGGAGGCACTGGTTGGAGGGGGCAAGGCATCCGTTTGTGGTGTGGACAGACCACAAAAACCTGGAGTACATCCGGTCAGCCAAACGGTTGAACTCCCGTCAGGCCAGGTGGGCATTATTCTTTAATCGTTTTGACTTTACCCTGTCCTATCGCCCAGGTACTAGGAACATCAAACCTGATGCTCTGTCCCGTCAGTTCCAGTCCGACACCTGTCCCATACAACCTGAAAGTATCCTCCCCACTAAGGTGGTCATCGGCACTATTACCTGGGATATAGTGGACAAGGTAAAACAGTCCCAGGCCGACCACCCGGCTCCCAGTGCCTGCCCTGATAATTGTCTGTATGTGCCTGTGAGTCTCCGCTCTCAGGTCCTCCAGTGGGGACATTCTTCTCGCCTTGCCTGTCACCCGGGGGTTAGGCGCACCCTAGCTCTGCTGAAGCAACGTTTCTGGTGGGCTTCCATGGAAGAGGACACCAAGGAGTTTATCGCTGCTTGCCATGCCCCCCCGGCCTTCTCCAGCCACTGCCTATTCCTCATCGTCCATGGTCCCACATCTCTCTGGACTTTGTCACTGGACTGCCTCCCTCAGAGGGTAACTCCACCATTCTCACCATTGTGGACAGATTTTCAAAGTCTGCTCAGTTTGTTCCATTGCCTAAATTACCATCTGCCAAAGAAACAGCTGAACTTGTGTTATATCATGGTTTCCGTTTCTGACCGGGGGCCACAGTTCACTTCTCGTTTCTGGACAGAGTTTTGCCAACTGTTGGGGGCCACGGTCAGCCTATCCTCTGGTTTCCATCCTCAATCCAACGGACAGACTGAACGGATGAACCAGGAAATGGAGACTGCCCTGCGTTGCATTGCGTCCCAGACACTATGGGTTGAGTATGCTCACAATACGCTTCCAAGCTCAGCCACAGGGCTTTCTCCTTTCCAGTGCTCTCGGGGATATCAACCTCCACTGTTCCCGGAGCAGGAGCGAGAGGCCAGGGTCCCGTTGGTCCAGGCATTCATCCAGCGCTGTCGGCGCACCTGGCAGCGGGTCCATTCTACTCTCCTGCTTTCGTCCAACAGGTACCGGAGGAATGCCAACCGTCGTCGAATCCCTGAGCTATGCTACACTCCTGGCCAGAAGGTCTGGTTGTCCACACATGACCTCCCACTCCAGGTGGAGTCCAGGAAGTTGGCCCCAAGGTTTGTGGGCCCATTCTCGGTCGCTAAGGTCATCAACCCTGCTGCAGTCCGTCTCCGCCTTCCTCGCTCCATGAGAATTCATCCCACCTTCCATGTCTCCAAGATCAAACCTGTAAGGGAGAGTCATCTCCAGACCCCCGCCTCCCCCCCAGCTCATTGACGGGGGTCCTGCTTACTCTGTCCATCGTCTCATCAGGTCACGATGGTGGGGAAGGGGGTCTTCAATACCTGGTTGATTGGGAGGGCTACGGCCCTGAGGAGCGTTCATGGGTTCCAGCTCGTAACATCTTGGACCCTGACCTCATCTTAGCGTTCGATAGGGACCATCCTGTCCAGCCAGAGTGTGTAAGAGTGTTTCACTAGTGTGTGTGAGAGTGTTTCAATAGAGTGTGTGAGAGCGTTTTACTAGTGTGTGTAAGAGCGTAATATTTCAGTAGTGTGTGTGAGAGCGTTTCACTAGTGTGTGTAAGAGCGTTTCACTAGTGTAAGAGCGTAATATTTCAGTAGTGTGTGTGTGAGTGTCTCAGTAGAGTGTGTGAGAACGTTTCACTAGTGTGTGTGTAAGAGTGTTTCACTAGTGTGTGTAAGAGCGTAATATTTCAGTAGTGTGTGTGAGAGTATTTCACTAGAGTGTGTGAGAGCGTTTCACTAGTGTGTGTAAGAGCGTAATATTTCAGTAGTGTGTGTGAGAGTGTCTCATTGGGGTGTGTGAGAGCATTTCACTAGTGTGTGTGAGAGCGTTTCACTAGTGTGTGTAAGAGCGTAATATTTCAGTAGTGTGTGTGAGAGGTATTTCTGAATAATGTCTGTGAAAGACATTCATCATATTTCTTCCCACATTCCATTATCTCAATAGAAGTCAAGTCTAGTGCCTGTGTGAATTGTGAATCTGTCCGTCCTCTATATCAGAGAAAAAGTCAATATGTTTACACAATAGTTTATGGCAACAAACCATGAAGCAAGATGATGATTATGATGTCACAGTGCATCACATTGACATTGGCATTCATTAATCAGAGCATTCACAATAATCACTCAAAATCCAGACATGTAGGAAAAGGTTTTCATGCGACCTGTTGACATTAAGTCTAGTGCCTATCTGAATGTTATCGATCTATCCTTTATACCAGAGGAAAAGTAGTACAATAGTTTATGACAACAAACCATGGAGCAAGATGATGATTGTGATGTCACAGTGCATCACAAATAAAGCATTGTTTAGTTCATTTATTAATCAGAGCATTCACAATCACTCAAAATCCAGGCATGTAGGAAAGGGTTTTTATGCACCTGTCTGATCTAAGTGATCTATGGTCTGCCTGCCTGCTCTGCTTGTCTGTCTGTCAAGTTCCTGTCTTTGGTGTCAGTACAAGAAAAGAACGGACAAACTACGTCAACTTGTAAATAATTAGTTGTGTTCAGATGGTACCCATATCCACCCATGCTTTCTCTGACATGACTCACTCTAATTTGGGAGCTTTCAGTGAGAGGAAACAACGCTGCCTCCCACCACAGTGACAGGGTCACCCGTTGTCCTTTAAAAAATATAACAAAAAATATATGTATTATTTTTTTATTATTTTTGCTCCCTTAACCAATAATATTTCCTTCAAATGAAAACCTATACTTAACCCATTCAACCATTATATTACATTATATACTTACAACATTAAGCATACACTCCTTATAGCAAAGCTTGTCTAATAATAAATATGAAAATGAAATTCTCTGTCCAGTCACTTGGAGTAATCCATATAAACTATGTGTTTGAATTTAGTGTTAGATCTTAAATGACAGAGCTGTGGACCGACATTGCACCCTTATAAAATAGACTCATGTGCATGTGCAAATGATATTGTAGGCTGCATTTACAAAGTAGTTTACTTCAATAAAATGTACATCCACACACGCACACTGCCCAAAACAGTCGCTGACTTTTTAAACTTGTGCCATGTATAGCCTACCTGCTGTAAACACACAGTACACATGGGCACTGGCTGTGCCGCGTTCCACACATGGATTATTTATTGTATTTATATGAGATACCTGAACAACAACTGAGATAATGTGTTAATTATAACAATAACAATATTTGTATTTATTTTTTTTATTTCTTAAGGCAATTCATTAAATGACCACACCTATAAAATAATGAACTGACCTGCAGCACCTCTCCCTCCACCGTGAGCAACCCCCTAACCTCCCTGGAGGCCAGGGGTGTCAGCTCTGATGCCAGCTCTGGGGCCATTAATATTTGCAGCATGTTTATTTATCTTTTTGTCACACACACACATACCTGATACCTAACAGGTTACACAACTGTTGAGATGTACTGAATCTGTACTGTAACTACTGTAAACTGGAGAAATGTAACCAAAAATAAAATAGAGCTGATCACATCACTAGAGCACAAATTGCCATCTCAATTTTTACATGCTTCATAAATGACCATTACTTGTTTTTGCTGCTTGCACACAGGCCTGGTGCACTCGGACTAACAGCTGCTGACTTTTCTGTCTTGGTAAATTGGGCATACCTTGAGCGTACCTCTTCCTCTTCCCTTGGCCAGCGGCGGTCCTGGCCACATTTGCGCCCTGGGCGAACCCGGGCCCCCCACGAAATGGCGCCCCGGGCGGCTGCCCTGTCCGCCCGTACCTAAAACCGCTACTGCCCTTGGCCCTCCTGTCTGATGTCCTTCTGTGGCTGGGTGGTAGCTGTTTTTATTGTTTGTTTGTTCGTTTTTTAAACCACATCTTCCTGCTGCCTCGATAACATGCTTTTGGAGTTTGGCCGTGCCCTCCAGGTGCCTCTTCATATGTGGCATAATAAGCTTTTTGCCCAGCTTGCAGTATTCATACCACCCATGTTATCAGGGTGTTGTGCAGTGAGGTTGGTTGAAGCATTGAGGGTGACAACATCCAGCCTATTGTACCATAAAACCATGGGCCACCTCCGTGATCTCTGCCTATGTTAGTATGTGCTAACCATCTATTGTGTCCACTCCTCCTTTTGTTTTTCTTCTGACTGCTGTAATCCACTGCTTTGTCATCATGCATGGTGCTCAGAAGGACAACAGCCGTGCCCCTCTTCTGCACATACTGCAGCTCAACATGGTCTGGTATGGTTTCCATTGAATCCAAATTTTAGCTATGAATGTCCCGTGATTAAGATGGCTTCATGATAGGTGGTATGTCCAACAATTGTTGGACGACGTTCTCTCCAAGGTTCTTCTGAACCTCCTCTCCTGGTTTTTTCCCTGTATAGACAATTCCATTTATTGTACAATGTTTCAGGCTTGCTGGGCATGTATTGCAGGGACTTGCACGTACCTCGGAATGGCACAAGCTGCTCATCTATGGTTGTCCAGGAAACAGTACCTAAATGCCGCCATGTGGTCAGTTTCCACTTGCAAAGTCCTGGTCCTCTTGTGATCAAACCATATGACCAGTTGGTGTCTTCATGTTTCCTGAGCCCCATGTTAGGAGGTTCAAGCCATGATGGCCATAAATCATTCTTCTCAATGCCTCTCCTTCTTCTGCTTTTCGTCCCCTCGTCCCTCATCCAACCTCCTCAATGATGTTGTCACTCATAAAAACATGTCCCTGACATATTTCGGTCACACAGCTGTTGTTCCAGGTGTAGGTCCTGGGCAGCTCCTCAGAATGGCATGGCTTCTTGTTCTGCCATAAGTGAACAAATTCTCATTCCAGTAAGACCTGTTTTAACTCAGTCTATTGGACTGGGTCTGAGTTTCCTCTTCAGAGGACTCATCAGATGAGTCTTCTATGTAGAGATCCATCTATCATGTAGGAGAGCTGAGCAGAGCTGTGTGCTCCTCTGAGACAGGTTAAGTGTTGCATGTAGAAACTTTGGCCATCAAAGCGATCACTTTAACGCAATGACCCTGACTCACACAATTAACCCTTCTCATATGCTCTCACACCACACATCCAGCAACCTACAAATTTACATTCCTCGCTTTCCTCCCATCTGAAATTTTGCATAGTGCTGCATGTCTGTCTCTCTGCTGTCTGTCTCTCTGCTGTCTGTGTGCTGTCTGTCTCTCTGCTATCTGTGTCCTGTCTGTCTCTCTGCTGTCTGTTTCCTGTCTGTCTCTCTGCTGTCTGTGTGCTGTCTGTCTCTCTACTGTCTGTGTGCTGTCTGTCTCTCTGCTGTGTGTGTCTCTACTGTCTGTGTCATGTCTGTCTCTCTACTGTCTGTGTGCTGTCTGTCTCTCTACTGTCTGTGTGATGTCTGTCTCTCTACTGTCTGTGTCCTGTCTGTCTCTCTACTGTCTGTCTCTCTGCTGTCTGTGTCTCCACTGTCTATGTGCTGTCTGTCTCTCTACTGTCTGTGTCCTGTTTGTGTCTCTACTGTCTGTGTCCTGTCTGTCTCTATACTGTCTGTCTCTCTGCTGTCTGTGTGCTGTCTGTCTCTCTACTGTCTGTGTCGTGTCTGTCTCTGCAGTCTGTGTCTCTACTGGCTGTGTCCTGTCTGTCTCTGCTGTCTGTGTGCTGTCTGTCTCTTTATTGTCTGTGTCCTGTCTGTCTCTGCTGTCTGTGTGCTGTCTGTCTCTACTGTCTGTCTCTCTACTGTCTGTGTCCTGTCTGTCTCTCTACTGTATGTGTCCTGTCTGTCTCTACTGTCTGTGTCCTGTCTGTCTCTCTACTGTATGTGTCCTGTCTGTCTCTACTGTCTGTCTCTCTACTGTCTGTGTCTACTGTCTCTGTCTATTTGTGTAAACAGCTTCATTCTAGTTGTGTATGAGTCTGTATGTTTGTGTTGTCAAAAAGACTTCCTTAAATGTAAGAACATAAATGCAGCAATAAACAAGATGATAGAAACTTTTTTTTTAAAACACAAACACTGGTTTTATGGAGCTGAGGCTAATATAGCTCTAAAAACAATGTAAGAGGGACGTAACCAAATGAATGTCATTTTAACTGCAGCATTATATGTTGTTAATAATAATGCTCTTATTTGCTGCAATTGATTGCACACAATTAAGCGTTAATAAACTTTAAAGGCTAGACTAATACAGCCAACACTGAGAGGAGCATTTATTTTGCAGCATCATGTGTGAACAATCTATCTAATAATTATGGGGTTATATTCACCACATTTCTATTATGTAATTTACTGTATTTACAGTTGAATGAGTGATGCTGACTGTGAGTTGTGACTATTTAATGTTGTATTTGTGTCAGATGAATATAATGCAAGCTAAATTAAAAAAAAAACATTGTGAACTACTTACAGCCTCATATTTAATGTTAGAGAATTTTTAATAATATAATTGTATGTGACAAATCTGAAGCCAAATGATAGGTGAAGCCTCAAAGACGATCCCACACGAAAATATAGAATTATGTATGTTAAATTGTTGTGTGTGCAAATCACCATCATGCTTTGATATTTATCCTCGCTGTCATTCATCAGCCAAGAATTTCCACATGTCCTGTTGTAAAAGAAGCAGTCCAGTTTGAAACAGTGTGTTGTTGCAGACACTAGAGGGAAGCAGTGTGAAGGTTTTATTCTTCACAGCAGCACAGAACAGATAGAAGTGTCACCATATAAACTGTAGTATGAGGTGATAGCTACAGGTTTAAAGTGAGAGCTTGAAGGGAATAAAACCTATGACCAACACAAAGATCATTTATAACATATTAAATTAAATTTTTATATGATATTCTCATAAATATCAGGAGCCTTGAAGCACACAGACAAACAATGTCTTCCTGCTGATAGTTTCATCAGAACAAAAACGGAAAAGCTTTGATGTGTCATAGAAATGAAATGATGAAATGAAATGACAGAAATGTTTCAGGCTTCAAATCACAGTTGAGGAGTTTTGTGGATTTGTACTTTTGTATTTTCATCACAGCTGTTAAACAACAGATAACAGTCTGTGTTACTAAATTCACCAGCAACCTGAATGTGTTTGTGCCAACATGAAGGTTTTTCTCTATTTCTGCATCGTGGTGACCCACATTGTGTTTTTAGCGATGGCAAACCACACAACAGCTTCAGCTGAGCTGTCAATCAGAAGCAGGGGCTGATGGGAGGTGTGAGGACCTGTTAGAAACCACGTGGCCCTCGTCTGATCTCACAGCACGTCCTTGTTTGGCCTCAGCTGCATCAGAGCGCCACTTCTCCCCAGGTTCACCAGAGCAAACAGCACTGCACAAAATGCTTTTCCTTCCAGCTGCTGCTCTGTGCTGTCTGTGTTCAGGTGAGTGTTTCCAGCCAATCAGGAGCCAACAAACTCAACCTTTAACAAACACTATCACACTAACCTTCATCTATCTGTCTGGCTCTCCACAGCACTGGTTGCCATGGCAGCAGAGCTGATTCAGGATGATTTAACATTGACCAGGAGAGTTGGTGAAGAAGTCTCTTTCAGCTGTGGACAAACACACCTGTGTGACAACAGTGGTTATGTTTACTGGTTACAGAAGAAAGAAACATTCAGCTACATTCTTAACATTAACATGAATGATGGTAAAATATCTACAGGTTTTAATCATCCTCAGATAGATGATTTCTCAGTTGAGAGAAAACAGAACGTCAGTGAGTTGAAGATCCGTGAAGTCAAACTCTCTCATTCAGCCTCCTACTACTGCTACTGTTGGAAGAAAGTGAAGAATGATCCCCACAGTGAGAAATGATGCGTGCAGCCTGTACAAAAACCAACAGATGAACAGATGTCAAACAGTGTTTGTGACAGGAAGAGAGCAGTGAACCACAGCCCAGGTTCACATATTTCATCTGCATCTCAGCCAGAGTCACAAACATGGTGAACTGAGGGATTTATTTCATATTATGTGGATACATATTTTGATCAGATACAAACACACACTAACACAATATAGATGAAAGAGTCAAATAACAAACATATATCATTTTTACATTTTGTAGAATATAAAGATTAAAATGGTCCTCTTTGTTCTGCTGCTGGAATAAAGTCCATTCCTCCATCACAATACTAATGTGCTCTTAATGAAAACACTTCCAGCAGCACTTGAACACGTTTAACACCTTTCAGTAGATCTCAACAGGAAATTTCATTTTATTACCTTTTTAAAAAAGAACACATCAGCTCAGGATTTTGTCCTTCTCGCAGCAAACAGCTTTTTAAGACTAAAATTCAAGCACTTTTCAAGCACTTTCAAGGTACCTGAACCAAAAACTTCCAGACTCTCAGGCTTTCATCATTACATCTGATTTGTTACAATAAATGCAGGAAAATAAGATCGACTTTATTTATTCCCCACCGGGAAATTCACCTGATACAACAGCTCACAAGATACAAGGTGGATAATAAAATACTCAAATGAATGAACATAAAAACAAACAAATAAATAAACTTGTTGTCCACAGACGTTTCCTTTGCTGTGTCTCTCTTTGCTTTCCTGTCTGTCTTCAGCTGTCCACTCTCACAAGTTGAAAGTGGTCCAGAGTTTCCAGCTCATCTGAAGTGAGTTCATTCAGCTACGTCTCTGTGAGGAACATGGTGCTCCACTATCAATATTCCCTCTGTAGCCTGCTTAGTGCCGTTAGCTCCTCCATCTCATTGTGCAGAGATCTTACATTCCCCATGTTAATAGATGGTACGTGTGGTTTGTACTGTCTTTTCTGCTCCTGGCGCTTAGATCCAGCTCTGCATCCCCGTCTTCTTCTCCTCACTTCAGCAGTGATCTCCAGTCTTTCCACAGAGAGGGTGCTGGCGCTGCCTAACAACAGTTTTGGAGTAAACGAGAGCCTTGGCTTTCTTTGAACGGGTCACCGATGTATTCATGATGTAGTCTGTACAACAGACAAAATAAACCCACAGCAATCAATGTATAATGTCAGTTTGTTTATTTCACCAGCTGTTTATCTTTGAATGTCTGTTTTGATAAATACATTTTTATGAACATCAGCTTTAAAATGTAGAATGTGGATTTCCAGTCGACTTTAGCGTGAGGATACAGAGAGGATGAATGTAATCTTACTGCTGGATGTCCACACCACTGTCTCATGAATTAGTCTCATGTTCCAAAACAAATCCAAAACATCAGTTATGTTGTGGTCATGACAATATTACACATATTAATATTAATATTACACAAACCATCAGGGGCAAATGCTAACGTTAAGTTGGTACTTTGTCTGAGGAGCTCAACTTATGTTGTTACCGTGTGCAAAATGGTGACGTTAGTAACATTAAAGGAGTCGTCCCAGAGCTCTAACATCAGTTAAATTATACAAGAGGAACTGGAATAACAAGTAGCTAACCTCTTCCACACAAGGACAATTTTTCCTGCCTCCTTCCCAAATGACTTCCCCAAAATAAATGGAGTATATCTTCACAACTATAAGGACTGTGTGTATGTCAGAATCTAGATATGTGTTACTGTGTCAGGGTAAATTCACCTTGAACACTGCAACACTGTAGCTGTAAACAAATGACTTGAAACCACATTTGAAACATAAGATAGTAGCCTCCAGCTCAAATGGTCCAGAGCGGATCTTTTTTTTTGTTTCCGTTGTCCAATTTAAAGCTTCAGACAGCGCTCCCACGCCTCAATGATGAGGCAGGCCGGCATCTTTAATGAAGTGAAATAAACCCTCATGCACAAATTATACATTATTGTCATTGTCATTATTATGGAAATACAAAAAAAACAAAAACAAACAAAACCCCTTCTGGCTCCCCCGTAGTTCACACCATGTCTACGATGTGCACCGCACCAGGTCATATAGCGTCTTTAGTAGGAGGGGAGTACAGGGGAGTGGACAGCCAACCTAAACTATATTAAATCAAATTAAAGCACTTGTCACTTAAACAAAATAACCTACTAGGAAACAAGAACAAAATAAAACAAAATAATGCAGTAAGGCAGTTAACCAGAACAAAATGAACGGACACAAAGCCAACTCATAAAGAGTGAAAATGAAATAAAGCAAATAAACAATGAGACAAAGTTGTAGAACAGAACAGAGACAAAGTGTAAAGACACTAGAGACAAAGCAGCAGTCGGCTGTGGAGTCTGAGCAGGCTGAAGGAGGGGGGGGCATGCTGGTCCGCCGGTGGCTGCAAACGCACAAGTGTTAAGTCGGCCTACGCCAGACTCAATGAATGGAGCAGGTACATACCTGGAAGCTGTCCCACACCTGTGTGTATACCGGTCAGAGTGCAGCAGCTCAGGTAATGGACAGCAGACCCCAGGCTTACCAGTGCCAGCCCCAAGTGGACCGTTCAATTGGTCTCCACAATGAGGCCCAAATGCTACTCTAGCCCAGGAGGGCAGGGGACAAGCCAGCCATGCTACAAGACACAGAGGTGGAACATGCATAGTGCCAAAACTGGCTATGTACAAATGGCAAAGCTGAAGGGGTGCCACTTATGAATCAATTCTAGGTTTTCTGCACCCGAAATAGTACTGCCACCACACCAAAAGACCTCCGTCATGCCGTGTACCTGCCACCAGGCTCCAGGAAACAAGACACACCTGAGCTCTGAATTGCCTTCACCGTGTTTGTATCAGTGCACCTGAGTGTGCCCATGCTCTGGTGGGTGAACGGGGGGAGGGAAAACCCCTAACCTGCCACAAAAAGGTGAAATGAGCAAAATCTCTAAATTGGACATGTGCTGTATTTTCGTTACATGCCCATATAATCTCTATAATGTTAGAATTGTGTTTTGTTTGGGAGACAATGCTTGGTAGAAGCTTTTAGCTGAGTTTCTTCTCATCATTTTGGTATGCTACATGTTAGGATTGGTACTTCCTATCAGACAGATCCCAGAGGAAAAGAAAATCAGAGAATCTCAATAGTGTTTCATTTATTTCTCCGAGACAACTATGAGAGCTATGTGAAACCAAAATGAGACTATGGCTCATCTCTCCTCTTTCTTCTCAGGAGCAATAAGATGCACAAAATCTAAACTCAGACTCCTCCCAAGTTTAAAAAGAGATCTCATCAAGCTCTAAATGAATTCTCAGATTTTTCTCAACATGTGTCTCTTTTTGATCTCAGGCAGAGAAGTAAGAGAGGTCTCTCTGTGAACTCAATCTGCTCTCATCCAGCCTCCTCAATTCATGAATCTCAGGTTGATCTCAGTCAGAGCAAAGAAAGAGCTCTCTGTAAGTGCTCACTGATTTCTCATCCAGACTTAAAGTAATGTTAGAAAAAAACATGGCTCATCTGACCAAATCACTTTTTTCACTGCAGATCAGTACCTACACAATTATTTCATAATTAATATTGTATCATTGCAGGCTGAATGAACTGAATGAAAATAAATAGTTGTAGGCTGACAGTCATTATAGTCGTCCATACTGTAATTACCCAAATTATATTTTATGTGAAAAACTTGACTTTGTTTCATCGACCACTTACAGTTTTTTCTGATGGCTTAAACACTTACATGGATTCTTATAGCACAATTTCTAAAACTATTAATATTTATCACAAAACCCTTCACCGAGTTTGCAAAACTGAAAGCACAAACATTGCTTTGCACTTAGTTTGCAATTTCGTAACACACACTTTGTATATGTGTAAAGACAATTCACTGCACAGGACTCCTTTTGCAAAACTGTAAACACAGCTCCACTGCTTTACACTCAATTTCCAGATGATCTACACACTCCTATCAAAACTATACATATATATTTATAATTACTTCACTTTGCAATCAGCCTGAGCACTATAAATAAGCCACAGGTAAGCTTTTTGTGTGGAGAACAATGGAAGGAGAGAGAAGAGTAAGAGGAGTGAGAGTAAGAGGAGGGCGAGAAAGAGGACTTGGAGGTGAAGAAGCAGGAGGACGAGGACGTGGACAAAGAAAATGAATTCGGAGGAAGAGTAGGAGGAGGAGCAGAAGCAAGAGGGAGAGGAGGACAGCGAAGACAAGGAGGAGCACTTACAGTTTTTTCTGATAGCTAAGACGGTGAAGGGTTTTGTGATACATATTACAGTTTTTTCTGATGGCTTAAACACTTACATGGATTCTTATAGCACAATTTCTAAAACTATTAATATGTATCACAAAACCCTTCACCGAGTTTGCAAAACTGAAAGCACAAACATTGCTTTGCACTTAGTTTGCAATTTCGTAACACACACTTTGTATATGTGAAAATAGAATTCACTGCACAGGACTCCTTTTGCAAAACTGTAAACACAGCTCCACTGCTTTACACTCAATTTCCAGATGATCTACACACGCCTATCAAAACTATACATATTTATGGCTATTTTTTACACAATTCTGCCAACTGTCAGGCCACACTTTCACATGTGAAAACTATTATTTATAATTACTTCACTTTGCATGCGGAGACATTGACCAGGTGTCATGTCAGGTCTGGATACGACACTCCAGGAGATATTTTCCCCGGTGCCTAGCAATGGAAGACATTGCATGTGATGTGGACGAGATTTTGTGGCCAGACCCAGTAAGAAGACAAGACTGATTTTTTTCCCTCAATGATTGTCATTTTATGTTTAGTTTTTTTGTGCCTTGACCTGAAAAACACACTTTATGTTTACGTATTTGGATGTGTGTAAATAAATATTCATTCACTTTGACCCCTGTGTGTTACTGTAAAAGGTACTGAAAACCGATATGCCCTGCACACAGGATAAGCAAAAGCCAAATGAGTTTTTCATTGTTACTGTCAGTGTGCAGTGGCTGCTTTGTGTGCTTACTGATATTATGAGTTGTGTGCACCGTCCGATACAAAAATAACTATTTTTAAAAGAGTGTGAACAGCTTAGCAAAAAGTGCTTATGCAACAGTACAAAAACATGCTTTTGCAAGTGATCTACTGTGTTTTGCTATTTGGGTGAAAGGTTTTGCGATTTGTGTGTAGAGTTTTGCAAAAAAAGCCAAAAGTTTCAAATTTGCGTCTTAGCTATCAGAAAAAACTGTAATAGTTTTAGAAATTGTGCTATAAGAATCCATGTAAGTGTTTAAGCCATCAGAAAAAACTGTAAAGGAAGAGGACAACGAGGTGCACTTAAAGGAAGAGGACGAGGAGGTGCAGAAGCACAAGGAGAACGAGGAAGGGAAGAGGAACGGGAAGGAGTACGAGTAAGAAATAGAATCACTGATGTCATCAGAGCTACAATAGTGGACCATGTAATCAACCATGGCATGAGCCTAAGGGAAGCTGGCCAACGGGTTCAACCCAACCTGAGCCGCTACACTGTAGCAAGCATCATAAGAACATTTCAAAATGAGAATCGGTTAGTACAGTATCTTCTTCACACTAAGTTTTACATTATACTGTAATAGTGTCATATTTTTTTGAAAAACAATACTATACATTTACTGTAAAAATACTGAAATTGCTACTACAGAATTGTTAGACAACCTGTTGCTGGGGGCAGAAGACGGCTGAACAAGAGACCCACATAGTGAATATGGTGCTGGCAAACAACTCCATAAGGCTACGAGAAATACAGCAGCACATAATAGAGGATGACACAACATTCAAACACATAAATAATGTGAGCATCTCTGCATTATCTCGCATACTGGCACGAAACCGAATAAGGATGAAGCAGGTCTATAGGGTCCCATTTCAAAGAAACAGTGAACGTGTGAAACAACTGCGATATGAAGTTGTGCAGGTAAGCTTACTGTATCATTGGTACTCAGTCTGGAAGTGCATACTGTGTGCTGTGCATGGGCCTGCTGTGCTGCATTTGTTTTGTCTTTTCCAGAGAGTGATGGCCCTAGAGGCAGATGCCATGGGTCATGAGCTGGTCTTTGTGGATGAGGCAGGCTTTAACCTCAGCAAAACTAGAGATGGGGAAGGAACATTATTGGACACCGTGCCATAATCAATGTCCCAGGACAGCGCGGTGGAAACATTACCATGTGTGCAGCCATCAATCAAAACGGTGTTGTTCACCATCATGCAACTCTGGGCCCATACAACACTGCACACATTCTTACATTCCTGGACACCCTGCATGACATATTCACTCTTGTTCAGAGACCAGAGCCGACCAGATATGTCATCATATGGGACAATGTTAGTTTCCACCGCGCTGTTCTGGTCCGCAACTGGTTTACCGATCACCCGGAATTCATTGTGGTCTACCTCCCCCCTTACTCTCCATTCCTAAATCCCATTGAAGAGTTTTTCTCTGCTTGGCGCTGGAAGGTTTTTTGACCGTCACCCCCATCAGCGCATAGCCCTTCTACAGGCAATGGAGGAGGCATGCGGAGACATTGACCAGGTGTCATGTCAGGCCTACGATACGACACTCCAGGAGATATTTTCCCTAGCAATGGAAGACATTGCATGTGATGTGGACGAGATTTTGTGTTTTGTGTGCTTACTGATATTATGAGTTGTGTGCACCGTCGGATACAAAAATAACTATTTTTAAAAGAGTGTGAACAGTTTAGCAAAAAGTGCTTATGCAACAGTACAAAAACATGCTTTTGCAAGTGATCTACTGAGTTTTGCTATTTGGGTGAAAGGTTTTGCGATTTGTGTGTAGAGTTTTGCAAAAAAAGCTAAAAGTTTCAAAAATTGCGTCTTAGCTATCAGAAAAAACTGTAATAAAACAAAACATATGAAACTGATCTGTCATTTATTACATCTACTCATTTTATATTGTCAAATAAAAACAAAAATCATTTATTGGTAACTAAAAAAAATGTCACCTGAACACAGACAGCACAGCTGGAAAGAAAAGCATTTTGTGCAGTCTGGCCCTGGTGCCTTGCCTCCTGTGTGAAGGAGGGATGAGCAGGTTGATGAAAGGGAAAGGCACTCAGCAGCTCCTCACAGACAGCAGACTCATTATGGATGTCAAAGCGTTTATAAAGTGTTCAGAGTGTCTGCAGAGGTGTTGGACTCACTTATTGTGGAGTGATTTTGACTTGATTCAGTTCATGCTTTAACTTCATGACTGTTTTGTGTTCATTTGGACCTCAGCTGACACATTCAACAGCAGACAGGTTTTTGTATCAGTCTTTTTCAATGTGGGAGGACGTGACTACGACATCTTTGGCTCTGGAACTAAACTGTATGTAACAGGTAAGAATAAACATTCATTTTCCTTCACTTGTTTATTGAACATGTTAAAATGTGTTTTTAATGAGTTTCTGCTGCTTCAAGCTTTACATGTTAGTTTTTCATCATTTGTCGAGACTTCTTGCAGACATGCAGCTTTTGTTCCATTAAAAAGGTTCATAATTCATGAAAAGATGTTTAAATCTCACTGCACAACTGAAGTTATTCTTTATTTCTGCAGACATAAAACTGTTTCATATAGAAAAAGTATGATATTGGCAGTGTTAGAAATATACAGTGTTTGATCATCTCAGTAATTCAGCACCATCTCTTGTTTTTAGAAAACATGATAATATATGATATGAAATCTAATTTAATATATGTCAGTAAATGTATTTTTAAAAGTATATCACTTTAAATATGTCGAAGGATAATTAATAAATAATTTGAAATGGTCAAATTGACCTCATGACAACTGTATTTTATTTGATGGTACATCTTTTAGTGGAAGATATATTTATACATGAAGACAAACACTGAATATGACATTACAATGAATAGAATTTATGCATACTGATTAATATGTTTCTATAAATGATACATATAATGTTACACATGCATATATATTTGTATCTCAATACACTAAATATAAATATTATATGATGCTTAATGTTATTTCAAATATATAACAGTAAATATATTTTGTAAAGTATACAGTGATAAATATTATGTGTCAGATACTGGACACATTTGAATTCAAACAAGACTCAGATTATTATATTAGGTTATATTAAATTATATGTGAAGTTCCCGTCAAGAATCAATACGTCTGATCTTTGTCATATTATATTATACAGCAGTCTTTATTCCATTTGAATAATCTCAACATATCATTGTCATTGTGTATAAAAGTTCAAATATTTATGAAATTATTGATGTATTGATTTGTTTTTTAGTGGCTGGGGTAAAGTATCTGGTGCTAAATGTATAAAATGTTATAGATATTGTAATCATTAAAATGACTATTGCATTCTGTGTGTAGGTAAATATGTAACTTATGATAAGATGCATATTAACCCTCATACAAAAAAAGTTACATTTCATCTTTATATTATATTCTACATAATGGTAATGCATTTGAAAAAAATCATAAATAAATAAATAAATAAATAAAGTGAATTTTGTCATTCTCCAACATGTGATGACATGACATGATTACTGTGTTTGATATGAAGGTGAATACAGTATATGTAGTGAACTTTGTGCTGTATTGATGAGTAGTTTAGTGATCACAGTCCATGTAGTTTCCAGGATCAGACTGAATGCACTGATGTGCTGTTGAATGTGTCAATGTGTGTCTGTGCTGCTTGTTGCTGCCATCAAACTTCAGATGAGCAGGTAGTGAAGCCCGTGGTGAGCGTGTACCCAGCAGCATCCAGAGCCCACCTGGAGGGGAAGAGTTCCCTGCTGTGTGTGGCCTCAGCCATGTTTCCTCCTCTGGTCCAGTTCTCCTGGAAAAGACAAAAGGAGGATGGTCCTCTGGTGGAGGTGCACCGTGGTGATGGAGAGCAGCTGGAGCTCAGAGAGTCGGGACGCACCGTCTCCATCTTGCTGATTCATCAGCAGGAGAACAGCACATATAAATACGGCTGCTACGTCAAACACGAGGGGGGCACAGTGGAAGCCCAAATAAAACAAGGTAATGAAGGTTTGGTGACTGTGTTCAGCAGTGATTCAACTTCATGTGGAGACACTGTCAAAGAGAGCTGTTTTCTGTTGCAGAGGTTCCAGCTCCAGCAGCCTCCTGTCCTCCAGAGAGAGAGCCAGCAGACCTTCCAGCTCTGCAGCAAGCTGACTGTAAGATCACCTGCTGCCTTTCTGCATGGATAACTCCAATGTTCTGCTGCAGTTGGGGCTGCAGATCAGTCTGTTCACTTTGTGCTCATCATTGAACGATTTAAACATACACTGCCATCCAACAGCACAACTAATCCCAGTGAGAGAGCTTCCACTTCACAGTCTGACTAATAAGTTTTACAGACACTGTATTACATTTTAGGCTTTAAGAGTGAAATGAAACTTTGGGGAACAGTAGCCAACCCCTGTCTCCATGTAAAAGCTGGATGTGTCGTCTGGAAAAGTCCAGGTTCTAGTGATGAAAATATGATGAGATTGTGATGTAATTTACACAGACTCAAACATTGACTTGACTTGTCTGTCTGTCTCTGTCTGTCTGTCAGCGTTCTTCCAGTCTCAGTGCAGGGTGAAGCTGTTCTGTCTGCTCTACACAGTGCTGATCGTGAAGAGTCTGGTGTACTGCTGTGGACTCTCTCTGCTGATGATCCTCAGAAACAAGGGAGCGTCCACCAACTGCACACACGCTGACTGACTGTTTTCTGCTCGCCTTTTCTAAACATCAATTCTCATCAACTCATCTCATTGATCGCTTTGATCAGCAGTCAGAAATGTCCATGTTGACGAGTTGTTGTTGGTTGTAACATTTATCTTTTACTGCACAGCTTAGATAAGTCCTCCTAACAATATAAACACATATACACACATATTTGCAGTTAAATTCTGTGCTATACTTTTATTGTGATCCTCTAGTTTCATTCCACTTTTAATTGTGACTTGTACAGTAATAGAAAATGAACGTTCAGTGCTGACCCCCTTTTCTAATTGTTTCAGTGTGGATGTAAAGCTCTACACTGATGATACTGTTGTTTACACACATGATCAAAGAGTTATTTTTGAAAAAAATAATCATATCACTCAAGTAATAATAAGTGCCTATAATTTAGACTTCTGTGAAAAATGAACAGATGAGTTAGAAATTGTCTTTGTATTAATGTTGTTAATAATGTCTGCACATTCTGATCCTTTCCCACATGTCCTATTATGTTGTTTTATGTTACAAGTAGGTGTCAGGCTGCAGAAAGTGTCATTAAACTGTCACCTTTACAGAATCAATCAAATTGAATTTTAAAAACAAACTCTGTTTGTTAGAATGAGTGTGAGGTAATAAAATGCGATCAGAGCAGCCTGCAGGAGGTTGAACACATCTTGTGTTATTTCACCTTCTCAGCTCTGAGTTCAGGATTTGAGCTGTTTCTCTCACAGATGAATAACACAGAATAAAGCTGAGACAGTGAGCACTGAGCACTGAAATGAAACTGAAGTTCCTGGAATGATTCTTTTACCAGACTTGATGGTTGTAACTGTCATTGTGTTATTAATGTGAAAAAGTGCAGCTAACGGTGAGGAGGGTGCAGAGCAGAAACCCACACAGCAGCAGGAAAGGAAGTGTTTATGAGTCCTAATAACCACTGAGAACAGATTCATATCTGCAGCTGTACACTCTCATCAACTCCTCTTCCTCTCTGTAGTTCTTTTCTTCTCTTGCTGTCTGTAGGCCTTTTTTACATTGAGCCCTCCACCAGCACAAAGTGGAACTGAACCCAGAGAGCAACAATTACGACCCACCTGGACTTTACATGCATGGAGTTTCTTTATGAGAATTTCAGTGATCAAACATTCACTTTACACTTTACACTTGGTGTTGATGAGAGCGTACAAACATGACAACAGTCTTCTTTGTCAGTGTCCTCCAAAACAACACATATGAGTGTTTTCTGATCTGATGCCTCAGTGGTTCATGTCTGGATCAGATGTGTCAAACTGACTGTGAAGAATAGAATAGAAACTTTATTGATCCCTCGAGGAGAAATTCTCTTTTTCACTCAAGTTCTTTACATGCTGCTCCACTGTCATCTCCACAGTTTGGAGTGTGTTCAGCTGCAGGTTGTTTTGACCGACCAGACGTTCCTGGATGAGGCGGATGACCGTTACCCCCAAAATCCACCAGGCGCTGGTTTCCACAGCAATACACAGCTGTTCTAGTCAGTGTTTCAAACCCCACCGGCTCTGCTGCGGTCCGGTTCAGAGGTGTCCTGGAAGCGGGCCTCCCCTCTGCTCCATTTGAAATTCGGGGCTGTCCTATTTTTTATTGATGCTGCAATTTACACAGAGCAACTCGAACTGGCGGAAGCAGAAACAGCACAGGGAATCAGGTGGATTTTCAAAATAAAATACCCCTTGCAAACTGCCGGTGGTAAAAATAGACAAAAGTGAAACAAATGAACTACGTAGCATATTCACACATGTAGAAGCATATTTAGAAGAACATAAACCAGGAAAATCTGAGCAGGTAAACTCTGTCTGGCAGGCTAAACGCTTCTGAAACGCTCCCGGTGGGGTTTGAAGTAGGACGGTCCAAAACATCGTTGTGACAGAGACATGGCCGGTGGGGTTTCAGAACACACACACATCAGTCGAGGAGGGTAAAGTTGTGTTTTAAACATTTAACACTAATTCTAATTTGATCATTTGTTCTATTGCATTCCCTAATCTGATTTGATAAGCAGACATCTAATGCACTCACATTTTGTTTCTTATTTTGCATTAAATTACTTCTCACTTAGCGCCTTTCCACGTTTACTCCCTGACTTCTAGTGGTCATTTCTAAATGATTTGCCTTAGGTGCTGATTGTTCGAGTGCTGGATGTGATGTTCTCCAGCCTCACCTGCTGCCTCCTGTCAGTCACAGAGTTTGTGATCCACTGACAAGTGGAGGCAGGCACAGAGAGCTGGGTGAGTTTGGTGTACGGCGTACGTCTCTGCAGAGTGGAGGTGTTGCAGGATGCAGTGCAATCCATGTTGACTGCATCATCTGCTGACCTGTTTGCCCTGTAGGCAAACTGCAGGGGGTCCAGCAGGGTGTCTGTGATGTCCTTCAGGTGAGACAACACCATTCTTTCATTTACATTCAGTTATTTAGCAGACGCTTTTATCCAAAGCGGCTCACAAAAAAGGGAAACAATCATGGTAAAGTGTGACTAGGACATGTTAGTGCAGCTATAAGTACTGTGACAGTACTAGAGGGATAGATTTAGCATGTCCAGCTTTGGTAGTGCTAATGCGGCGCGAGGGTCGCAGAGACAAGGGAGACTAAAACATCACCTTAGGAATGTTCACAGGTCGACAACGCCACCTGGGGAGACCTAAACCCCAGGAACTCTTATTATATACATATTATATATTATTTAGCACATTAAAACCTACCGAGTGACAAAAAAAACGGCACAGCAGTTGTGTTGTTGCACAACAACTACACTTTACAGTGTTAGATAGGTGTAACCATAGACATATATACATAGACGCCGCATTGAGCGCTGAATGGTACGTAACGGCGCCGCCATATTGGACCTGGCTGAGTCGAGCGGTCGGCGAATAGGAGCAAACGGAGAAGATGCCTATTTCATGTTCTGCGTGGAATTGTGCCAAGCGGTTTACAGTACAAAACAGATCTCTTGGTATTACCTTTCACAGGTAAGAATGAAAGATTACTTTTGATTGTATTTGGCCATTATAACGTCATTTTACAAACAGAATTTGCTGACTTTGTGTCTGATACTATGAAGTCATGTGCATAATATTGTCCCGCGGTGAAAACAAACAAGCAAGAACTCTTTCCTATTTAACTAAATTGGGCCGAAGTAACTACTCTGATCGATTGATCTGATTCTATGTAGGTTTCCCAAAGATAAAGAGCTGAGTAAGAAATGGGAAACAGCTGTCAGAAGGGAAGGCTTTTCTGCCAGTCCATCATCCGTGCTCTGCAGTGAGCATTTCAGACCGGAGGATTTTGACAGGACAGGTCAGACAGTCAGGATCAGAGCTGGAGCTGTTCCTTCAGTCTTCTGTTTCCCAGCTCAGCTCCACAGGGTAGGTGATCACTATGCTGTACTAGGCTGCACTTTATTTTATTTTAGATTAGATTCAACTTTATTCTCATTGCACAAAGTACATAGACAACAAAATACAGTTTAGCATCTAACCAGAAGTGCAGAGTGTGTACAAATGAACAGGATATATATATAGAGCAGATATAAATATGACTATGGGATACATACAGTTGAAACCAAAAGTTTACATACACTGTATAAAAAGACATTTTTTTCCCCTCACTGTCTGACATGAAATCAGACAATAACTTTTCCTGTTTTAGCTCCGTTACGATTACCAAAATTATATCTATTCGCTAAATGCCAGAATAATGAGAGAAGTAATAAAAAATTGTCTAAAAAAATCCTTCTCTCATATGTGTGTGTATGTGTGTATAATATGTGTGTGTATACATATATAATATGTGTGTGTATACAATGTGTGTGTGTGTGTATGTATGTGTGTGTTCATCAATATATATGTTCATCAATGTGAAATAAAACGATTAATCAAAATCAGTTAAATCTAAACGTTAGTGCTCTTTATTCAGAAACCCTCATGTCACATCTACATTTCAGGATCTGGTTATTATAGACACAGATTAAATGTTAAATATAAATATTTCAATATTTATCATCACAGTTACAGTGTTACACACATTAGTACCTGTAAATATTCAGCATTAGAAAAATACATACATTGGTTTGGTGCTTACATAAGGAGTTTATAATCATCACTTTAAAAGTTACATACGTTGTTTTTTTGGTGCCTGTTTATTTCCCAGATATATTAGTGTGTGTGTGAATGGGTGTATAAGAGACATTAACTTAAAGAACTTTGTAGAAAGGCGCTTTATGAAGTTCAGTCCATTTCCGTGTATTAGTTTACCGGCAGACCTTCCAGGTCCAATATGGCGGCACCGTTTACGTATCGCGACCAACGACCAACCCGCTCAATGCGGCGTCTATGTATATATGTCTATGGGTGTAACACCAATAAAGAAACTCTTCCACCATGGTTGTGACAGATTTGAAAGTAAACTTTATCATATGGTGGATTTCTGTTAGACATCAAAAAGAAACACCACCACCTTGTGGTTATTCAGAGTAAGTGCATGGTGGTCAAGATGATGCTAAAGATGGTTGCCATGACGACATAATGACAGTCTTACCTCTTATTTTACTGGTAAAAAAAAACATCTAGTGGATAAAACCCACAACAGTAAATGATATACTGTGTGTGGAGCAGGTAAATCTGGACTCTTTAGTTATTGTCCTCTGTGACTTTAACAAAGGTCATCTAAGACATGAACTCTCCAAATGTAGGCAGTTTACATTACATTACATTACATTACATTACATTGCATTTAGCAGACGCTTTTATCCAAAGAGACTTACAGAGGAGGACATAAGCTGAAAAGGTGTAAAGGAGCACAGAGTAGTTGTTAGTTTTGTTAGTTTTAGGCAAGGAAGCATTCTCGAAAAAGAAAGGTTTTTACAAGTTTTTTAAAGGTAGAAAGAGATGTTGCTGTTCTTGTAGCCATTGGTAGGTCATTCCACCATTTGGGGACAACCACAGAGAAGAGTTTAGAGTGACCTCGCTTTGTGAGAGGCGATGGTTTAAATGAGCGGAGCGTAACGCCCTGGTCGGGACGTGAGCCTTGATTAAGACGCTAAGATAGGCAGGGGCAGATCCTGAAATGATTTTGTGGGCTAGCGTCAGAGCTTTGTGTTTAACTCTGGCTGCTACAGGCAGCCAGTGCAGGTCGCTAAAGAGTGTGGTGACGTGTGACCTTTTGGGTTGGTTAAAAACCAGTCGCGCTGCAGCATTCTGGACCATTTGCAAATATTTGATTGCACAAGCAGGTAGGCCAACCAGGAGCGAGTTGCAATAATCGAGGAGGTGGGAGATGACTGTGGCCTGAATCAGGAGCTGAGCGGAATATTGGGTCAGGTATGGTCTGATTTTTTTAGTGTTGTACAATGCATAGCGACATGACTTCGCTACAGAGGAAATGTGCTCAGAGAAATAAAGACGATCATCTAGTACGACGCCCAGGTTTTTAGCAGCATGGTTAGGGGAAATAGTGACGGTTAATAAACCAGTGTTTTTCAAAGTGGGGGTCGGGGCCCCCGGGGGGGTCCAAGATGATTTTCAGAAATCATATAAAATGTTATACTATTAAAAATAGTATATTTTAGCCATAGTAACCGTACCATAGCCGTATCAAAAGATAATAATAGTTATTCAATTTAAAATAAAAGCCTTTTGATTATTTTTCCCCCCTTACGGCCCCGATGTGATTACAACAGATTAAGAACAACATCACAAAGGGTGAATTAGCATCGTGCTAAACATTAGGACATGTGCACATAGGCTTTATGCTCAGGGTATTTTTTGTCAAAATGAAACATTGGTTATTGACCAGCGGAGGAGAGCAGAGACGCAACAACGTCAGAAAGGCCATCGACCTCAGGTACAGAAAGAGACCGCGGAGTGCAAAGACATCCATCAACAGACAGATAAGTCGACTTCAAAGTGTCGAGATATCGAAATATCGAGAGGAATTTATCCAGCATGGATTCACGTGTGTCCTCATAAATGAAATACAGCATCCCCAGGACGTGTCCGGGGGGGAGGGACAACAAAATGCAAGTGATGAACACAGCAACATCAGAGTGAACTATTAGTAGTAGTAGTAGGAACAGTTGTAGTCGTAAAAGTAGCAGTCCAGTTTGAAACAGTGTGTTGTTGCAGACACTAGAGGGCAGCAGTGTGAAGGTTTTATTCTTCACAGCAGCACAGAACAGATAGAAGTGTCACCATATAAACTGTAGTATGAGGTGATAGCTACAGGTTTAAAGTGAGAGCTTGAAGGGAATAAAACCTATGACCAACACAAAGATCATTTATAACATATTAAATTACATTTTTATATAATATTCTCATAAATATCAGGAGCTTTGAAGCACACAGACAAACAATGTCTTCCTGCTGATAGTTTCATCAGAACAAAAACGTATGTGGAAAAGCTTTGATGTGTCATAGAAATGAAATGATGAAATGAAATGACAGAAATGTTTCAGGCTTCAAATCACAGTTGAGGAGTTTTGTGGATTTGTACTTTTGTATTTTCATCACAGCTGTTAAACAACAGATAACAGTCTGTGTTACTAAATTCACCAGCAACCTGAATGTGTTTGTGCTAACATGAAGGTTTTTCTCTATTTCTGCATCGTGGTAACCCACATTGTGTTTTTAGCGATGGCAAACCACACAACAGCTTCAGCTGAGCTGTCAATCAGAAGCAGGGGCTGATGGGAGGTGTGAGGACCTGTTAGAAACCACGTGGCCCTCGTCTGATCTCACAGCACGTCCTTGTTTGGCCTCAGCTGCATCAGAGCGCCACTTCTCCCCAGGTTCACCAGAGCAAACAGCACTGCACAAAATGCTTTTCCTTCCAGCTGCTGCTCTGTGCTGTCTGTGTTCAGGTGAGTGTTTCCAGCCAATCAGGAGCCAACAAACTCAACCTTTAACAAACACTATCACACTAACCTTCATCTATCTGTCTGGCTCTCCACAGCACTGGTTGCCATGGCAGCAGAGCTGATTCAGGATGATTTAACATTGACCAGGAGAGTTGGTGAAGAAGTCTCTTTCAGCTGTGGACAAACACACCTGTGTGACTATAATGGTTATGTGTTCTGGTTACAGAAGAAAGAAATATTCAGTTTTATTATTGGTATTAACATGAATAATGGTGAAATATATTCAGGTTTTGGTCATTCTCAGATAGATGATTTCTCAGTTGAGAGAAAACAGAACGTCAGTGAGTTGAAGATCCGTGAAGTCAAACTCTCTCATTCAGCCTCCTACTACTGCTACTGTTGGAAGAAAGTGAAGAATGATCCCCACAGTGAGAAATGATGCGTGCAGCCTGTACAAAAACCAACAGATGAACAGATGTCAAACAGTGTTTGTGACAGGAAGAGAGCAGTGAACCACAGCCCAGGTTCACATATTTCATCTGCATCTCAGCCAGAGTCACAAACATGCTGAACTGAGGGATTTATTTCATATTATGTGGATACATATTTTGATCAGATACAAACACACACTAACACAATATAGATGAAAGAGTCAAATAACAAACATATATCATTTTTACATTTTGTAGAATATAAAGATTAAAATGGTGCTCTTTGTTCTGCTGCTGGAATAAAGTCCATTCCTCCATCACAATACTAATCTGCTCTTAATGAAAACACTTCCAGCACTTGAACACGTTTAACACCTTTCAGTCGATCTCAACAGGAAATTTCATTTTATTACCTTTTTAAAAAAAAACACATCAGCTCAGGATTTTGTCCTTCTAGCAGCAAACAGCTTTTTAAGACTAAAATTTAAGCACTTTTCAAGCACTTTCAAGGTACCTGAACCAAAAACTTCCAGACTGTCAGGCTTTCATCATTACATCTGATTTGTTACAATAAATGCAGAAAAATAAGATCGACTTTATTTATTCCCCACCGGGAAATTCACCTGTTACAACAGCTCACAAAATACAAGGTGGATAATAAAATACTCAAATGAATAAACAAATGAATACATAAATAAATAAATAAATAAATAAATAAATAAATAAATAAATAAATAAATAAATTGGGGTGTCCTTGTGGCTCAGCTGGTAGAGTGGGCTCGTCCACAGACGTTTCCTTTGCTGTGTCTCTCTCTGCTTTCCTGTCTGTCTTCAGCTGTCCACTCTCACAAGTTGAAAGTGGTCCAGAGTTTCCAGCTCGTCTGAAGTGAGTTCATTCAGCTACGTCTCTGTGGGGAACATGGTACTCCACTATCAATATTCCCTCTGTAGCCTGCTTAGTGCCGTTAGCTCCTCCATCTCATTGTGCAGAGATCTTACATTCCCCATGTTAATAGATGGTACGTGTGGTTTGTACTGTCTTTTCTGCTCCTGGCGCTTAGATCCAGCTCTGCATCCCCGTCTTCTTCTCCTCACTTCAGCAGTGATCTCCAGTCTTTCCACAGAGAGGATGCTGGCGCTGCCTAACAACAGTTTTGGAGTAAACGAGAGCCTTGGCTTTCTTTGAACGGGTCACCGATGTATTCATGATGTAGTCTGTACAACAGACAAAATGAACCCACAGCAATCAATGTATAATGTCAGTTTGTTTATTTCACCAGCTGTTTATCTTTGAATGTCTGTTTTGATAAATGAAGACATTTTTATGAACATCAGCTTTAAAATGTAGAATGTGGATTTCCAGTCGACTTTAGCGTGAGGATACAGAGAGGATGAATGTAATCTTACTGCTGGATGTCCACACCACTGTCTCATGAATTAGTCTCATGTTCCAAAACAAATCCAAAACATCAGTTATGATGTGGTCATGACAATATTACACATATTAATATTAATATTGCACAAACCATCAGGGGCTAACGCTAACGTTAAGTTGGTACTTTGTCTGAGGAGCTCAACTTATGTTGTTACCGTGTGCAAAATGGTGACGTTAGTAACATTAAAGGAGTCGCCCCAGAGCTCTAACATCAGTTAAATTATACAAGAGGAACTGGAATAACAAGTAGCTAACCTCTTCCACACAAGGACAATTTTTCCTGCCTCCTTCCCAAATGACTTCCCCAAAATAAATGGAGTATATCTTCACAACTATAAGGACTGTGTGTATGTCAGAATCTAGATATGTGTTACTGTGTCAGAGTAAATTCACCTTGAACACTGCAACACTGTAGCTGTAAACAAATGACTTGAAACCACGTTTGAAACATAAGATAGTAGCCCGATTCATCTAGGAATTAATAAAGTAATATCTGATGAGTAACTGTGCAAAAGGAGATGCTAAAAAAGTAAACCTGAGCAGTTTTACAGATGTTTTAACTCAGGTGTGTCTATGTTTTACCAAGAAAGGTGTCACTGTCAACATATTCTAGTCTGGAGACACAGATGTCTGTTTACGTCATTTGGAACGTCAACAGCAGCTATCTATTATGTCTAAGAAGGCAGCAGTAGCAGAGCTCCACAACTCCACCTGGGGGGACTTAAACCCCAGGAACTCCACCTAGGGAGTCTAAAGGTCACAGGTTTGAAAATGACACTAGACAGACGTGATTTCAAATACAAAAAATTATATTTTGTTTGATCCTTTAAAATCATAAGTGACAACTAAAGCTCATCCTGTATGGTCACCCCGGCCTCCAGCTCAAATGGTCCAGAGTGGGTCTTTTTTTTTTTGTTTCCGATGTCCAATTTAAAGCTTCAGACAGCGCTCCCACGTTTCAATGATGAGGCAGGCCGGCATTTTTAATAAAGTGAAATAAACCCTCATGCACAAATCATACATTATTGTCATTGTCATTATCATGAAAATACAAAAATTAAATAAATAAAAATAAACAAAACCCCCTCTGGCTCTAGACACTAGAGAGAAAGCAGCAGTCGGCTGTGGAGTCTGAGCAGGCTGAAGGAGGGGGGGCATGCTGGTCCGCCGGTGGCTGCAAACGCACAAGTGTTAAGTCGGCCTACGCCAGACTCAATGAATGGAGCAGGTACATACCTGGAAGCTGTCACACACCTGTGTGTATACCGGTCAGAGTGCAGCAGCTCAGGTAATAGACAGCAGACCCCAGGCTTACCAGTGCCAGCCCCAAGTGGACCGTTCAATTGGTCTCCACAATGAGGCCCAAATGCTAATCTAGCCCAGGAGGGCAGGGGACAAGCCAGCCATGCTACAAGACACAGAGGTGGAACATGCATAGTGCCAAAACTGGCTATGTACAAATGGCAAAGCTGAAGGGGTGCCACTTATGAATCAATTCTAGGTTTTCTGCACCTGAAATTGTACTGCCACCACACCAAAAGACCTCCGTCATGCCGTGTACCTGCCACCAGGCTCCAGGAAACAAGACACAGCTGAGCTCTGAATTGCCTTCACCGTGTTTGTATCAGTGCACCTGAGTGTGCCCATGCTCTGGTGGGTGAAAAGGGTGGAGGGAAAACCCCTAACCTGCCACAACAAGGTGAAATGAGCAAAATCCCTGAATTGGACATGTGCTGTGTTTTTGTTACATGCCCATATAATCTCTTAGGGTTAGAATTGTGTTTTGTTTGGGAGTCAATGCTTGGTTGAAGCTTTTAGCTGAGTTTCTCCTCGTCATTTTGGTATGCTACATGTTAGGATTGGTGCTTCCTATCAGACAGATCCTAGAGGAAAAGAAAATCAGAGAAGAGATCTCAACAGTGTTTCATTTATTTCTCCGAGACAACTATGAGAGCTATGTGAAACCAAAATGAGACTATGGCTTATCTCTCCTCTTTCTTCTCAGGAGCAATAATATGCACAAAATCTAAACTCAGACTCCTCCCAAGTTTAAAAAGAGATCTCATCAAGCTCTAAATGAATTCTCAGATTTTTCTCAACATGTGTCTCTTTTTGATCTCAGGCAGAGAAGTAAGAGAGGTCTCTCTGTGAACTCAATCTGCTCTCATCCAGCCTCCTCAATTCATGAATCTCAGGTGGATCTCAGTCAGAGCAAAGAAAGAGCTCTCTGCGAGTGCTCACTGATTTCTCATCCAGACTTAAAGTAATGTTAGAAAAAAACATGGCTCATCTGACCAAATCACTTTTTTCACTGCAGACCAGTACCTACACAATTATTTCATAATTAATATTGTATCATTGCAGGCTGAATGAACTGAATGAAAATAAATAGTTGTAGGCTGACAGTCATTATAGTCGTCCATACTGTAATTACCCAAATTATATTTTATGTGAAAAACCTGACTTTGTTTCATCCACCACTTAATAAAACAAAACATATGAAACTGATCTGTCATTTATTACATCTACTCATTTTATATTGTCAAATGAAAACAAAAATAATTTATTGGTAACTGGAGGGTAATAAATGGCAGATGGCACAAGAATATGCTGAAATACTAAATGCCTATTTATAATAGTAATCTCTTATTATCTGGTTGAACATGATTCAGAGTTCAGATACTACTTTTTCCTACTTCTGAATACAGTTAAATTTGATATAAACATACTTGGCTGCTATGACAAAGTTAATAATTTAATCTTCGGTAAAAGTCATATTAAATAATTGTTGCACAGCGTAGGCGCACGAAGATGTGACCTATAACCCTGGATATGTACGCACGCGTCAGCATTACAAATTTCATTGGATAACAGCGTTGTCCATCACTGGGCACTGTAGCACACTGGATGGATGGACAGACACCGCTTGAGAAAACTAAGATGAAAAAAACAAACTTTGATCAACAAATGCTGCATTAGACCTGCAAAGACTCTTGATTCATGAATGTGGCACATGAGTCAAAAAAGCCCTCGTACACAAATGCTGCTCAAAGACTGTAGTAGCTGAATGTTTTGTGTTGTTGTGCTGCTGAACACTTTTACAGACAGTTCTAAAAATATAGTCTTGCTGAGAAGAGGCACATGTATAGTTGTGATTTTCTAAATGATGAGCACATGGGACGAGCTGTTGTATTACAAGTTGTAGCCTGTTATTCAAAGTCACCTGAAATACTTGTGTTTGTTTTTGGGCCAGTTAAGGAAATCTGCAGTCATTTATTTGTGAAAAGATTGACAATTATTGTTTTCAGTTTTAAAGATGAAGTTTTTGTATCTAGAGTGTTATCAACTGTGTGAAAAACTGTTACTCTGTGACTGTCCTCTGCTGGGATGCCATCTGGCCCTGGTGCCTTGCCTCCTGTGTGAAGGAGGGATGAGCAGGTTGATGAAAGGGAAAGGCACTCAGCAGCTCCTCACAGACAGCAGACTCATTATGGATGTCAAAGCGTTTATAAAGTGTTCAGAGTGTCTGCAGAGGTGTTGGACTCACTTATTGTGGAGTGATTTTGACTTGATTCAGTTCATGCTTTAACTTCATGACTGTTTTGTGTTCATTTGGACCTCAGCTGACACATTCAACAGCAGACAGGTTTTTGTATTAGTCTTTTTCAAAGTGGGAGGACGTTTCTACGACATCTTTGGCTCTGGAACTAAACTGTATGTAACAGGTAAGAATAAACATTCATTTTCCTTCACTTGTTTATTGAACATGTTAAAATGTGTTTTTAATGAGTTTCTGCTGCTTCAAGCTTTACATGTTAGTTTTTCATCATTTGTCGAGACTTCTTGCAGACATGCAGCTTTTGTTCCATTAAAAAGGTTCATAATTCATGAAAAGATGTTTAAATCTCACAACTGAAGTTATTCTTTATTTCTGCAGACATAAAACTGATTCATAGAGAAAAAGTATGATATTGGCAGTGTTAGAAATATACAGTGTTTGATCATCTCAGTAATTCAGCACCATCTCTTGTTTTTAGAAAATATGATAATATATGATATCAAATCTAATTTAATATATGTCAGTAAATGTTTTTTTAAAGGATATCACTTTAAATATGTTGAAGGATGAATAATAAATAATTCAAAATGGTCAATTTGACCTCATGACAACTGTATTTTACATGATGGTACATATGTCTTTTAGTGGGATATATATTTATACATGAAGACAAACACATGCTGAATATGACATTACAATAAATAGAATTTATGCATACTGATTAATATGTTTCTATAATTGATACATATAATGTTACACATACATTTGTATCTTAATACACTAAATATGAATATTATATGATGCTTAATGTAATTTCAAATATATAACAGTAAATATATTTTGTAAAGTATACAGTGATAAATATTATGTGTCAGATACACATTTGAATTCAAACAAGACTTAGATTATTATATTATATTAGGTTATATTAAATTATATGTGAAGCTCCCGTCAAGAATCAATAACGTCTGATCTTTGTCATATTATATTATACAGCAGTCTTTATTCCATTTGACTAATCCCAACATATCATTGTTATTGTGTATAAAAGTTCAAATATTTATGAAATTATTGATGTATTGATTTGTTTTTTAGTGGCTGGGGTAAAGTATCTGGTGCTAAATGTATAAAATGTTATAGATATTGTAATCATTAAAATGACTATTGCATTCTGTGTGTAGGTAAATATGTAACTTATGATAAGATGTATATTAACCCTCATACAGAAAAAGTTACATTTCATCTTTATATTATATTCTACATAATGGTGATGCGTTTGAAAAAAATCATGAATAAATAAATAAAGTGAATTTTGTCATTCTCCAACATGTGATGACATGACATGATAACTGTGTTTGATATGAAGGTGAATACAGTATATGTAGTGAACTTTGTGCTGTATTGATGAGTAGTTTAGTGATCACAGTCCATGTAGTTTCCAGGATCAGACTGAATGCACTGATGTGCTGTTGAATGTGTCAATGTGTGTCTGTGCTGCTTGTTGCTGCCATCAAACTTCAGATGAGCAGGTAGTGAAGCCCGTGGTGAGCGTGTACCCAGCAGCATCCAGAGCCCACCTGGAGGGGAAGAGTTCCCTGCTGTGTGTGGCCTCAGCCATGTTTCCTCCTCTGGTCCAGTTCTCCTGGAAAAGACAAAAGGAGGATGGTCCTCTGGTGGAGGTGCACCGTGGTGATGGAGAGCAGCTGGAGCTCAGAGAGTCGGGACGCACCGTCTCCATCTTGCTGATTCATCAGCAGGAGAACAGCACATATAAATACGGCTGCTACGTCAAGCACGAGGGGGGCACAGTGGAAGCCCAAATAAAACAAGGTAATGAAGGCTTGGTGACTGTGTTCAGCAGTGATTCAACTTCATGTGGAGACACTGTCAAAGAGAGCTGAGGAGCAGAGGACTGACTTTTTTTTACTCCTTTTCTGTTGCAGAGGTTCCAGCTCCAGCAGCCTCCTGTCCTCCAGAGAGAGAGCCAGCAGACCTTCCAGCTCTGCAGCAAGCTGACTGTAAGATCACCTGCTGCCTTTCTGCATACACACAGACTCAAACATTGTCTTGACTTGTCTGTCTGTCTCTGTCTGTCAGCGTTCTTCCAGTCTCAGTGCAGGGTGAAGCTGTTCTGTCTGCTCTACACAGTGCTGATCGTGAAGAGTCTGGTGTACTGCTGTGGACTCTCTCTGCTGATGATCCTCAGAAACAAGGGAGCGTCCACCAACTGCACACACGCTGACTGACTGTTTTCTGCTCGCCTTTTCTAAACATCAATTCTCATCAACTCATCTCATTGATCGCTTTGATCAGCAGTCAGAAATGTCCATGTTGACGAGTTGTTGTTGGTTGTAACATTTATCTTTTACTGCACAGTTTAGATAAGTCCTCCTAACAATATAAACACATATACACACATATTTGCAGGTAAATTCTGTGCTATACTTTTATTGTGATCCTCTAGTTTTATTCCACTTTTAATTGTGACTTGTACAGTAATAGAAAATGAACGTTCAGTGCTGACCCGCTTTTCTAATTGTTTCAGTGTGGATGTAAAGCTCTACGCTGATGACACTGTTGTTTACACACATGAACAAAAAGCAGAGCGAGCTGCTTTGAAGCTAAAACTGCTATAAAATGATGACAGAGCAGCTCCATCAGTCAGACTGACTTTCACTGGCAAAATGATGGTATGTTCATTTTTATAGTATAGCTAAATCAAGACTCATACTTATGTGACACGTTTCAAAACAGAATCACAAAATGCTTCATAAAGAAAAACAAAAGTTATTGTGGAAAAAATAATCATATCACTCAGGTAATAATAAGTGTCTATAATTTAGACTTCTGTGAAAAATGAACAGATGAGTTAGAAATTGTCTTTGTATTGATGTTGTTAATAATGTCTGCACATTCTGATCCTTTCCCACATGTCCTATTATGTTGTTTTATGTTACAAGTCGGTGTCAGGCTGCAGAAAGTGTCACAGATGAATAACACAGAATAAAGCTGAGACAGTGAGCACTGAGCACTGAAATGAAACTGAAGTTCCTGGAATGATTCTTTTACCAGACTTGATGGTTGTAACTGTCATTGTGTTATTGATGTGAAAAAGTGCAGCTAACGGTGAGGAGGGTGCAGAGCAGAAACCCACACAGCAGCAGGAAAGGAAGTGTTTATGAGTCCTAATAACCACTGAGAACAGATTCATATCTGCAGCTGTACACTCTCATCAACTCCTCTTCCTCTCTGTAGTTCTTTTCCTCTCTTGCTGTCTGTAGGCCTTTTTTACATTGAGCCCTCCACCAGCACAAAGTGCAACTGAACCCAGAGAGCAACAATTACGACCCACCTGGACTTCACATGCATGGAGTTTCTTTATGAGGATTTCAGTGATCAAACATTCACTTTACACTTTACACTTGGTGTTGATGAGAGCGTACAAACATGACAACAGTCTTCTTTGTCAGTGTCCTCCAAAACAACACATATGAGTGTTTTCTGATCTGATGCCTCAGTGGTTCATGTCTGGATCAGATGTGTCAAACTGACTGTGAAGAATAGAATAGAAACTTTATTGATCCCTCAAGGAGAAATTCTCTTTTTCACTCAAGTTCTTTACATGCTGCTCCACTGTCATCTCCACAGTTTGGAGTGTGTTCAGCTGCAGGTTGTTTTGACCGACCAGATGTTCCTGGATGAGGCGGATGACCGTTACCCCCAAAATCCACCAGGCACTGGTTTCCACAGCAATACACAGCTGTTCTAGTCAGTGTTTCAAATCCCACCGGCTCTGTCACGGTCCGGTTCAGAGGTGTCCTGGAAGCGGACCTCCGCTCTGCTCCATGTGAAATACAGGGCTGTCCTATTTTTGATTGATGCTGCAATTTACACAGAGCCCCTCGAACTGGCGGAAGCTAGACACAGAAACAGCACAGGGAATCCGGTGGATTTTCAAAATAAAATACCCCTTGCAAACTGCCGGTGGTAAAAATAGACAAAAGTGAAACAAATGAACTACGTAGCATATTCACACATGTAGAAGCATATTTAGAAGAACATAAACCAGGAAAATCTGAGCAGGTAAACTCTGTCGGGCAGGCTAACGCTTCTGAAACGCTCCCGGTGGGGTTTGAAGTAGGACGGACCAAAACAGCGTTGTGACAGAGACATGGCCGGTGGGGTTTCAGAACACACACACATCAGTCGAGGAGGGTAAAGTTGTGTTTTAAACATTTAACACTAATTCTAATTTGATCATTTGTTCTATTGTATTCCCTAATCTGATTTGATAAGCAGACGTCTAATGCACTCACATTTTGTTTCTTATCTTGCCTTAAATTGCTTCTCACTTAGCGCCTTTCCACATTTCTTACTCCCTGACTTCTAGTGGTCATTTCTAAATGATTTGCCTTAGGTGCTGATTGTTCGAGTGCTGGATGTGATGTTCTCCAGCCTCACCTGCTGCCTCCTGTCAGTCACGGAGTTTGTGATTCACTGACAAGTGGAGGCAGGCACAGAGAGCTGGGTGAGTTTGGTGTACGGCGTACGTCTCTGCAGAGTGGAGGTGTTGCAGGATGCAGTGCAATCCATGTTGACTGCATCATCTGCTGACCTGTTTGCCCTGTAGGCAAACTGCAGGGGGTCCAGCAGGGTGTCTGTGATGTCCTTCAGGTGAGACAACACCATTCTTTCATTTACATTCAGTCATTTAGCAGACACTTTTATCCAAAGCGGCTCACAAAAAAGGGAAACAATCATGGTAAAGTGCGACTAGGACATGTTACGATACGATACGATAGAGGCTTTATTTGTCATTGTAACAGTACAAGTACAGTACAACGAAATTGCAGACCAGTCTGTCCATACAAACAATACATGTAAAGACAATGGGGGGGAGGACAGGACAGTGTGTGGTAGCCAAAAAAAGGTAGGGAAAAGAAATAAAAGGGATACAACATTGGGAGAGCGGAGGAGAGAAAAAGAACAACCCCCAGTCTGTGCTCCTGTAGGAGTACACTCTGGGAGCAGGACAAAAACACCTCAGCAGTTCTAGCACATATACAATACACTCTACAACATGAAAACACAACACTGCCACCAGGGGGTAAGGGAAGGGTAGTTGAAATAGTCCAGCCCAGACACGCAGCCATCCGGGTCCTGCAGCCAAGAGGCGCTGAACACGCCGGACTGTGACAGTACTAGAGGGATAGATTTAGCATGTCCAGCTTTGGTAGTGCTAATGCGGCGCGAGGGTCGCAGAGACAAGGGAGACTAAAACATCACCTTAGGAAGGTTCACAGGTCGACAACGCCACCTGGGGAGACCTAAACCCCAGGAACTCTTATATTATATATTATTTAGCACATTAAAACCTACCAAGTGACAACAAGAACAACTACACTTTACAGTGTTAGACAGGTGTAACACCAATAAAGAAACTCTTCCACCATGGTTGTGACAGATTTGAAAGTAAACTTTATCATATGGTGGATTTCTGTTAAACATCAAAAAGAAACACCACCACCTTGTGGTTATTCAGAGGAAGTGCATGGTGGTCCAGATGATGCTAAAGATGGTTGCCATGACGACATGACGACAGTCTTACCTCTTATTTTACTGGTAAAACCCCCCATCAGTGTTATTGCTATAATTTGGATGGTATTGTATCATGAGCCACATTTAAAGTATTGTGACACTTATGCCAGGCGTTGTTGGTGTTGTTGTTGAGTTTCCGTGCGCAGATTGCATTGGGCTGGGCCTAGTCAAAGACCGGGGCCGTTTTTTAGTCCCAGTCTGTCCTTGACTGAACCCACAATGCAGACCAAGGGGCTGACTAGTGAGCAGACGAGGGTTGGCTGAGCGTGGCTTGTAGGGCAGGTGAGTGTGGCCGGGCTGGAGACAAAAACAGATGAAAAATCAAAAAGGAGCTGGAACCCAAAAAACATCTACAACAAAGAATCTACACAGAAGGTTTCTTTGTCTTTTTCATGATGTGATTTCTGCATTCATTTACAGGGTTTTCTAGATTAAACATCTCAACATTCCTTTGGTGTCAAATACACTGAAGTCATTTCAAGCTTTTATCCAGATTATCCAGTTTTTAAAGTCACTACACACACATTACAAAGCTGACTGTCAGACACAGTGTCAGTTTGTTGATTTGTTTTGATTGGTGGACTGCTGTGCAGCAATTTCTATCAGTTCAAACCACTGGCAAACCCACAGGTTTCTAAAGAGCTGTTGTGAAGCTCAGAGTGTGGCGGCTCTGTCCTGCCTCTTCCACCTCCTGGCTGATCCAAAAGTGGACAAAGACATAGAACGTTGGTGGACTTCAAGCCGGCTGAATGTTTAATACATGCTGTCAAACAGCTGTTAATCAATGCTGACACACTGTTAATTATGCACCACGCAGTCATCACCTGTTTTGACTTGGAAATGAACATGTTCTGTAGCCAGCCTCAGGTGGATGTTTGAGGAACTGCAGTTTTTGGCACTTCTGTATTGACTTCAGTTACTGCCATGATTGCCGTTTGGTTAAATCCAGCTGGTTGCTAGGCAGAACTTTTCAATACTGACTGTGATTAACTTCATTAAAGTCTCTGTCTAGTATGCATGAGTGTCAAGCCTCCATTTTGAATGTCTTCCATTTTGTCCTCCTTCATGGACAGATGCACACAAAGGCATCCTGGACACTCTGGATGAGGCTGCTCTTTCAAACAAACTACAAGGCCCATAGAGGAACCTTAAACAAACCTTTCTAAAACTAGTGCTGATTTTAAAGTATTAGTCTATCTCAGTATAAACTGTACATGGATTGTGATGTTAACGATAAATGTAATAACTTTGTGTACACCCTGTGTATGTCTACACATACATACACATGCACAATCTGTCTATTTCAGGCCACATTGTGTGTGTGCGTGTGTGTGTCCTCAGTGAAGTGTATCAGTCTCTGCAGTAGCTTCCAGCTGCAGCAGTCAGTTCAGTTTCTGTTCAGTCTGACTGAGGGAGGTGTTTGTACGACCCTTTTTCACTGTGTGAACACTTTCTGACTGTTGATGATGTGTTCACTCTGACAGTAGTGAACTGCTGCATCTTCAGCCTGAACTCCACTGATGGTCAGAGTGAAGTCAGAGTTTGATCCACTGCCTGTAAAACGATCTGGAATCCCTGATTGTCGATAAGTAGCACTATTAATAAACAGTTTAGGAGTTTCTCCATCTCTCTGTTGGTACCAGGCTAAACGGCGGTAATTGCCGAAACATAAACCTTCAGACTGGTCCTACAGCTGATGGTGACGGAGCCTCCCAGAGCAGAGCTCACAAACGCAAACATTTACTTGATACTGAGATTTTCTTTCCATGACATGAGTTTATTTGTTGAAATGAACATTTGGTTTGATTTTGGGGTGTACAGGTTTTGTTTGTCTCTGCACTGATTAAGAACGTTTATTTCTGTCTTTGAAAATTTGAACAGCTGTGATCCAGAATAAGGCTGAGGTCAAAGGTCATGACCAGGCCTTCTCTCATCAACAGTTCCAGGTTGGTTCCTCACATGAGAGCATGTGATCATAACAGAACATGTACAGATAGTGAGACACTGTGATGGAGAAAGTCATTTCATTTCATCCAAGATAATGTGATAAAATGTTCAGTCCAATTCATGAAATCGTTGACATCCTGTCATTTGGGTGGCTGTGGCTCAGGAGGTAGTGGTTGTGGTTTTGGTGGTGGTTGTCCACTGATGAATATTAAAAACATTATTTGACCTTGTGTAACATATATTTATTCTAATTGTTGTAATCTTATCTCTGAAGTAGGCTGACAATGCATTACACTGAGAAAAAGTCACTATAGAGTCACATGTCGTAGTTGAAGTTGGAAGTTTCAGGGTGTCAAAGGTCTCCAGGAGTGTTTTGGTGCTTATTGATGAATTAAAAATGTGAGTTTGTTTGGAGTCTCTGCACTCATTTGTATTGCTCCTTGCACCTTTGTTTATAATGTGGTGTGTGTGTGTGTGTGTGTGTGTGTGTGTGTGTGTGTGTGTGTGTGTGTGTGTGTGTGTGTGTGTGTGTGTGTGTGTGTGTGTGTTCACTATCTAAGTTCAGTTTGTAGTTCTTAATGAGTTTGTCTGTCAAAATGTGGGGTTGGATTGTGTATTAAGGTTAAGCAGAGGAGCTGTAGCATCTTCAGTGGAGACAATGGAGATCATTTGTGCCCACTGCCATCAGACTGTACAACAGCAGTGGAGACCAGAGACTATACCAATCACTGTGAGCAGCCAGCTTTGTACAACATCATAGTTCTACATTAATACAGACAAATATGATTACACTTATATTGTTTCTTCTTTAGACTTTCTCTGTGTATCTGTACTTATCTCTGCTCTTGTGCTGCTGCGACACTTGATTTTCACCTCTGTGGATCAATAAAGTTGAATCTGATCTTAGCAGTGTGTTTCCTATAATAATACAACATGAAAATGCTCTGATGTGAAATATGGAGTACCTCAGGGCTCTGTTCTCCACACAAAGATTGGATCAAGTAACAGTAACTCTCAATGACTGTGTGAAAATAGAAAATCTGAACTTAAAGAGAAAAACAAAATGCAAGTGATGAACACAACAACATCAGAGTAAACTATTAGTAGAAGTAGGAACAGTTGCAGTCGTAGAAGTAGCAGTCCAGTTTGAAACAGTGTGTTGTTGCAGACACTAGAGGGCAGCAGTGTGAAGGTTTTATTCTTCACAGCAGCACAGAACAGATAGAAGTGTCACCATATAAACTGTAGTATGAGGTGATAGCTACAGGTTTAAAGTGAGAGCTTGAAGGGAATAAAACCTATGACCAACACAAAGATCATTTATAACATATTATATTATTTTTTTATATGATATTCTGATAAATATCAGGAGCTTTGAAGCACACAGACAAACAATGTCTTCCTGCTGATAGTTTCATCAGAACAAAAAACACTTCTATGTTAAAGGTCAGTTACAAATGGATTTGAAGGAAATGTGTCTAACATGATGCAGCAGACATGGAGAAATGTTTCCATTTGATGGAGTGTTGTGTTTGAAGATTTTGCTGAGTCAAAGATCATGTAGCTTTAATGAAGAGACTGAACAACAGAATACAAATAAAGATGTGATACAGTGTGTGGAAAAGCTTTGATGTGTCATAGAAATGAAATGATAAAATGAAATGACAGAAATGTTTCAGGCTTCAAATCACAGTTGAGGAGTTTTGTGGATTTGTACTTTTGCATTTTCATCACAGCTGTTAAACAACAGATAACAGTCTGTGTTACTAAATTCACCAGCAACCTGAATGTGTTTGTGCTAACATTAAGGTTTTTCTCTATTTCTGCATCGTGGTGACCCACATTGTGTTTTTAGCGATGGCAAACCACACAACAGCTTCAGCTGAGCTGTCAATCAGAAGCAGGGGCTGATGGGAGGTGTGAGGACCTGTTAGAAACCACGTGGCCCTCGTCTGATCTCACAGCACGTCCTTGTTTGGCCTCAGCTGCATCAGAGCGCCACTTCTCCCCAGGTTCACCAGAGCAAACAGCACTGCACAAAATGCTTTTCCTTCCAGCTGCTGCTCTGTGCTGTCTGTGTTCAGGTGAGTGTTTCCAGCCAATCAGGAGCCAACAAACTCAACCTTTAACAAACACTATTACACTAACCTTCATCTATCTGTCTGGCTCTCTACAGCGCTGGTTGCCATGGCAGCAGAGCTGCTTCAGGATGATTTAACATTGACCAGAAGAGTTGGTGAAGAAGTCTCTTTCAGCTGTGGACAAACACACCTGTGTGACTACAATGGTTATGTTGGCTGGTTACAGAAGAAAGAAACATTCAGTTTGATTCTTGATATTAACATGAATGATGGTAAAATATCTACAGGTTCTAATCATCCTCAGATAGATGACTTCTCAGTTGAGAGAAAACAGAACGTCAGTGAGTTGAAGATCCGCGAAGTCAAACTCTCTCATTCAGCCTCCTACTACTGTCTCTGTGTGAAAAAAGTGAAGAATGATCCCCACAGTGAGAAATGATGCGTGCAGCCTGTACAAAAACCAACAGATGAACAGATGTCAAACAGTGTTTGTGACAGGAAGAGAGCAGTGAACCACAGCCCAGGTTGACATATTTCATCTGCATCTCAGCCAGAGTCACAAACATGCTGAACTGAGGGATTTATTTCATATTATGTGGATACATATTTTGATCAGATACAAACACACACTAACACAATATAGATGAAAGAGTCAAATAACAAACATATCATTTTTACATTTTGTAGAATATAAAGATTAAAATGGTCCTCTTTGTTCTGCTGCTGGAATAAAGTCCATTCCTCCATCACAATACTAATGTGCTCTTAATGAAAACACTTCCAGCAGCACTTGAACACGTTTAACACCTTTCAGTCGATCTCAACAGGAAATTTCATTTTATTACATTTTTAAAAAAAAGAACACATCAGCTCCGGATTTTGTCCTTCTAGCAGCAAACAGTTTTTTAAGACTAAAATTCAAGCACTTTTCAAGCACTTTCAAGGTACCTGAACCAAAAACTTCCAGCAGCACTTGAACACGTTTAACACCTTTCAGTAGATCTCAACAGGAAATTTCTCTGTAACCCTCCCACCAATTGGCTCGTGCTATGTGGAGTACTACATGCACCTTTAATTCTCAAAATACGTTTCGAAATGGTGGGAGATACAGCTAAAAATAAATTCAGTCTCGGGTAACGTAATGATTCACACTCTCTATATTAACGGATGAGAGGCTAATGTAAAATATAAATTTGCTCAAGCGATGACACACACTGATAAAACAACACAACACAGCGTATCAGTGTAACTTTGTATTATGATTGAAATAAAGAAGTTTCACATGTATCAAAAATACTCTGAGCCCAGACATGGAAAAACATAAAATAAACACTGAAAAAAAAACCTTGGTACTGAGTGCACTTTTGTTTAGTAAGTTTAGTTTAGTTATGCAAGCTTGCAAAAAAATATCAGTTGGCGTGCTTAATGTTGGAGCTCCTTTCTTTGCTGTGTCTCTCTCTGCTTTCCTGTCTGTCTTCAGCTGTCCACTCTCACAAGTTGAAAGTGGTCCAGAGTTTCCAGCTCGTCTGAAGTGAGTTCATTCAGCTACGTCTCTGTGAGGAACATGGTGCTCCACTATCAATATTCCCTCTGTAGCCTGCTTAGTGCCGTTAGCTCCTCCATCTCATTGTGCAGAGATCTTACATTCCCCATGTTAATAGATGGTACGTGTGGTTTGTACTGTCTTTTCTGCTCCTGGCGCTTAGATCCAGCTCTGCATCCCCGTCTTCTTCTCCTCACTTCAGCAGTGATCTCCAGTCTTTCCACAGAGAGGATGCTGGCGCTGCATAACAACAGTTTTGGAGTAAACGAGAGCCTTGGCTTTCTTTGAACGGGTCACCGATGTATTCATGATGTAGTCTGTACAACAGACAAAATAAACCCACAGCAATTAATGTATAATGTCAGTTGGTTTATTTCACCAGCTGTTTATCTTTGAATGTTTGTTTTGATAAATGAAGACATTTTTATGAACATCAGCTTTAAAATGTAGAATGTGGATTTCCAGTCGACTTTAGCGTGAGGATACAGAGAGGATGAATGTAATCCAGTGTTTCTCAAACTTTTTCAGACCAAGGACCACTTTGTCAAAAAAAAAATTTTCAGGGACCACCTGACCCCGTCTTCAGCCACCTATCCATCATTGTTTCCCATCCTCTCCGTGCCTTGTTTTAGTTAAAGTTCACAGCTTTTGCTGCTCTTTTCCTTGCTTTCTTTTCCTTACTTACTGACGTGACAGCGGAATGATTTTGTCTATAGGAGACGCCGTGGTTGCTTAGGCAACAATTTGGGCACTGCTAATTCTGATTTATCTTCATATATCCATTATACATATTTAAAAAAAATATTTGTCTGCATTTTTGTTCAGAGAACAAATTCGCTTTACACTTCAAATAATGTTAGGTAGGACTAGGGCTGATATGGCCTGTAACCAATATCTCGATATTTTTAAGCTATATCGCGATACACGATATATATTTCGATATTTTTGTTGTTGTTTTGTATTGTTTATTTCTAATAAATATTGTCATTATTTCCATTATAGCATTATAATTGCTCAGAATCAACGTAGAACAGTAGATTTACACTTGCTGTGAGACACACCTCTTTTATAGCATTTTAACACTTGTCATATTTTTTATGAATTTTTAATACATTTCATGATGTAAATATGAGCTTTAAAGCTCAATAGCTTCCAGGTCCTGTGACCTATTGGCTCAAAATCAGTGTAGAACAGTCGAGTTACACCTGCTATACGACACACACTCTTTTTTTATAGCATTTTAACACTTGTCATATTTTTAATGAATTTTTAATATATTTCATAATGTACATATGAGCATTGAAGCAGTGCAGAATCATACTTGGCATATGAGACACTTTTTTAAATCAAATTTTAACCATTCTTCATATTTTATAAATAAACGTTTAATACATTTAACACCCACGTTTTATTTTGAAAACCGGAAGTGTCCACACGCTGCAGTAAGCTAGCGCTGACTTTCCGGTTTTCTCAAAGTATTTGCCATAAAGTCGGCAGTAAGGGCGCACTTGAAAATATTGGAGCAGCTGACGTGACCACGCGAAAACGAGAGACGGCGTGACCGCAGCTGTTTTTCTTCAGAACCAAGTCGTCCGTCTCCATCTTCAATTACCTCACTTGGACTCTTGGCTTCACCTCTCCTCACTTGATACAGAAAGTACGCATGCGCGCAGGGGATGTTTCTGGGTGGGCGGGGCAGTGTGCTGCGTGCTGTGAGCAGCAGGAGTGAGTGACAGGCGAATCCCCGGAGAATTAAATGCAGACGGCTTAAAACATTTACGTGACAAGTACTCGATGGTCGCGATATAGTCATTTCATACATCTCACGTAGAACAAGCCGCGATATATCTAGTATCCCTAGGTAGGACTCCACAAACTTGTGTGGGAAATTCGAATATTTTAAGAGATCCTCTCACGGACCACTTGAGGTCGCTCGCGGACCACTAGTGGTCCGCGGACCACACTTTGAGTAACACTGATGTAATCTTACTGCTGGATGTTGTGAGAATGTGTAATAATGTTCAATCATATATTGTGTGTTAAGTGTTTATTGGTGTGTGTGTGATAGAATTCATGATAAGATAAAACAGCTATGTGTGTTGTGCAACTATAAGACACTCTGGGGTCAATACACAGAGAGCTTCCTGCATTTGCCTACGTGAGCAGAAGAACAGGAAACTTTACCCAAGGTCCGAACAGGAAATGTCAGTCACGAGATGTCTTTCACAATAGGTTTCAGCCAGCCGCATCCTGCTTGAGTTGTCTTACCATGTATAGGCATGAAAGATGTATGTTCACGTCCTGCTAAGAGTGTAACACCTATTTCCTTTGTGTGATAATAAAACGAGCCTGAACTCAGGGGCGTCACAGCGCTTTAAAAAGTGGGGGTGTTCTAGGGGTAGCACATGAGCGAAATTATCTGCATTGATTATCTGGAAAATTAACCATATATATGTATAACTAGAAATAATTATAATGCTCAATCAACTTTGGCAAGTTATGGCTAACAGCTGAAGGCATGTTGCCAGCCTGGCAACAAAAAGTGGAAGAAACATTTACTTGCTACTTGCTATCACTGGTGATGGTAGCAAGCTAACATAGGGTGACCAGACGTCCTCTTTTCCCCGGACATGTCCTACTTTTGGGACCTAAAAAAATGTCCGGGGGGATTTTCAAAATCGTCCGGGATTTCGTGCGAATGTCTCAAAACACAATGTATTGCCAATAGAATTCCACTCCGTTCCGTTTTACTCCATTCCAGGTTTCTCTGTGTCGCTCTCAAATTAGTCACGCCCTTCTCAACTTCAGTCACTGCTGTTTAGTCTTGAGTTGCTAGTGTGTTCACAAGCGCACGGCGGACCTGGTGGGTTTGGTCAAATGGCTGTGATTGGCTGTATGGCTGGATGGATCTAACTCAGTGTTACTCAAAGTGTGGTCCGCGGACCACTAGTGGTCCGCGAGCGACCTCAAGTGGTCCGTGAGAGGATCTCTTAAAATATTCGAATTTCCCACACAAGTTTGTGGAGTCCTACCTAGGGATACTAGATATATCGCGGCTTGTTCTACGTGAGATGTATGAAATGACTATATCGCGACCATCGAGTACTTGTCATGTAAATGTTTTAAGCTGTCTGCATTTAATTCTCCGGGGATTCGCCTGTCACTCACTCCTGCTGCTCACAGCACGCAGCACACTGCCCCGCCCACCCAGAAACATCCCCTGCGCGCATGCGTACTTTCTGTATCAAGTGAGGAGAGGTGAAGCCAAGAGTCCAAGTGAGGTAATTGAAGATGGAGACGGACGACTTGGTTCTGAAGAAAAACAGCTGCGGTCACGCCGTCTCTCGTTTTCGCGTGGTCACGTCTCTCATTTTCGCGTGGTCACGTCAGCTGCTCCAATATTTTCAAGTGCGCCTTTATTGCGACTTTATGTCAAATACTTTGAGAAAACCGGAAAGTCAGCGCTAGCTTACTGCAGCGTGTGGACACTTCCGGTTTTCAAAATAAAACGTGGGTGTTAAATGTATTAAACGTTTATTTATAAAATATGAAGAATGGTTAAAATTTGATTTTAAAAAGTGTCTCATATGCCAAGTATGATTCTGCACTGCTTCAATGCTCATATGTACATTATGAAATATATTAAAAATTCATTAAAAATATGACAAGTGTTAAAATGCTATAAAAAAAGAGTGTGTGTCGTATAGCAGGTGTAGCTCGACTGTTCTACACTGATTTTGAGCCAATAGGTCACAGGACCTGGAAGCTATTGAGCTTTAAAGCTCATATTTACATCATGAAATGTATTAAAAATTCATAAAAAATATGACAAGTGTTAAAATGCTATAAAAGAGGTGTGTCTCACACCAAGTGTAAATCTACTGTTCTACGTTGATTCTGAGCAATTACAATGCTATCATGGAAATAATGACAATATTTATTAGAAATAAACAATATAAAACAACAACAACAAAAATATCGAAATATATATCGTGTATCGCGATATAGCTTAAAAATATCGAGATATTGGTTACAGGCCATATCAGCCCTAGTCCTACCTAACATTATTTGAAGTGTAAAGCGAATTTGTTCTCTGAACAAAAATGCAGACAAATATTTTTTAAAAATATGTATAATGGATATATGAAGATAAATCAGAATTAGCAGTGCCCAAATTGTTGCCTAAGCAACCACGGCGTCTCCTATAGACAAAATCATTCCGCTGTCACGTCAGTAAGTAAGGAAAAGAAAGCAAGGAAAAGAGCAGCAAAAGCTGTGAACTTTAACTAAAACAAGGCACGGAGAGGATGGGAAACAATGATGGATAGGTTGGATAGGTAGGCTGAAGACGGGGTCAGGTGGTCCCTGAAAAAATTTTTTTTGACAAAGTGGTCCTTGGTCTGAAAAAGTTTGAGAAACACTGATCTAACTGGACCAATGGGTTTTCATGCAGCCTATGGAGAACTGACGTGCGCTCCGTTTCAGTATTCTGGTGGACCGCGAGGACGGGTAAATGGTTTAAATCTCAGAAAAAGTGGGGGGGATGAAATCGTCTTTTTGTAAGTGGGGGTGTCGCACCCCCCCCATCCCCCACGGGTGCGACGCCCGTGCCTGAACTGCAGATGGGCAGAACTCAGCAGACGGGAGTAGAGGCAGACTGGGGAGTCTGTATATGCTGGGTTCTCCCTTTGCAAAGGTGAAACTGAATTGTGTCTTCTTTAAACTGAATATCTCTCTGTAGTCCACTAGGTCAGCAGAACTCGGGGTGGTTAGCATACCACAACAATGTCCACACCACTGTCTCATGAATTAGTCTCATTGTCATGGACTCACTAGATAGGCCTGTTAATTGCCACTAATTACACTCACTCAGCACACCTGTTTCCACACCTGTCCCTCATTTTCCTCTGCTCTCTCTGTGCATTTAAACCCAGGTCTCCCCACAGTCAGTGTCAGTTTGTCTTCGAAGCAAGAGTGATTCCTGTCCGTTCGCTGAAAACTGATCCCCAGACCCTGAACCTGCATTGAACCAGACCTCTCGTTTCCTGCTGCCCCCGACGCCAGTGTCCTGTCCCCTCCACCTGTCTCCAAGCCGGCGCTCTGTGGATTCCTGAGACTCCAGTCCACTCCCTGCAGACCTCCAGACGCCGCTGTCACCCCCTCAACCCTCTGGCCCGTTCTCCCACTCTTGCCACACCACCTGCTCCAGTCCACTCCCTGCGGACCCCCAGGCACGACAGTCTCCCTCCGGCCCATTCACCACCTCAGAGACTTTCTCCCCTTACCTTTTCCCCTGATCTTAATAAAACTCAACTTGTTCGCACACGCATTTGGGTCTCCTGTTCCGTACTCTGATACTCATGTTCCAAAACATCAGTTATGTTGTGGTCATGACAATATTACACATTAATATTACACAAACCATCAGGGGCTAATGCTAACGTTAAGTTGGTACTTTGTCTGAGGAGCTCAACTTATGTTGTTACCATGTGCAAAATGGTGACGTTAGTAACATTAAAGGAGTCGCCCCAGAGCTCTAACATCAGTTAAATTATACAAGAGGAACTGGAATAACAAGTACCTAACCTCTTCCACCAAGGCCGGATTAACCATATGGGCCTGCGGCACAGTGCCCAGGGGCACCAACCATTCACGACCACTTGGGGGGGCACCACATGACACAAACTTTAAAAATAATTTTCGTTAATTTGTATGTTTGTGTTATTCACTTGAAAATGATAAATGGCCATATATAACTCACCATGAACACTAATTTCATAATAACAAAAACAATAATAATGATAATATTAAACAAATCGAGATTACATGACCATTCTTCCCCCCTTTCCCCAATCTGTCAGTTGGGTCAGTCCACAAGTACGGTACCCACTGATATTAATTATTTAAATGAGCTGACTGAAACCGATGCGTCGATACTTTAAAAAACGATTCTGACCCCGAGTCATAAAACAAATTCGCTTGTCATATATTTTAGGTATTTCCTGCGTTTTGCGCACTCTTTGTTTGCAGCCTAATCCGATTTAAGTTGTTTAAATTCACATTTGAGGGTTAAACTGCGGCTCCTGTTTCCCTCCGAGAGACATAAAGGCTGAGAGCCTCGCACACCATCCCGATGTGCGTCTCATAGAGCCGGGGTGAGCAGGGCAGGGCGCACCGAGCGGGACTGATAATCACGTTTCCAAACTAATTAGCGGAGATTAAGCAACAAGGTCGGACAAAAATATTTGTATAACGACCTCATGATCATGTGTGCCAAGCTGCTTGTGGAGACGCAAATCCTCCATGAGGGGAGATTGAAAACTCATGTCAGAGACAAGGAAAAGTTAAATTACTGATGTTATTTTAATTAAAACATAATTTTTTTTGGATTAAAAAGTTACTTTTCTTCTATGTCAAACTTTCTCCCACGATAATGGGAATGTATTGTTTGTGTTTTTGGCTTGTCTGCTGAGTTGATGTACACTAACACTTAATGATTTTGGCTATTTGAATTGATACACATTTGAAATTGAGGCATCTGAATATGCCTACATGTACTGTGTATAGTTGGATGCTGTTTGAATTGATACACAGGTGTATCCCACCTGTTAGGTGGGGCCCAGGGGCACCACATTGGCTTAATACGGCCCTGTCTTCCACACAAGGACACTTTTTCCTGCCTCCGTCCCAAATGACTTCCCCAAAATAGTAATATCTGATGAGTAACTGTGTGAAAGGAGATGCTAAAAAAGTAAACCTGAGCAGTTTTACAGATGTTTTAACACAGGTGTGTCCATGTTTTACCAAGAAAGGTGTCACTATCAACATATTCTAGTCTGGAGACACAGATGTCTGTTTACGTCATTTGGAACGTCAACAGCAAGCTATCTATTATGTCTAAGAAGGCAGCAGTAGCAGAGCTCCCCCTCCACCTGGGGGGACTTAAACCCCAGGAACTCCACCTAGGTGTCAGGCCGGGACTCGAATGAGGACTCAGATGCAGAGTTTAGGCAGTAAGCTGTTTTATTCGGGACGGCGAAAATCCTCGGCTGAGTGAGGCTATGAAAAGACCCTAAACTAAAGAAAACAAAAATCACTCCAAGGAGGAAAAAACACTGAACTACTCTTACTAACAAAATCAAAATCACTCTCAATGAGTAACAATAATGCTAAGGCTACTGGTATAAAAGATTAACGAAATCAAAATCACTCATAAAGAGGAAAAACAAAGACTATGAAACAAACTAAAGGCGCTCAAAAACGAGGCTGAAAACACACTATACTAGATACAAAGTAACAAAAGGCTAGACTATGAAGTACAACAGAAAATCACTCATATGAGGAAGAAAACAAAAGAATACTTGCGCTAAGGAGCTGTGGCTATGAACTGTGAACAAAAGGCTTTGGTGTACGCTATGGAAGACGAAACACTTTGACACAAGACAAAGGGAGACGCAGAAAATATATACACAGGGTAATGGGGAACAGGTGGAAACGATCAGGGCGGGGGAGACAATCAGACCGGTGACACATAAGGAAGGGCAAGTGACCTGAAACGAGAGAGTTATCTTTCAAAATAAAACAGGAAATGACAAGACATAACAAAAACCCAGCTTGACCTCACCGCGGTGTGACACTAGGGAGTCTAAAGGTCACAGGTTTGAAAATGACACTAGACAGACGTGATTTTAAATACAAAAATATATTTTATTTGATCCTTTAAAATCACAAGTGACAACTAAAGCTCATCCTGTATGGTCACCCCGGCCTCCAGCTCTTTTTTTTGTTTCCGATGTCTAATTTAAAGCTTCAGACAGTGCTCCCACGTTTTAATGATGATGCAGGCCGGCATTTTTAATAAAGTGAAATAAACGCTCATGCACAAATCATACATTATTGTCATTATAATAAAATACAAAAAAAAAACTAAACAAAACCCCTTCTGGCTCCCCCGTAGTTCAAACCATGTCTACGATGTGCACCGCACCCGGTCATATAGCGTCTTTAGTAGGAGGGGAGTACAGGGGAGTGGACAGCCAACCTAAACTATATTAAATCAAATTAAAGCAGTTGTCACTTAAACAAAATAACCTACTAGGAAACAAGAACAAAATAAAACAAAATAATGCAATAAGGCAGTTAATCAGAACAAATGAACGGACACAGAGCCAACTCATAAAAAGTGAAAATGAAATGAAGCAAATAAACAATGAGACAAAGTTGTAGAACAGAACAGAGACAAAGTGTAAAGACACTAGAGACAAAGCAGCAGTCGGCTGTGGAGTCTGAGCAGGCTGAAGGAGGGGGGGCATGCTGGTCCGCCGGTGGCTGCAAACGCACAAGTGTTAAGTCGGCCTACGCCAGACTCAATGAATGGAGCAGGTACATACCTGGAAGCTGTCACACACCTGTGTGTATACCGGTCAGAGTGCAGCAGCTCAGGTAATGGACAGCAGACCCCAGGCTTACCAGTGCCAGCCCCAAGTGGACCGTTCAATTGGTCTCCACAATGAGGCCCAAATGCTACTCTAGCCCAGGAGGGCAGGGGACAAGCCAGCCATGCTACAAGACACAGAGGTGGAACATGCATAGTGCCAAAACTGGCTATGTACAAATGGCAAAGCTGAAGGGGTGCTACTTATGAATCAATTCTAGGTTTTCTGCACCTGAAATTGTACTGCCACCACACCAAAAGACCTCTGTCATGCCGTGTACCTGCCACCAGGGTCCAGGAAACAAGACACACCTGAGCTCTGAATTGCCTTCACCGTGTTTGTATCAGTGCACCTGAGTGTGCCCATGCTCTGGTGGGTGAAAGGGGGGAGGGAAAACCCCTAACCTGCCACAAAAAGGTGAAATGAGCAAAATCCCTGAATTGGACATGTGCTGTGTTTTCGTTACATGCCCATATAATCTCTTAGGGTAAGAATTGTGTTTAGTTTGTGAGACAATGCTTGGTAGAAGCTTTTAGCTGAGTTTCTCCTCGTCATTTTGGTATGCTACATGTTAGGATTGGTGCTTCCTATCAGACAGATCCCAGAGGAAAAGAAAATCAGAAAAGAGATCTCAACAGTGTTTCATTTATTTCTCCAAGACAACTATGAGAGCTATGTGAAACCAAAATGAGACTATGGCTTATCTCTCCTCTTTCTTCTCAGGAGCAATAAGATGCACAAAATCTAAACTCAGATTCCTCCTAAGTTTAAAAAGAGATCTCATCAAGCTCTAAATGAATTCTCAGATTTTTCTTAACATGTGTCTCTTTTTGATCTCAGGCAGAGAAGTAAGAGAGGTCTCTCTGTGAACTCAATCTGCTCTCATCCAGCCTCCTCAATTCATGAATCTCAGGTGGATCTCAGTCAGAGCAAAGAAAGAGCTCTCTGTGAGTGCTCACTGATTTCTCATCCAGACTTAAAGTAATGTTAGAAAAAAACATGGCTCATCTGACCAAATCACTTTTTTCACTGCAGATCAGTACCTACACAATTATTTCATAATAATATTGTATCATTGCAGGCTGAAGGAATTGAATGAAAATAAATAGTTGTAGGCTGACAGTCATTATAGTCGTCCATACTGTAATTACCCAAATTATATTTTATGTGAAAAACTTGACTTTGTTTCATCGACCACTTAATAAAACAAAACATATGAAACTGATCTGTCATTTATTACATCTACTCATTTTATATTGTCAAATGAAAACTAAAATCATTTATTGGTAACTGGAGGGTAATAAATGGCATTTTGAAATTGCTACTGTCTGACTACAACTTCTGATAACATGATGAGGTCATCGTTTGATGGACATGTTCATAAAATGGCAGATGGCACAAGAATATGCTGAAATACTAAATGCCTATTTATAATAGTAATCTCTTATTATCTGGTTGAACATGATTCAGAGTTTAGATACTAGATTTAGATTCACGCAGGCTGAGTGTACGCAGGCGCGTTTTGGCTGCTGCTCTCCGGCAAGTGTTTGTTTCTTTTTAAACTTTTTAAACTTTTAACTAACCTGGATTTTAAACCTGTGTATGACTGTCGCGGTTCACAATGCGGTTCGTGCTCGTGCAGGGGATCTCGTCGGAGCTTCCACTCCAACGACGCTTCGGCCATAACTTCTATCTGGTCCACCACTCGCCGACCCCGCAGACCTCCAGAGCGAGCTGTCAATTCCAATGCACTAGCCATTCCGGCTAGGTCGACAGCTAACGCCTCCCCGACAGTCAGACAGGATAACCATTCAGTCAACTTTGGACTTCTCAACATCCGCTCATTCACGAACAAAGGTAGTCTCATCCACGAACTCCTCACCGACCGTAAAATTGACTTTCTCTGTTTAACTGAAACTTGGCAACAACCCGGCGACTTTTCCCAGCTCAACGAATCCACTCCACACGGCTATGTTTACATCTGTCAACCCCGCGGCTCTGGTCGTGGGGGTGGTCTTGCATTAATCCACCGCGAGACTTGGAAAGTCCAGCCAGTATCCGTGCCCACTCTTACCTCACTAGAGTGCACTGTTTGCCAACTACCCGGTCCCACTCCCACCATCATTGCCTCTATCTACCGCCCCCCTAAGCCACACAAAGACTTTTTAAATGACTTTTCAACCCTCCTCACGCACCTCTCCACTCTCTCCCCTAATATCATTTTGTTAGGGGACTTCAATATTCACATGGACAACCTCAATCTCCCCTTAACCCGTGACTTCTCATCATGTCTTGACAGTTTTGGATTCCAGCAATTTGTAGATTTCCCCACCCACTGTAAAGGACATATACTGGACTTAATCTGCTGCTCTGGCCTCTCACCCTCCAACTGCTCAGCTGATCACCTCCCCATATCTGACCACTCTCTTGTCACCTTCAGTATCACCCTCTCTCTCTCTCTATCATCAAGACTCCCCGCCCCATCTCTTTCCGTAACATCAAAACATTAACATTGACACTCTCTCTGCCTCCCTTGAACATATTCAGATTCCTGACCACCTCCTCTCCCCTGATGAACTTGTCACTCTCTACAACAATAGTCTACAAAACATCCTGAACTGTATTGCTCCTGTTAAAACTCGGTCTGTCACTTTTTCACAAACTGCCCCCTGGGACACCTCTGAGCTTCGATCCATGAAAGCAAAAGGCCGTCAGCTTGAGCGTCTGTACAAGAAAACTGGTCTCACTATTCACAGAGAAATGTACAATACCCACATATTACACTACAAGCACTCTTACTCCTTTTTAATCCACTCTCATCGAGGCAACTCCAAAACACTTTTCACCCTTCTAAACAGAATCATGAAGCCACCTGACTCACTCCCCACCCACCAGTATTCAACTGATACATGCAATACCTTAATGGACTTTTTCAATGCAAAAATTCACAATATTCACCAACTTCTCCAGTCCAACCCATCTTCTCTCCTCTCCCCTGAATTCTTCCCCCTTTGCCAGATCCTATCCGCCTTCCAACTCCCCGAGCCCTCTGAAATATCTGACCTCATCAAAGTCAAAGTCCTCCACCTGTCAGCTTGATCCCCTACCCACAACCCTTGTAAAATCCTGCCTTCCTTCTCTCCTCCCCATCATCTCTGCCATCATCCACTCTTCACTTAGCACTGGAACTGTTCCTCCACCCTTCAAAGTTGCTGCTGTTACTCCAATACTTAAGAAACCTGGATCTGACCCTTCTGACTTTAATAACCTCCGCCCCATTTCCAACCTTCCCTTCATCTCCAAAATATTAGAAAAAATTGTAGCCTCTCAACTCCACTCTCATCTCTCTCACAACTCCCTCTATGAGCACTTTTAATCTGGATTTCGCCCCCTACACAGCACTGAAACCGCCCTCATAAAAATTACCAATGATCTTCTCATGGCAGCTGACCAGGGGCTACTTTCCATCCTCATCCTCCTCGATTTAAGTGCAGCCTTTGACACCATCTCTCACCCCATCCTCCTCCAGAGACTTTCCCCCATTGGCATCACTGACACCCCTTTAGACTGGTTCCACTCATATTTCTATCTGGTCGTACACAGTTTATACAGCTCAAGTCCTTTAAATCCCAACCCTCCCCTGTTACCTCTGGCGTACCCCAAGGATCAGTCCTGGGGCCCCTCCTCTTTATCACCTACCTCCTTCCACTTGGCAACATCTTCCGTAAATTTAACATCACTTTCCACTGTTATGCAGAATTCGTTTTAAAGTACTCCTCCATACTTTTAAAGCCATCCACAATCTTGCCCCTCCTTACCTGTCTAATCTTCTTCACACTGCTATTCCCTCTCGCTCCCTTCGTTCCTCCTCCTCTCTCCTCCTTACTGTCCCCACTGCCCGCCTCAGTACTATGGGGAGTAGAGCTTTCAGTTGCTCTGCTCCCCAACTCTGGAATGCATTACCCCCTGACATCCGCAATATTGACTCTTTACCCCTCTTCGAATCTAGACTAAAAACTCATTTGTTTCAGTTAGCTTATGCACTTTGACTTTTAATCATTTCTTTGTTTTATATTTTACAGCCTGTGCTTTTATTGTATATTGCCTTTTGAATCTTTGTATTTCCATTGCTTTTTATCTTTGTATAGTGTCCTTGGGTGTTTTGAAAGGCGCTCTGAAATAAAATGCATTATTATTATGATTATTATTATTACTACTTTTTCCTACTTCTGAATCCAGTTAAAATTGATATAAACATACTTGGCTGCTATGACAAAGTTAATAATTTAATCTTCGGTAAAAGTCATATTAAATAATTGTTGCAGAGCGTAGGCGCACAAAGATGTGACCTATAACCCTGGATATGTACTCACGCGTCAGCATTACAAATTTCATTGGATAACAGCGTTGTCCATCACTGTGCACTGTAGCACACTGGATGGATGGACAGACACCAGTTGACAAAACTAAGATGAAAAAAACAAACTTTGATCAACAAATGCTGCATTAGACCTGCAAAGACTCTTGATTCATGAATGTGGCACATGAGTCAAAAAAGCCCTCATACACAAATGCTGCTCAAAGACTGTAGTAGCTGAATGTTTTGTGTTGTTGTGCTGCTGAACACTTTTACAGACAGTTCTAAAAATATAGTCTTGCTGAGAAGAGGCACATGTATAGTTGTGATTTTCTAAATGATGAGCACATGGGACAAGCTGTTGTATTACAAGTTGCAGCCTGTTATTCAAAGTCACCTGAAATACTTGTGTTTGTTTTTGGGCCAGTTAAGGAAATCTGCAGTCATTTATTTGTGAAAAGATCGACAATTACTGTTGTCAATTTTAAAGATGAAGTTTTTGGATCTAGTGTGTTATCAACCGTGTGAAAAACTGTTAGACACTGTCCTTAAATCAGCCTTTCTAACAGATTCATTGAGAAACTATCACACAGCTGGCTGACATAGTCAATTGTTATTGGTCAGTTAATCTGCAGATCACTATTGTCAGCTATTAGGGCAGCTGTGGCTCAGAGGTAGAGCGAGTCCACTAATCAGATGATCGTCAGTTCGATCCCCGGCTCTTCCAGTCTGCATGAAGTGTCCAAATTTCTCCTGAAGGCTCTGTGTGAATGGTTAGCTCCTAAAACCAATGAGTAATGGCATCAGTGTGTGAATGAGATATGTAGTGTAAAAGTGCTTTGAGATTGAGTTTCATGACTTGGACACTTTAATAAATGGATTTTTTAAAGTTTTCTTGACGTGTGTGTGTGTGTGTGTGTGTGTGTGTGTGTGTGTGTGTGTGTGTGTGTGTGTGTGTGTGTGTGTGTGTGTGTGTGTGTGTGTGTGTGTGTGTGTGTGTGTGTGTGTGTGTGTGTGTGTGTGTGTGTGTGTGTGTGTGTCTTGGGCTTAGGGGGCTAGCTAAAGTAAGACTTAATGTAACTAATGTTAATGTTACATCCAAAGTGTGAAAGCTAGCCTTCTCTGAATCCAAACAATTCAACCTTCTCATGCTAATTAACGTTAACAGTCACAAGCCTGACATATCGTCACATGACACAAATAAAGTTATCATAATGCTACTGGAAGTGATTCTTACCTTAAAACACACAGCCAATCAAAAACTGACCTCCCAGAGACACTCTGCTTTTTTCACAACTCATTCTCTGTGACTGTCCTCTGCTGGGATGCCATCTGGCCCTGGTGCCTTGCCTCCTGTGTGAAGGAGGGATGAGCAGGTTGATGAAAGGGAAAGGCACTCAGCAGCTCCTCACAGACAGCAGACTCATTATGGATGTCAAAGCGTTTATAAAGTGTTCAGAGTGTCTGCAGAGGTGTTGGACTCACTTATTGTGGAGTGATTTTGACTTGATTCAGTTCATGCTTTAACTTCATGACTGTTTTGTGTTTATTTGGACCTCAGCTGACACATTCAACAGCAGACAGGTTTTTGTATCAGTCTTTTTCAATGTGGGAGGACGTATCTACGACATCTTTGGCTCTGGAACTAAACTGTATGTAACAGGTAAGAATAAACATTCATTTTCCTTCACTTGTTTATTGAACATGTTAAAATGTGTTTTTAATGAGTTTCTGCTGCTTCAAGCTTTACATGTTTTTTATGTGTTTTTTACAATTTTTTATCATTTGTCGAGACTTCTTGCAGACATGCAGCTTTTGTTCCATTAAAAAGGTTCATAATTCATGAAAAGATGTTTAAATCTCACAACTGAAGTTATTCTTTATTTCTGCAGACATAAAACTGATTCATAGAGAAAAAGTATGTTATTGGCATTGTTAGAAATATACAGTGTTTGATCATCTCAGTAATTCAGCACCATCTCTTGTTTTTAGAAAACATGATAATATATGATATTAAATCTAATTTAATATATGTCAGTAAATGTATAATATTATTTTTATTTTAAGTATATCACTTTAAATATGTCGAAGGATAATTAATAAATAATTTGAAATGGTCAAATGGACCTCATGACAACTGTATTTCATATGATGGTACATATGTCTTTTAGTGGAAGATATATTTATACATGAAGACAAACACATACTGAATATGACATTACAATAAATAGAATGTATGCATACTGATTAATATGTTTCTATAATTGATACATATAATGTTACACATGCATATATTTGTATCTCAATACACTAAATATAAATATTATATGATGCTTAATGTTATTTCAAATATATAACAGTAAATATATTTTGTAAAGTATACAGTGATAAATATTATGTGTCAGATACTGCACACATTTGAATTCAAACAAGACTCAGATTATTATATTATATTAGGTTATATTAAATTATATGTGAAGTTCCCGTCAAGAATCAATAAAGTCTGATCTTTGTCATATTATATTATACAGCAGTCTTTATTCCATTTGACTAATCTCAATATATCATTGTTATTGTGTATAAAAGTTCAAATATTTATGAAATTATTGATGTATTGATTTGTTTTTTAGTGGCTGGGGTAAAGTATCTGGTGCTAAATGTATAAAATGTTATAGATGTTGTAATCATTAAAATGACTATTGCATTCTGTGTGTAGGTAAATATGTAACTTATGATAAGATGCATATTAACCCTCATACAGAAAAAGTTACATTTCATCTTTATATTATATTCTACATAATGGTAATGCGTTTGAAAAAAATCATGAATAAATAAATAAAGTGAATTTTGTCATTCTCCAACATGTGATGACATGACATGATAACTGTGTTTGATATGAAGGTGAATACAGTATATGTAGTGAACTTTGTGCTGTATTGATGAGTAGTTTAGTGATCACAGTCCATGTAGTTTCCAGGATCAGACTGAATGCACTGATGTGCTGTTGAATGTGTCAATGTGTGTCTGTGCTGCTTGTTGCTGCCATCAAACTTCAGATGAGCAGGTAGTGAAGCCCGTGGTGAGCGTGTACCCAGCAGCATCCAGAGCCCACCTGGAGGGGAAGAGTTCCCTGCTGTGTGTGGCCTCAGCCATGTTTCCTCCTCTGGTCCAGTTCTCCTGGAAAAGACAAAAGGAGGATGGTCCTCTGGTGGAGGTGCACCGTGGTGATGGAGAGCAGCTGGAGCTCAGAGAGTCGGGACGCACCGTCTCCATCTTGCTGATTCATCAGCAGGAGAACAGCACATATAAATATGGCTGCTACGTCAAGCACGAGGGGGGCACAGTGGAAGCCCAAATAAAACAAGGTAATGAAGGCTTGGTGACTGTGTTCAGCAGTGATTCCACTTCATGTGGAGACACTGTCAAAGAGAGCTGAGGAGCAGAGGACTGACTTTTTTTTTACTCCTTTTCTGTTGCAGAGGTTCCAGCTCCAGCAGCCTCCTGTCCTCCAGAGAGAGAGCCAGCAGACCTTCCAGCTCTGCAGCAAGCTGACTGTAAGATCACCTGCTGCCTTTCTGCATACACACAGACTCAAACATTGACTTGACTTGTCTGTCTGTCTCTGTCTGTCTGTCAGCGTTCTTCCAGTCTCAGTGCAGGGTGAAGCTGTTCTGTCTGCTCTACACAGTGCTGATCGTGAAGAGTCTGGTGTACTGCTGTGGACTCTCTCTGCTGATGATCCTCAGAAACAAGGGAGCGTCCACCAACTGCACACACGCTGACTGACTGTTTTCTGCTCGCCTTTTCTAAACATCAATTCTCATCAACTCATCTCATTGATCGCTTTGATCAGCAGTTAGAAATGTCCATGTTGACGAGTTGTTGTTGGTTGTAACATTTATCTTTTACTGCACAGCTTAGATAAGTCCTCCTAACAATATAAACACATAAACACACATATTTGAAGGTAAATTCTGTGCTATACTTTTATTGTGATCCTCTAGTTTCATTCCACTTTTAATTGTGACTTGTACAGTAATAGAAAATGAACGTTCAGTGCTGACCCCCTTTTCTAATTGTTTCAGTGTGGATGTAAAGCTCTACGCTGATGACACTGTTGTTTACACACATGAACAAAAAGCAGAGCGAGCTGCTTTGAAGCTAAAACTGCTATAAAATGATGACAGAGCAGCTCCATCAGTCAGACTGACTTTCACTGGCAAAATGATGGTATGTTCATTTTTATAGCATAGCTAAATCAAGACTCATACTTATGTGACACGTTTCAAAACAGAATCACAAAATGGTTCATAAAGAAAAACAAAAGTTATTGTGGAAAAAATAATCATATCACTCAAGTAATAAGTGCCTATAATTTAGACTTCTGTGAAAAATGAACAGATGAGTTAGAAATTGTCTTTGTATTGATGTTGTTAATAATGTCTGCACATTCTGATCCTTTCCCACATGTCCTATTATGTTGTTTTATGTTACAAGTAGGTGTCAGGCTGCAGAAAGTGTCATAGATGAATAACACAGAATAAAGCTGAGACAGTGAGCACTGAGCACTGAAATGAAACTGAAGTTCCTGGAATGACTCTTTTACCAGACTTGATGGTTGTAACTGTCATTGTGTTATTAATGTGAAAAAGTGCAGCTAACGGTGAGGAGGGTGCAGAGCAGAAACCCACACAGCAGCAGGAAAGGAAGTGTTTATGAGTCCTAATAACCACTGAGAACAGATTCATATCTGCAGCTGTACACTCTCATCAACTCCTCTTCCTCTCTGTAGTTCTTTTCTTCTCTTGCTGTCTGTAGGCCTTTTTTACATTGAGCCCTCCACCAGCACAAAGTGGAACTGAACCCAGAGAGCAACAATTACGACCCACCTGGATGTTCCAGGAGTTTTAGTGTGTTTCTGTTTAAAATTCCACAGCATAAAGAACTGTGAAATATAGGATTTCAAAGTCGAAGCTATGTTGTCATGTCATTATTCTGCATAAATAATTGTTGATGCATATCGATGACATCCTCGGCATTGAGACAGTTTTCCTGTTTGTTACAGTGCAGCAAACAGAGGTCAACCTAACAAACAAGGACAGTAAATGACCCATTATAAAATCACTGAATAAAGAACTGATGATAGTCTGATGGTGCAAGTACAAAGAGTACAAAGGATGATGGAATAAATATAGTTTGTACAACCAGTTGTCTTATGTGCAATATATAAGTGGATATGACAGCATATACACATATATGTACAGCATGAATACATTGTGTATGAATTAACAAAAATGTGTTTCGGTGGACCATCCAGGCCAAACAGTGATGGATGAACAGAGAACAGACGGTTTGTAAAACTGGATTGTCAGCTCGGCAGGTTGATCTTCTGCAGGAAGTATATCATCTGCTGGGCTTTTTTGATGATAAGTCCTGGGAGATTGTGGATCCCAGAAACCTGAAAGTTTCCAGAGCAGACACAGTGTTGTTGGTTATGGTGATGGCCGGCAGGGTGGGTGGATGTCCACTGTCATCTACACTGTTTTGAGCGTGTTCAGCTGTAGGTTGTTCTAAGTGACCAGACATTCAACCTCTCGTCTGTATGCAGACTCCCATCAGCCCACAGACAAGACTGTGACCTGACAACAGGCCTTTTTTTGACTTGTCAAAGAGGAAAAACACATGTTAATACTAACATTAATACTTGAACTGAAATTCAGTAATAAATAAGTCAGACAAACACCAGTTTATTTGTTTACTTAATAATTAAAAAAAAAAGAATAAATCTCTCAAAGCAAACCAGACAAATGTCAGTGTGTTGCTTGAAGAAGTTGGAGAAACAGTTGTGATACATTTCATGTTAATTGAAGGGATGATTGTTCTATTATGTATGTTTTCCCTTTGAATGGTTTGATCATTTGAACCATGAAAAACAGCTGGGAGAATGTTTTTGGCCAAAATGTGGGACTTTGAATAACATAGGTTTACTATAAATTAAATAATAAACTCAATGTGAAGCAAATAATAAGATTGATGTAATAATACTAATTAACTCAGTGTGCTTCCACTACACAGTAGTGTAGTAGTAGTAGTAACCAGGTTTATGCATTCAATATTAATAAAGCCAATGTGTTTGCCCAAACCCAATAGTGAAAATGAAAGCAGTGATTTTGGGTTTATTTGTACATACATCTTATGAGTTGCTTCACATTAAGTTTGTTAGTTAATTTATATTAAAACTATGTCATTCAAATAGATGGACATTTATTTTCTATGTAAATGAAATGCCAAAACATTTTTTTTGAGCGCATGGTGGATTTCTGTGTTTGCTGCTGGAGCTGACATTAAACAGAAAAGAGAAACGCCACTACCTTGTGGATAGTCATTGGAAGTGCAAGTCCAGATGATGCTCATGATGATCACCATGACAACATGATGATGCTTACAGTGACATCCAGTGTCAATAATACAGTGATAATATGTATACTGAAAAGCATTCTACTTTTAATACTTGAAAATATTCAACTTTGTAGTCCCATCGGCACAGGCCACATTTCTCTGTCCTGTGATGAGACAGATTTTGTTTCCTAATACAAGTTTGTATGATACAAACAGTCTTCTACAATCTGTTTAGTCTCAGTTCCTTCTGCAACTGTTGTAGCTGAAAAAGAATATGAAGAAATATCTGGTTTATAGAAGAAGATTTAACTTGATTAATCACTCAGTGAGGAAAGTATATTTTCCTAAATAGTGCGAAACACAACTAGACTTATACAAGGGGCCTATATTCATGCTAATGAGAGGTGGTAAAGTGGTGCTTTGGGATCAGTTAAGGATCATACATAAAAATTACAATCAGGGTTCATTATCCCTCTGTAACCAAAATACATTTTACTATTTTTCGGTCTGTTCACTATTTTAAATTACAACAGTAATAATAATAATAATAATAATAATAATAATAATAATAATAATAATAATAATAATAATAATAAAAATAGAAAGGAGAGAAAAACAAATAAACCTGTAAGATTGTTTAAAATGATAAGTTTATCTCAGTATAAACTCAGTTGATTGATACATTGATTGTGATATGGATAATAATTATCATAACTTTTTTGTGAAATTAATCTACAGACCGTACAGACAAGATATGTGAAAAGTAAAGTTCCCATTATTAAATGAATGATAAACTTGTATTAACTTGGGTTTGAATGGGGCAGTTTAAAAAACAAAATCACATACAAATTCAACTTAACAATAAATGTGTTATTCCCAGAAAATGCTGAAAACATTGTTAGTGAGGAGCTGAAAAATGAAGCTCACTGTTGAAATTGTTTCACTTGAAGGAAAGATACTCAAGAGCTGTAGGTCTATAATATGGCCACCAGAGGGAGGTACACTTTACCATGAACTATTTATTTATATGAAAAGCACAAATTCATTGTTTTACTTTTTCATCAGTAAATTGTGTATCTCTACACACACACACACACACACACACAAATTCAGCTTGTCTCTACATATTTCTTCATCTGTTTGACACGACAAACATAGTGATGGCATAAACGAAGATCAGAGATCATATTTCTCCTATTTTGGCTTTATGATCCGGCACCATAATATCTAAAAGAACTCATAGCCATCCCTTAGTGATGCTGCTATAGGACTAAGCTGCAGGGGGGACAAATGGTGCATTGGGCTCCTCTCCTCTCATTAATGCATGTTAACGCACGTTACTAACTAAACCTCTTCCCCCGAGTTTCTGTGCTCTCTCGTCCAGCAGGTTCTCGTGGATCGTGGCTACTGCCGTGGTCCTGCACGATGTCTAGTACTTAATTACTACTGTCATTATCGCTACCATGCATATCTCCATTACTTTGTATAGTTAGTTAGTTCGTTATCTCTATCTGCCCCTCTTGCTTGCTTATGGTGGAACTGTTGGTCTCTGTAAAAAATAATATAAGTATGGTCTAGACCTGCTCTGTATGAAAAGTGCCATTAGATAACTTTTGTTGATTTGGCACTGTATAAATTGAATTTAATTAATTAGCACACATTATTAATCAAGTAAGACACATATTGGTTTCTTTCCCTGCCTTTAGGCCTTGAACATGTGTTGAAACTCACCAGTGGTTTGTATGTCAATGGTGACCTCTGCAGGTCGCACTTTGCTCAACCACACTGCGGGCAGATACATAGATGCTGTTCATGTGTGTAGGCTTTTTTACTCTTCAACTGATTTCCCCAGTATATGTTTACTTTTTAATTTTACTTTTGCTTCAGAATATTCTTACTATGTGTATTAACTATGACAAAATCAAGTGGTCAATCTTGGAGTCAGAACACACCACACATACCAGTCACACTGCTGCTACATACCAGCCAACCTTTGCAAAATATTTCTAAAAGTAAATAAAAGATTTAAAAAAATAATAAAAGAAATGGGCAAAAAAAACACGACACAGTGTATAAAATATAAATGAAAATGTGGCCCCATGTGTTGGTATTTCTGCTTATTGCATCTATAGATTTCATATACTGGATGTGAAAAGAAAATAGCTATTTCCCACCACTGGTTTTCAGTTCACAGAACAAAATTCCTCATAGATTTTATGACACAACATGCATCATACCAATTTCTGCATTTTTGTGGCCCAAGTTTCAGAGTGTAATATCACTGTGTATTTTTGATTACATTATTCATGATCAAAACTATGAGTCAAGAACTTTATTTAACAGCTAGCTAATGTTACAGCAGCGTCTGTCTTTCAGTCTTGTATTTCACCAAGCTCTCACCACTAACAGAAAGTCAGGCCAAGGTTTACTTTTGTCTAGAGGCCTATTTCTCTTTACGTCTTCTTAGGTTCCTTCATCGACGTTGCCTTTGGGCTTTTCGCCTCCGTTACTATGTCCGTAGAGGCTGCTAAAAATGACTGTTACGGACAGCTTAAGGGGTATCAGGAAGTAAAAAAAACCCAAGATGGTAGGGTTATTAAACCAAGGTATTTATTAAATGAAAATTCGAATTGTTATCCTAAAAGGAGGTGAGGAGCTAAGGGAAAAAAGGGCGAGCGGTTGCTGTTCAACAAAACAAAGAAATATAACAGAAAGAGAACTCTAAACAGAGCCTATACTACTCCTAGTTGAAACAAAACGAGAAACAAAACCCTCACTATCTAATTTAATATATATATATATATATATATATATATATATATATATATATATATATATATATATATATATATATATATTATTACTACCACATCTGTTACTGTGGTCACTTTATCTTTCAATGTGATTCACTACACTGTGTAGTGTTTTTTTGCCCATTTCTTTTATTATTTTTTTAAATCTTTTATTTACTTTTAGAAATATTTTTTTAGAAATGTGATTCATTGTCATTTTGTCAGTCATTGTAATTGTACAATATGTTTGTGTTGATTTGTTCTGTACACGTGACATCCATTGCACGTCTGTCCGTCCTGGGAGAGGGATCCCTCCTCTGTGGCTCTTCCTGAGGTTTCTTCCACATTTTTTCCCTGTTAAAGGTTTTTGTGGGCAAGTTTTTCCTCACTGGAACCGAGGGTCTAAGGACAGAGGGTGTCACTCCCTGTACAGATTGTAAAGCCTCAATGGAAAATGGACTTTGTGACTTTGGGCTATACAAATAAAATTGATTTAATATGATTTGATTATTTATGTCCTGTTGAGCTAGGTTGTTTTAAAGACTTGCACAGTTGCACTGAAAAAACTGAAAAAGTGTGTTATCAAATGTTGTGGGCCAGTCTGGTCCAAAATGCCAGGGCCGATTTTTTGTCCCAGTCCGTCCCTGACGGCAACCACACACCTAGGTCTACATACAAGAAACACACTACACACAAGAGACTTACTGCCCAAGACGTCCATAACTGAGTTACTTAGACACCATTCACCTGATTAGATCAGTGTAGCATCAACATGATTTTAAATCGCTTTTATGGTAGAAAATGTACACAATGTCATTTTTTGTAGATTGTTAAAATAGTAGTTCTGATTCAAGTCTAAACTGAAACATTGAGCCTCCAGTTCCAAACACTCTAAATGATCCCTTTTGGCTCAATGAAGCTCACGGGAAAACTCAAAAGATCCTTTACTGTCCCGGACCAAGCTGTAAATAACACCCACATCACACTTGAAGATGCCTCTACCTTCTGTTGTGCTGCTGCGCCACCAAGACTCTCATATTTCTGAGCAAATTATGCATTCTCCTAAGTGCATGTGACTGGAGCTATTAAAGCTAATGCGCTGGTTGTGGGTTTTTTTTATCCACGTAACTAGAGGCTTAATTTAGGTTGACATGTATATGGTGTTTAATGTTGCTGTTGGAGGCCAGCTCGTGTCATTGTTATAGAAGAGAGACTCCACTTGAGGCTGCTGGAGAAACAAGATGAGACAAGGAGTGAACTTAAATTCCAAGGCTGTCAAATGAGATGAACCTTTAGTTCATATGCAAATTAAATTGTGTTAATGAATAAAAAACGAATTTAATTAATGTATGATTCATGGGAGCAGCTGATTCATAATTCCCGGTAACATTTGTGATAGAGCTATTGACCTCTGTGGACTAAACAGTTATAATTGGTTTGAAAGGGAATAAAGAAAACAGAGGTTACATTACAGTTAATTAAAAAAAAAATACTTAAAGTGAATAATTACAATGTACAAGTTTGTTAAGATGACATTGTACAATGCAGACAAGTCATTAAATTTGTCTTTTTTTGTTTCAAATAGTCTTAAAATCACCTTCATACACTTGTATATTTGTATATGATATTTCAAGTATATCAATTCAAAATACAAGCATGTATATCAATGTATATCTATGAAAACCTTCTTGCAAATTGTAAAAGTCGCTTCTTTAACTTCTGACCTAATTGCACTGTGATATAAATATAATATTGATGAATATATATATATCATGAATCAGTATTATATATTTAATATTTGGTTGTCTTTACTTACGCAATTTAGGAATTAACAGGTGTGGCTTCACAAAAGTTAATAGTGTAATATCTTGCTTAATGTGAGACCAGCAGTTGTGTTGTTCAGAGATAATGTTGGCATATTGTACAGTAAGTAGCTCTATTTATTTCTTTTTATTATTTCTTTATTTATTTAAAATTTGATGTCCATAGTAATCCAGATTATGGCAACAGCCATTTAACTGGTATATGGTAAATGGACTGTATTTATATAGGGTCTGTCTAGTCTTTCCAACCCCTCAAAGTGCTTTTACATCTCATTCACCCATTCACACATATTCATACACTCATGGTGTTAGCTGCCATGCAAGGTGCCACACATCACACATCTTCTAAAGCAATTTGGGGTTCAGTATCTTGCCCAAGGACACTTTGACATGCAGACTGGAGCAGCCGGGTATCCTCCTCAGAAAAGTAACCCCAACAATCCATCATGAAGGTCAGTCAATCCAGTAAATTTTGAGAACTTGTATAATGCGTCATCATCATCTGGTGCAAAGAATAAGTTCATCACAGTTACCACCCTCAGAAATCACCAGTTAATAGGACCTCTCTAGGCCACATAAAGGCTTCACAGACTTTAGGTAGACACATCTCTATATAGCAAATGTTATCTTGTTATGGGCTGGATCATTGGTCTAACACCAGGAGGAGGGAAAGGGAAATGTTTGAAGGTGTTATGGTGGGCTGCTGGAATCTGTGATTGGCATTTTTCATTATTTTCTGACATTCAATCTACATTTGAGGTACGCTGCAGATTTTCACATGAAAGACTTTAATTTCTTCCAGCATGTTGTACTTCTCATGTACAGTATTGTAATTTTTTAGTCCTATTTAATTACATTTTTGCTGTTTCAAAAAAAGAAGTACTTCTTTCTCCAGAGAAGAGTAAACTGAAACATTCAGAGAAAATCTGTGCCTGTGACAGTAAATATTTGAATCTTTAAATGTATGTTTTCCTACATGTCTGGGTTTCATTTCCGTGATTCTCCCATTTGCATAACTCTCTATAAATTCTGTGTATTGGAAATGAATAGTTTTCTATTCCTATGCATATTTTTGCAAATACATCAAACAGCTCTGATTTGTGTCGCAGAGGAACATTTTGAATGCTGAGCATTTAAAAAGGCACTCCCTCACTTGAACTCATCGCTGAGGATTCTGCGATATCTCTCTTTGTGTTAAAGGGTAAAGTGGGATGGGATTTGTCAGTGGTGTGCCTCTGTCTATCTGTTGTCATTTTTAATATTTGTAAGTTTTGCCACCAAGGTTTTCCACACCGCAACACATGGCTTTGAACTTATCACAGGAAGCTTTGTGCATAATCTTCTTGTTGTTGCCTGTCAATTGTGTCTGCCAGCAGTGGCAATCAGAGTGGATGCTGATCGTATTTACCTTTATGGGAATGTCAAGGTGGTAGTATAGAGGAGGTGCTTCGAGAGCAGAGTTTGAACACTAAGATGCTACTCAGAGAGAAGCAGTGCATTTCCAGAGCAGAAGTCACACAGAGGATTGTACATCTGTCAGCTTCTAGGTGTAAACAGACAAGGAGAGCTGCTGGGAGATTTGCACTCGTAGCTAAGTGTTCTTTAGTGACAGTGTATTTTTATTAACCTCGACATGTACGACAAAGTCATGCTGTGCATTTTCATTTTGGAGGAGCATTGCACTGCTTACTCATTACACTGAACATTACACACAAGATCTGTTCCATATAATCTAACATGACTAAGACTTCTGTGACTAATAGCTTGAACTTTCTGGATTTCTCTTCTATGGTACATTTCGATACTTAAATTAATGAACATATGAGAGTCTATGTGACATTAGCCTCATTAGACATTTAGACTTCGTTTGTATCATCAAATCATGTGCAAGTGCTTTAAGTAATTAATGCATTAGTAATTTTTTCATGCGTTAAATGATTTAAGAAACAGAATTTTGACCCAAGGACGACTATGAGTTTTTGTATCCTTGAGTGAACTTTAAAACTGCCCTCAAATGAGAGAAGCACATAAATGATCATAAAGTAACTGCAAAACTTTGCAGCACATTGCGATTCAATTCAATTGTTGTCTGTTTTCCTCTGCCTGCTCTTTCTCCTTCCGGATGGACAATCAAGAAAAGCTGTTAGCTAATGTTAGCTCAGTTTGTTAGCCAGGCCGCCCAGACTGTGAGCTCAAAGCACCATGGAAGTGTTATTGTTTGTACCACAGGCATTTTGGACCACCAGAAAGAGGATGGTTTTAGGCCTGGGACACTGGAATAGGTACCAGAACCAGAACTGGACAAGTGAACAACCTGACCTGGATCAGCAGAGTCATAGCATGGGAGAGGCATAAAGACTGAAGATACGTTGGTGAGGAAGCTAAGAAAAGAAAAAAAGAGTAAATGAATGAGCAATAAGCTGCCAGACAAAAGATATAGACAAGACATTTTTTGATTATAAGTATTATAATCATGTGTCAACTGTCCGTATTTGTATAGTTGTATTACATTTCTGTTTTGTTTTAAACAGGTATCATTCTTGCCATGTTCACCATCAAAAGGTGGGCCATTTACAATTGCAATCAAATTAATTCAACCCCCATTGCAAATTAGGTTTTATTAGTAAAATGTACATTTTTTCATCTTTGTGCAATAAATAAATGACACATGTTTAAATAGTTCGGGTTTCATCCAAATACCTGGACTGGGGTTTGTCGATTGTGATGTTTGATTGCATGTACAATTCTCTGTACTGTACGTCCAGAGAATTGTCCAAAAAGTTAGAGAGACGACATCATTGCCTTGCAGAAACACAGAAAATGATACAAAATGATAGGAAAGGTATTGAATGTTTCTAGAGATACAATTTAAAGGAACAGTGGCTACACTACGTGGACGAGGACCCTACCAACGGCTGCCACCGGATTCCTGAGGAGACAGGTGGTCAAATACACTCAAATGACTGCAAAAGACTTGGTGGCAAGAAGCCTGCAATTCAGCAGTTCTGTGGAGCAATGAAACAAAACTGGAACTTTTCGTATCTATGGCTCAGTGTCATGTCTGGAGAAGGACAAATGAAGGATGTCCTGAATAGAACACCCTGCCTACAGTGAAACATGGCGGTGGCTCTCCTTCTATCGTGGAACCACCAAGAGCATCCTGACCAGCTGCATCACTGTGTGGTACTGCATCCTGAAGGAAGACCCTGCAGCGCATAGTGAGAGCAGCTGAGAGGATCATCGGTGCTCCCCTCCCCTCCCTACAGGACATTTACAGCACACGTCTGGCCCGCAAAGCAGTCAGCATTGCGGGCGACCCCACCCACCCCAACCACCAACTCTTCAGCCTCCTGCATTCCGGGAGGAGAATGAGACGAACTGAACTCCCTCCCAGCACGGCCCCCCCTTCCTTCTCTGCCCGCTACTGATAATTCTGTTTACACTGTGCCATATTGCCACACAGATGTCTTTTAGCTTGTATATATTTTTAGATTTGTATATTTTTATTTTACATATTTTATATCTTTTACTTATATTTTATATTTCATGTTTATGCTGTTTGCACCGGGATAAGAGGGAAACGAAATTTTAATACTCTGTATGTCCTGTATATATAGCAGCACTGAAAATAAAGTTGACTTGACTTCTGCACCATGTGAAGGGCAAGATGGATTCAATCAAGTAACATGAAATACTACGAGGAAACGTCATGCCATCTGTAAGGAAGCTGAAGCTTGGGTGTCACTAGACCCTCCAACAGGACGATAATCCTAAGCGTACCTTGAAGTCCACCAAGGCTTAGTTTCAGAAGAAGTCTTGGAAATTTCTAGAGAGGCCTTCAGTCACTTGACTTGAACCCCATCAAAAGTCTCTGGTGGGATTTGAAAAAGGTGGTTGCAGCATGCCCCAAAAAGGATATTACCAAAGAAATTGTGAACTGGAGGCCGTCGAAAAATGGGTTAAGATTCCTTGGGAATGCTGTCAGAAGCTTATGTCTGTATGATACACTATATGAGATATGACATCAACAAAAAATCCTGACCATGCAAGGGGTGAGAAAGAACACTGAAGAAGTTCCAATCAAAGGATAAACTACCATAGCCAATGACTACTGCAGTGGAAACATTGGGGAAAAGTGAAATTATATTATACTGTAAGTGAGGCACAAGCTGCAAGAAGGAAATGAAAAATATAGAAGAAAAGGAGGCGCCAACCAAACAAATTATCAATAAAGAAAGAATCCTAAATGAAAAACTCGGATGTGGGAAAATAAGGATGGAGTCAATAGAGAAGAGGGAGGAGAGCTGAAGGAAGTATAAAACAAGAGAAAAGGTTGTTCGAGAAAAGTGAACATTTGAAGAAGTTTCTTGATAAACTAAAGACTTCAAACTTCTTTGCAAGGGAACAAGTGAACTATAGAGGCAGATGAGAGGGGAAGGATAACAGTTGAAACTAAATAATGTGTTGGAGGAAATTGAGGAGATGGAGGGAGAGGCGGGGATAGTTTAAAAGATGTGATAGGGAGGAGACACATAGACAGAAGAGGGAGAAAATAAGAGAGATCTCAGGCATGAAGAAGAAAGAAACCCTGATGAGGATGACTCCCCACATCTTGGACTCAAAGACAGACAAGGAAAAACTTTGAAAGACAGGTGGAGGAGAGCGACAGATAGAAAGCAAACCAGAAGAAAAGTTAGGCGAGTTAGATCTGTGAATGCTTTTCAGTACCGGAGGAGGTCGGGCTGAAACTGCTGATGAGAAACAGAAACAACAAGCAGACATGGAGGAGGATGAATATCAAAGAAGAACAGGTCAATAATGCAATGGCCGTAAAAAACAAGTGGAAAAATGTTGCTGCACTAGAAACTACTCATCTAAAACATGCACATTGGATTTTATGTGAATTCATGCACCATTGGTGCTAAAACATTGACCATTTCCCATATTTATAGAGATGTCAAATCAACATTTCAGAAATAGAAGACTAATTTTCACCCTCGAGGCAGAGACATTTCTATTACAACTGTTTGAGGATAAAAGTCAATATACTTTGGAATAATCTGACATGTTTGACTGGAAGAGTCAAAAGAGCGATTGTTTTTGAAAGTGAGGTGGCAATTAGATATTTTTCTGGGTGCAGAGGTGGAACTAGATAGGCAGTTTTATCAGGATATACAGGCACAGCTGATTAGTTGGCAAAGACTTAATGAATAACACACTTTATCTGTGACAAGAGGGTGAAAATTGTAGAAACGGATGAATTCTAAGATTCTAAGGAAATATAGTTTGACATATAGTTTAATTTAGTGGCTATTTGCCAAAGGAGTTAAGCTGGCCAAAAGCAGGAGGGTGTATGAGGAAGCAGAGCACTTTTTGTCTTGTACTATACTGTTTTGGAATAAATGTGAACATATTCATCTTTGGGCCACTGAAGGCCCAAGAACCTCTCTAAAATCATGAGGGCAGAAAGGGGTGGAAGCCATTTATGAAGGCTAATTTTATTGCAGCGAATACAATGGGTAAAACTACGTGATTGAAATAACAGCTGTACTCTATCTGAGCTGTTGTTAAAAAATAGTATATCACTACACCTTATTCATCTTTATATGACCTGATCTGAACTGGGTATGTGAACACCTGGACGGACATGACTTTCTAATAATAAATAGTACAAAAGCCATTTATCAGCAACACATGGATTGATATGGACTTTACGGAAAACCCTCTCAAACAGTCGATCTTGGTGTTCCCCCCAGAATCCAAGCAATGTTGATAGTGTGTCTGGCAGTGTGCAAGCGAGCCAAAGAGTGATTTGATATTCATTTGACCAGAAGTAACTCATGTAGCTCATTGGTGTTTATCAAATTGGTGGCACTTATTTAACTCCCTTTTCTTTTGGTTATGAATGTAAGGGTGTTTCCACATATCTACAATCTTTTTTGTGGTGTTCTGCAAGATCTGATCTCTTGGCTTGACATCCCGGTCAAAGCTATAAGTAAGAAACATAAGCCACTGGTATGATAATGAATGAAATATTAACTGGGAGAATATGTGACTCCTGAAACTGGAGTGAAGTGATCAGCTGGAGAGAAACGCTCATAATTGTATTGTGGTATTACACAGTCATTGCTTGCACAGATCACTTTCACCAAACAATAAGCCAGTTTATTTTGGTCTGTTATCAAATCACTCACAGAATTAGCATTAATTACTACAGCTGATATGTTCATACACTGATGATTTCATTATTTTAAATGGTGAAATATGTCAACTAAAACTAAGAAGGTGCTGCATGAATCTTCCGCACACTGCTCTTTGCTACTGAAGGTTAGATTTGGTCTTCAGAGAGCCCATTACATTATTGCAGTACTATTAATGCTGACCACTGTCAAAGAATTCACAAGGTCAGAGGAGCAGGTTTCTGACTGAGTTTATATATATTGTTAATTAAGATTGGACATAACTTTGTTTATGAATAAAGTCTCTCAGCCTTCAAGCACAAATTCACATAAGTCCTAAAAAAACAATACTGAAATGATTTACTGTCAGCTTGACCACAAAAAAAAAAACAACCTTCACTTTTAATTCAAATTTTGGCTGTATGGCGAAGGCTGTGTGTTCTTTAGCATCTACTTGATGTCAGTTATTAATTCATGTAAAACTCCTTTGATGTTTTGATGATCTTGTTTGCTGCCTTTATTGCTCATAAACCTGTGCACTTGATTAAAAACACTAGATGGCAGCAATGTATCAGAGGATATCTAACTAGGGGTTTCTCTAATGAGACTCAAATTCTGTCCAGCACCAACCAAATTCAGGTATAGTAAATAATTTACTGGGTAGTAAATAGTAGAGCCCTACAGGAAATGTATTGCTGAAAGATTAACAGAGGAAAGGAGAACTGAAATCCTGCTTTTGCTCTCAGTGCCTTTATTGATTGCCTATAATCAATAGGCCTAACATTTCCTCAGTGACCAGAGAACAGGATAGAACGTTACTTCTTAGCATCAACACTGACCCCCCTGCTGATTTGGAACAGATTGAATTAGAAACTCCATCAGTTGGAGGTTCAACCACTTCCTGAAAACCATGCTGTGACACTGGATTGGATCTCCCTCAAAGGAAATCATCTCCCAAAGTCTGTATTAACACCATCTTGCCCCCCTGCCAGGTTAGGCCAACCTGTTACACTTGTCTCTTGCCAGGGTTACAACTGGCACAGACGGCAGCAGGTACCTTTAAATGCGGGCCAGGGCACGATTCTCCAAAGGTGGGCTTCAGATTAATTGAGCTTGAGGATATGCGGCCTAGCCGCTGACAGATACTAAGTGCGGGTGCCATGTTGAGGTAAAGAGCTCTCAATCTTGCCCCCGGTGACTCATTTTGTATAGAGAAATAGAGTGGGGAAATCCCTTTGGAGCTCCATCTGGAAGAGCTACGCTGACCAGACGCACAACATTTGAACATTGCCAGCGTGCTGGGAGAGGTTTCCTCTGTGATCGGTATCTCGTACCAAACTGCAACACCTTGTCGAGGATTCAATTTAAATTCCATTTCATTGAAAAATGATTCCTATTGGCTGATCATTGTCTGTACACTCAATTTAATATCACTTTCCCTGTTCAGTGGTGATCAGTGAGAAATGAAATAGGTTACTACCATGGTAATGGTCTACTAGCTCTGCAGTCAATTTCAATCTACTGTCTATGAGGCTGCTACTCATTCTGTAAACAAGTCAGGCCTTTGCCTCTTTGTCCCATGGCTAACAATGTCTGATGCCGCGGTAGGACGCTTGCAGCAAGTTACAGCGATGGTTTGAAAGGTAATTACTGTGAAATTGTAAACATACATTTTACATACACACACCTACATTTTCCCATGCAGATCTAAGCATGTATGCACATGGAGACACATACACAGAGGGCATATTCATGTGTGCAAGTGAAGATGCTAACTACGCAGACAGTTAGGCAGAGCTATCATCCCTGGAGACACAGAAAACCTCTCGGTAGTGCTGCATAAATGATCTCTAACTGCCTTCTGTTGTAAATATGTTCATGTTTATGGCATTTTAACAACAACTGGCATGCAAAATGAAGTACCTGAAGTGTGGGCGGGTGCATTTTTCTGTGTGTGTGTGTGTGTGTGTGTGTGTGCGTGTGTGTGTGCGTGTGTGTGTGTGTGTGTGAGAGTCTTATGTGGATTGTGTGCCGGCATTTACAGCTGTGCCTGGATATCATGAGAATACATCGGTCTCTGTAGCTGTGGCAGAGCGAGCAGCTGAACCAGTCACTTATGATTACACTTATCACCCACTTCCATGAGCACAGGAAGCTGGAGAGAAGAGAGAGGAAGTGGGAAGGAGAGAAAAGTGGGGGCGAAAGTGGGAAGGAGACATAGCGAATGACGGTGGGAGAAAAGAACACGACGTGTGTGTGTGTGTGTATGTGTGTGTGTGTGTGGTTAAGTGAGTTGTAAACATTTACAGCTAAAATGGGATTTCTCTTCTTCACAACGAGGCATACTTCAAATGATATGAGCCTCACAGAAAAGATAAGGCAAATATTTAATAGTGTAGCCAACAGAATAGAAAAGTGTGAACCTGCATGGCTCACAGGATACACTGCAGATTGAACATTCAAACTGATATAGCTTTAAGTGATACAGAGTTATTAGAGCCAAGAGGTCTGGACTGCTGCCTTTTGGTGCACATGTTCGCCTCAGGACACGTTTATGCGAAAGCGAGGTAAGATTATTATTTTTTCCTAAATCTACATTTATTTTTCTGTAGGTGATGCTAAGGTCTCTGTCTTCCCCTGGGCATTTTTTTTCCTATCTGTGCAGTCGCCTTTGCTGTTTTGAAATTATTCTAAAGCTTAATTTATTTTAAATAGATATCTTGGCAGCAGACAACTATCCTCTATATGGTCTTCATTATACATGGGGATTTCCATCTGAAAAATGTGGAGGAAGCAAATGTGTAGGCGAGGAGACCAGGGATTCAAGAATACCCATGAAGATCACAGTGTCACGCTTTTATCATCCAACTTTCCTTTTTATCTTTGACCTAGCAAAGTTCTATCTTATTATGGCTTTGTTTGAATTTTTTACAAACTTGACACATTAATTGCCCTCTCATTTTTCCTCTTGAGTAGCACCTGATCCGCACAGAGATTACAGCATTTGACAATAAACAGGCTCCCTGCGATAACACGTTTCTCTAAGAAGATTAAAATGAGGGAGAAAACCAGCCAATCTGGCTCATATGAACCTCCACTGTTCATGTTGTTAATGGAGCAAGTGGCAAACAGGTTTTTGGTGTCAGATAATGATCCTTTGGAATCATGCAAAACTTGAACTAACAGCTTCACAGAATTACGCAAATTTAAATGAGCATTATCTAACGGTTTTGGAAGGCGCATTTATGCCGTTTCAAAGTAATGAAGACGACAACTACTAGCTAGTAAACATGTAAAATACAATTGGGTCTCCTTTGTGAGACCTCCAGGATACGTACAATATATACACCGAATGCAAACATAACTTTTGCTTCTTTACAAGAGAACTACAAAAAGGAGCCTTTCAGTGAAAGTAGCAATGCCAAATACTCAATTACTAGCTATGTCCTGCATGCATAACTGCGCCTAAATAGAAATCAAATAAACAATGTTAGCATAAAAATAAGTATCAAAAGTAAAAGGACACATCACTATTCATCAGAATAGTTCCTCTCACTGTAGTATATTATCAGACTAGTATTACTGATGTTTTTTTGTGTATGCAGCATGGATATTTTAGCTAGTTGAAGTGATGCTAATTTGAAGTACTTCACACACTGTTGGGTAGTTCCAATAAATGTAGTAGTGAAAACAATATTAGAAGTCTATCTAAAATGTAGTTGTACCTGAAAATTGTACTTGACTACAGTACTTAAATAAATGTACTTAGTACGCAGACACACACACTGATATATTTTCATCTACAAGGTAATTCTTGGGATGTTCCCATCTATGTACCTTTATTTTTTTTTGCGATTAAGGAACTTTTACATGTTGTCTACAAAATATTTACAAACTGGGATGGGGCGCTCAGCTATCCTGCACCGTCAGAATTGATTGTATTACACAAAGTTTTAAAACTCCATGATCTGATTTCTTTGAATACTTCAAATAAATTTTAAAGCCCTGAATGCAGAATCATTGAGGCGATGATGCTTATACTGATATTGTTGGATTTTAGAGGTTGTACTGCATTTCTATTTTGTTGGATGCTATGTCTTAATAATACTGTCTGTTTTGTATTTCATCTGTTTTAATTTACTTATGTTGAGTTAGTGCTGCTGCCTACATGTTTTTTGGACACTCATTTCCACCTCTGCATGATAATTTCAATAAAATAGTAACGGAATTGTGCAGCTTCATGTACATACTGTATGTTGAAATCATTCCGAAATTCTATGTAAAATGTGACATTGAATGCAGATTGTAAAATGCAAATTGGCACACTGTAATTGTAGTCACCCTGTGAATTAACAAATAAGATTAAACTCAACATGATAATGATGATGTAGATCTTTACATTTTGATATTTCTGTCAATTTGCCTTCTTTGCAGCTGCAATGATGATGCTGAATAAAGTTCATTGCACTTATAGGGCTGCTGTTTACATAAAGTGACTCATCTACATTGTTGTATTCTGTGATCTAACAATGCTAATGACATCAACTCCGCTGATGGCTCTACATCTTGTTTGCCGTGTACTCCAATGAATTGTTGCTCCCAATTCACAAGCTGTTCCCAAGTCAGTGGATTAGATCAAATGAACCAAGTATGAGTGTTACACATTTGATCAAGTCAAAAGAAGAGGTGATGTTTTACAAGTGTGAATCATTAATGTGATAGAAAAAAAAAGAAACATCACGCCACACTGTATGAGCTACTGGCTTTTAAAACAACTGATGAATTATAAATCAAAGCTAACTTTAGACGCATGATGTATCATGCAGAGAAGCATGTATATCAGATACAGTGCTGTATGTTGCAAGTGAGTACGGCTCTCTTTGAGCAAATACAAATGGAGATGGATGAAAAAAAATCAGCCATGCATATGTGTTAAATTATATATTTCATTTGTATGTCATGCTTGATTTCAAGCACTTATTGTCGACTCCTTTATATTCAGCGACTCTCTACTGCTTGCACTTCATTCTTGGGTTTCCCCCCCTCTGCTATCTGTCCTATATCACTGTTTTGTGGGAGAGCTTAAATCTTATCACCTCTCCATTATATGTCATATCTTAACTCTCTGCAAACTTTCATTCCCGTCTAATGCTATGGTGCTTATCTTCCGGTGGGAAATCGGATTCATTCAGTTTCCACTGCAGACTGATTTACCATGTTCAATTCACGCTCTACGATAAGTGGAGACACAATGGAGGCTATTCAGCTCCATCGGGATGTCAAGACTCCAAGTAACAGTTTCTTTGATAGAAGAAGAAAGATCGCCTTGGACTGTACTTATTTGTATTTTGACTGTATACAGCAGAATACTTGTTCAACCGATATGTCAACAACATTTTAACTTTTAGTGGGCACATTTCAAAAGGCTGAAGCAATTGTGTAGCAGTTTCTCTCGTTCCTCTGCTAAATCATCTCACACATGCTGGTCTATTCTCTTCTAACACTCCTCTTTACACTGACACAGCTTCGAGCACAAACAGGACCTCATATATTTGCAGCAACACACATATAATGACTTGAGTAATCTATGCCTTTTTTCCACTTTTGTGAACAAGCAGTGAACGATAATTGATGGACTTTTTTGTATCTTTACTAGCTATAGGAACGAGCTTTAAAGCTGGATGTCTGTATAATGACAAAATCTTGCTTGTAGTGTACTCATTACTGCAGCAGTTAAAAATGCAAAAAAAAAAAAAAAAAGGAATGGGAGTAAAAACGGTGGAACCTCTTAAAAGTGTCTTAAATTGCCAGCAAACACAATCCATGCAGCAATTACGGAATTTGGAGGAGATAAAGTTGAAAGTCAGATCCAAAAGTGTGGAGTTTTTCAAAGTTAAAGTGGAGCCATCAATGTTAATCAATAACAGTTCCCCACAATGCATTAGATAAAACATTTGTACTTCTGCGGAATGTTTAAACCATATCAATTACAGTACAGCTCATACATATAGAGAATACATGATTCAGTTTCACTCAGCGGTTATTAATTTACGGTATCTCATAGTCCATTTATAGAATTAATTATTAACTGAAGGCAAGGGAAATGTTTCTGTTTCTTCACCTGGACTGCTCCCAAACAATGTCACCACAAAGCATTGTGGCTGCACTACGTATCAGGCTTTGCCAATGTGTATTACTACCAATCTTGGATAACAGGGTGAAATGATACCATTCAGTAAATATTTCCATGCACTGCAAAGAGCTTACTGCATGAGTGATTCAATGGCCATCTGACAGAAAAAGGTCTTGGTACCGGGTACCTTCTATGTGTGAGTCACCAACTGATTTTTTTCCCCCGAGATAAAATCATTTGCATGTCGCAGTTGCACTTCAGCAGTTTTGTTACTCTTCGAGAGAGCAAAGTGAGTTATGACACACACAACTTAAGAGATAATAGGCTATGAAAATATTACTATAAAAACTGATTATAACATCTTGAACGTTTTGCTTTGATAGTAAGTTGTAAGTATTTTCTGGAAGGGATATTTTAGTTTGAAGGGACAGATGAGTTAAAAGACATTCTCTAACCCTCCCACACCAGCAGACACCCGCCTTGCTTCAAATACCTTTTTTTATTTTTTTATATTTTTTTATGTAGGAGTCAGAAAATGTGTGAACACTTTGACTATATACAATGTTTGATCTCCAGTTGAATCCAGAAATGGACTGAAAGAAAGAGGGATCTCAGTGAAATCCTCAATTATCACTTCAAACAAGAATATTTTTATGTTTTTCCAGCAATCTTTATGGCAGATTGACTGTTTGGATCACATTGGTTGTATGTTATGCCATTCCCTTGCTGAACTATAGTATGTTTATCATACTGCCGAGTATGAGACACACTTTGTGTTAAATGTCCTGTGATGCACAACAACTCCTATGAGTTGTAAGCATTGGAAAGATAATGAGGTGATTGAGAGTCAATACTTGTTGATGCACGGAGCCTTGACTAAAACACCTAAAGATACATAGCTTTAGAATGTGCACAGTGCAGGTGTACTCCTGAATGCTTTGCATCAACGACACTGTGCGTCCTCATTCAATCACATCTATAGCGACCTGGAATGACATACCTGTCTCGAGCTTCTCAACTGAGCAAACACATAATGTCAACGACCGGGATTTCTCCGGTTACTTCCCTGCTCGTTTGATACAAGCCAGCGCTCCCACGTCGTGCAGAACCATGGGTAATGAAGGCAGTGCCAGCTGCGAATTCATTCATAGATCATCTGGTGATTTTATTAATGCATGAAGACTTGCCGGGCAGACCCACACCTCACCGCCCCTCCCCCGCCCCCCTCCAGGAGGACATGATTAATGGTGTTCCCCCCAAACTGCATCAGTTAGCCAGTGCTATCTAGTATTTGTCTGTACAAGATCGCATCGACTTTTGGGAGATCATGCAGAAAATGAACTGTCATGTGTGCAGGAGCTTGCTGAACGAAGGGGTGGTAATACCTTTGTTCTGCGGGCGAACAGAAACAAGCCTCAGTGTGGAAATAGATAGCACGGAGGGGTTGTGTAGATGATGGTGCACAGACACCTCCCCGGTCTCTTTCTGAGAAGAGAAATCTTGTTCTGCCTTTAATAAGTGTAGCCCCCGTTTCTTTTATGGAAATGGGTTTTAACAGAGGTCTCAGCGAGGATATTACAACATATCAAGCTATTCTGCCCCTGCTTGCGTGTGTTAGACGTCCTCGAGCCTGTTACGTCAGCTCGGCAGATAGCGAACAGTTTCCCAAGAAAGAAGCTGAGATTTCTTTCCAAACTTTACTTAGGAATCACTGTAAAACTAAACAAACATACAAATATGTGTTATTTATGTCATCATGTCATTTTACCTAAATACATTCACATACAAACATAAAAGTAGCATGTTTAGATTCATAGAAAAAAGTCCGCTAGCTTAATGCTAACTTATATGGGAATTTGCATAGCGATGCTAGCGGTTAGCATGTACGGATTAGCAAATGTATTTCTACTGCAAACTCTGTTAATGGACGAAACATTCTCTAAATGAGGTGTTACAACATCTGAACATAACAATACTCACAGGCAAACGTTTTCTGGCCATATAACAAGAATAAAAAGGATGGGAGTTTTCCAGCTGTCTGTCTTTCTCTAACTAATTGTCAACTAAAGACGCTCCTTGACTTCCGGCCGTCCGAACAAGCTACGGCAACACTGAAGGCACAAATTAGCATTGCTACAAGAAAATCTGTGTTAAACTCAAAACTCACAACAATAACATCACACTCCTCGCCTGTTATAATGCATTATAACACTACTCGTTTTTTACCAGCAATACAACCTCTGAAACAGGCCTAGTGTACATCTTCTGAGTACCATGTCTGACTACTTTAACATCTACTTTGCGGACTTTAGAGTCTTTGCTAGGAATGGAGTTCACCACCACTCCTACAGGCCACTCATTTCTTTTGACTTGTGCATCTTTAGGAAGCACAACATCTCCTTCAGTCAGGTTCGGCTTCTCCACATGCCACTTTCGCCTTGGTTGAAGTGACACCAGGAACTCTTGACGCCAGCGTTTCCAGAATCCATCAGCCATAGCCTGGACTTGCTTCCACTGCTTTCTGTAGAGGTCTTTGAGGTCATACTCTCCTGGTGGTGGCAACACTGGCTCAGTTTTCTGTGTCAAGAGCATGGCAGGTGACAGGATAGTGGGCGCATCTGGATCAGAAGACACAGGAACCAGAGGTCTGGCATTCATAATGGCCATGACTTCAGACATGAACGTAACCAGAACCTCATGAGTCAAGTGGAGTGTTTTTGCCTTAAGCAGCAGTGCATCCAATATTCTGCGAGCAACTCCTATCATCCGCTCCCACACTCCACCCATGTGTGAGGAGTGGGGAGGGTTAAAGATCCACCTGCTGCCTTGATTTTGAAGGTAAGTTGCCAGCTCAGGGTCTTCAGAGTTCATTCTTAACTCCTTGCACGCCCCCACGAAGTTTGTTCCTCGATCAGAACGGAAGAGACGAACAGGACGACGGACAGCGGTAAATCTTCTCAATGCATTTACAAAGCTTGAGGAGGATAGTGATTCAAGCACTTCAATATGCACTGCTCTGGTAACTAGGCAGGTAAAGATAACTGCCCAGCGCTTGTTCTCTGCAATGCCACCTCGGGTTCGTCTTGTGCTGATGATCCATGGGCCAAACACATCAACTCCTACATTTGTGAATGGAGGACCTGGCGTGAGTCGTTCAGCAGGTAAGTTTGACATTTTTTGTTCTTCCATTCTTCCTCTTAGCTTGTTACAGATTACACATTTCTGTATGATGTTTGTCATCAGCCTTTTGCCTCCAATCAGCCACAGACCAGCAGAACGAACAGCACCTTCCGTCAGGTGCCTCCCCTGATGCGCCACCTGTTCATGGTAATGTCTCACCAATAAAGTAGCTACATGGTGTTTCTTGGGAACAATGATCGGGTGTTTCTCTTCCCAGGGAATGTCTGCCGAAGAGATGCGCCCCCCAACTCTCAGAAGGCCATCTGCATCCAGAATTGGGTTCAGTTTTCTCAGGGGACTAGACTTGGAGTTGACATCACCCCTGGAAAGACATTTCACCTCTTCAGCAAACACGTCGTGTTGGACATTTCTGATGATTACCAGTCTTGCTTGTGTCGGAGCATCTATCTTGCTGTTCAGACTTTTCGTGTGCGCTCTGGCCTTGTGTATGAGCTTGGTGATAGCCCGATTGAGTATCTTCCAGCTGGAGAAGCGTTCAAATCGGTGTGAACTAAGCTCACCTTCAAAGGATTTGGTTGCAAAAGCTGTGACCTGCTGTGTGCGTACATCTCTGTCTGTATCAGGTTCTATCAGCTCAAATGTCTCTGGGGGGGGGCAGGAGTCTCTGGACAAGAAAGACGGACCTTTAAACCAGTTGGTTTCTTTCAACATGGAGGCTGGCACTGAGCGGGTCCCGTGGTCTGAGTCGAGCATGGCTTGCATGAATTTGAAGAAGTGTTCCTTCATGGTGTGTTTCTTCTCCAGCATGCGGCGCAAGGACATGAGGCGGTTGATGGCGTGCTGTCTGTTGTTGGGTAAACGTGGCCTGTTCGGCCTGAAAGGCAGGGGTGCTACCCAGCCTTTAGCTTCATCCATGTACACCTCTCTGTCCATGAGGTCCAGGAACAGCTTATCTTCCATGGACATCCCGAGCTTATCATCATGATGTGTTCTTTGAAACACATTACTGCCCAAGCTGTCATTGTCGAGGCTGGCTGCAGAGACGCTTAGGAAGCTGTCGGGGGGCTCCAAGCTGTCAATCTTTTCTTTTACAACAAGGCTGCTGGTGCATGGGCTGAGAATAGAGTGACGCCCACTCACCAACACACTGGTTCTGAAGACAGAGACATTGGTTGGTCTGTGCGCTCTCCCCAGGCAAACGTCACCGACGATCACCCACCCAAGGTCTAGCCGCTGGGCAAACGGAGCGCTGTGAGGTCCATTACATTGTTCTCTTACTTTGTGCACCTGGATCAAATCTCGCCCGAGGAGGAGGAGGATGGATGCATCTGGGTCCAACGGTGGGATTTTGTCCGCCAGGTGCTCAAGATGAGGATAGTGTTTGGCTGCCTCTGACGATGGTATTTCAGACCTCTCATCTGGTAGCATGTCACATTCAATCAAAGTAGGCAAGGGAATTTGTGTGCTGCCATCTAGTGATTCCACAATGAAATTGCTGACACGTCTTCCTGCAGTCTCGAACACCCCTGAACATGTCTTCAGGGTGTACGTTGATCCCTCCCCTTTAATGTCGAAGTAGTCACAGAATTCTGTCCTGCACAGTGACTTGTTGCTTTGTTCATCAAGAACAGCGTAGGTCTTCATAGCTCGGTCTCTTTGCCCTGCAGGATACACTAGCACAAGACAGATTTTGGAGCATGACTTTGAAGTGTTTGTACTGCCACAGATTTCTGTACATTTGGAAATCACTGATGGATCGGTCTCCCTTTGCTGCTGCTGTTGCTCCCCGCCATGGTTTGCAGCGCTCTGGTGAACATCTGCCTTCCATGGCGCTGGCCCTGGATGTAGTGCTGTAGGATGTCTGTCGCTGTTACACTCCATACATTGCACTGGCTTGTCACAGTCTTTAGCGACATGAGTAGATGATGCGCAGCATCTGAAGCAAATGTGTTTGTCCTTCAGATAAGCTTTTCTTTCTTCCAGCGTTTTGTTTCGGAAGCCACGACACTTTCTCAGAGGATGAGGTTTGTTATGTAGCGGGCAATGTTTGTCTGGATTATCTTCAGGTCGGGCTGTTGCAGTGCTGCCACTGTTGTTGCTTCCTGTTGAGACTTCAGTCTTTTTAACAGCTACTGATGTTCTCATGTGTTGGTTGTACGGGTTGTTTTTCTCTGTCTTGGGAGCACACCATGTTGCTGCAATGCTGGCAAAGCTGGGATCATTGCGTATTTTTGCTTGTTCGCAGATGAAGTTGACAAAGACTGAAAATGGGGGATATGGAATTCTGTGTTGTTCTTTGTAACGTGATCCTACTGTGATCCACTTTTCCTGTAAGGCGTGTGGGAGTTTCTGGACTATCGGGCTGACTCCTCGGGAGGTGTTGAGATATGAAAGACCAGGTAAGTATCCATCTGTCTTAGCTGCCTCAAGCTCCATTAGAACGTCTCCAAGTTCTCTCAGTTTGTGATTGTCCCTAACTGAGATTTTGGGGAAATCCTCTATCTTTTTCAGGAGGGCATTCTCAATCACCTCTGGTGAGCCGTAGACATCCTCCAGTCTCTGCCACAGCATCTTGAGACCCGTAGGGGTATTGTGAATGTGTACTGCTCTGATTCTTTTAGCTTGCTCAGATGATGATGGCCCAAGCCATTTACACAGTAGATCTAGCTCTTCTCTGGCAGAGAGCTTTAAGTCGTCAGTTGAGCTGATGAAAGATGCTTTCCAGGCCCAGTAATTCTCCGGCTTGTCGTCAAACTTCAGTAAGCCTGAACTCACCAGCTCACGTCGTATCAGGTACCTGCCTAGGTCAGTTGCAGCTGCTGTACTGGCAGGGCTGGCATTGTACATCGGGCATGAATGGGTTTGATATGTCTGTGGGGGCCTGCGTTCATCAAAGGTATTGGGAGGTTCCCTGTCACAGTACGATTTTCTTTGTGCATTTGTAGTGTTAGTGACATCATGTGAGCGACCAGTGGTTTCTCCTTGGTGCAAGTGTTGTGGCGTTACTTCAAAAAACTCATAGTCACTGATTTCACTCAATAGCGTATCACCCTGATTCCTGTAGTTCTGTGCTTCACCGCTGTCCATGGTAGGCTGGCGCACTGGTGGATGAGAACTTGTGGATGGCTTTGCATTGGGAGGTGAAGTTGTGACTGCATTTAATGAGTTGGCGGTTATTGCACTCTGATAGGAGAAGTGACCTGGATATTTAACAGGACTTTGTACTGTAGTGCTCACATTGTGTATTTCATCTGGTTTCTGAGACAGCATGTTTTTACTTAGCTGAAGTGGGTCCCCGTGCTTATATTCTTCAGCAGCTGCTTCTAGCAGCTCAGCTTCAGCCTGTGCCACTGCTGCTGCCTTTTCCATCTTCAGTTCATGCATACTAGCTTGTAGTATAGCTTGTTGTTTTAGCATCTCTGCCTCTCGTTTAGCGAATGCTAGCTCTGTACGTGTGGCTTCAGCTTTGGCTCGTGCTTTCAAAGCGAGGGAGCTGGCTACAGACAGTTTGCTGGTTCGTGAGCAGCTGGAAATTTGTGATCTTGTTTCTAGTTCTTCAAAATCCATTTCTTGTTTGCTCTGTGTCATGTCGATGACTTGTTTTTCCTTTCTACGGACAGGATGCTAGATTGTCGACCGTTGGAAGAGTCTGCCTTTTTACTATTCTGCCCCTGCTTGCGTGTGTTAGACGTCCTCGAGCCTGTTACGTCAGCTCGGCAGATAGCGAACAGTTTCCCAAGAAAGAAGCTGAGATTTCTTTCCAAACTTTACTTAGGAATCACTGTAAAACTAAACAAACATACAAATATGTGTTATTTATGTCATCATGTCATTTTACCTAAATACATTCACATACAAACATAAAAGTAGCATGTTTAGATTCATAGAAAAAAGTCCGCTAGCTTAATGCTAACTTATATGGGAATTTGCATAGCGATGCTAGCGGTTAGCATGTACGGATTAGCAAATGTATTTCTACTGCAAACTCTGTTAATGGACGAAACATTCTCTAAATGAGGTGTTACAACATCTGAACATAACAATACTCACAGGCAAACGTTTTCTGGCCATATAACAAGAATAAAAAGGATGGGAGTTTTCCAGCTGTCTGTCTTTCTCTAACTAATTGTCAACTAAAGACGCTCCTTGACTTCCGGCCGTCCGAACAAGCTACGGCAACACTGAAGGCACAAATTAGCATTGCTACAAGAAAATCTGTGTTAAACTCAAAACTCACAACAATAACATCACACAAGCTGTTCCACTGTTTGGTTACACCACATAATGGCATCATTATTTCTTACTTTGCATGCAGATGGAAAAATATACCACTGAACACTGACAGCAGGCTTTGTCTTTGTACTCTGTAAATGGCTACTTACAGTCAGATTAACATCTAAGACCAAACTTCTTGGATTTCAAAGAGGTTTTTCTCTGCCCTGCTTTGTGGCTCTGACACATTTTCATGGACTTTCAGAAAGACATTATAACTAGAGATTACAGGATTCACTTTCCATAATGGCATGTGTGTTGTTATACACTTCTCTTCAAAGTCACATTTATAAATTAGATAAAGAGGGAAACTTTGATTTTCCAAATCTGATATGACAATGATTTGCAAGGAAATAACAAATCATAATTGAAGAACCATTTTTTTTTTTTTTTTTTTTACTTTGCAGGCACAAGAGGCATTTTCACTTGCAGGTAAGGAACTCAAAAGCTTTACACGGTGAGTTAGAGTCATATATATTCAGGCTTTCCATAAGCCTGAATATATATGACTCTTGTGGCTTGTGTTCTTTGTTTTTTTTTTGTCAGATCTTATTGTGTTCAGTCCTTCATATACCATTATATATATTGTTAGTCCTATGTATATTAACAAGTTCTGTATTCTGTTCCCCATGTTCTGCTTCTGTATCCTAAAACCCTCAAAATCAGCTGTTAAAAGGTTGCCCCCCCCCCATTCTGCAGCTATTTTGGGACAATTTGGAAGAAGGAGATTACATCAACCAAGATGATAATGCAAGTTAGGCATGTGGCTGATTTTTCTGACAGACCGGAGATCAGCAACCAACAACCAGTGTAGGGAGGGAAAGAGGAAAGCAGCCCTCTTACTGAAGCAGTTCACATCCGCCTGACTGAGGGTGGAATGACTGCTTTGGGAAGATAATTGTGCCTGGAGAAAATCCAGCTACAGGAACACTAGGAATTTTATCTGCAAACCACCTTCCTCTTTTGCCGATAAGGTGGGTTATGAAAACTGGCAAGGTGCAGGTGGAAAGGCAGCGAGTGTCATTACCAGAGGGTCACCGCACACATGATAACCTCACCCACTCTTTTATTCCTTTCAATTTGTTTATGCTCTCCACTTGGTTGCCTGCTTGATGAGGTAAACACATTGGTCCCCTGGTTTTTGAAATCAATTTGACTTTAGATTTGTCTCTGCAGACTGCAGACACCTGATGGATCCTGTGGTGCAGCTCTTTTATAGGGCCTAGAGGAGTGTTCCGGGTGCCACCCTCCCCTTCAAAAACACTGAAAGGTGGAGTTGGTGATTAACCGTAAAACAACAGCACTCCCCGCCAGCTCACAGGCACGGATAGAGATTCAGCTACAGACTCTCCTCTCTCTGCTCTCCAGCTGTGTTGTAGCCTTGGGTAGAGGCCAGAACTACACAGTTTTTGGATGAGCCTTGTTCCTGTGAGAGACCGTAAAGTAGGTTGAGAGGACAGCCATACCCACAAGTCTCTCCCTAAACTAATGATCGCACTGGAAAATAATTAGTGAGATGCAGCCAAGTGTTGTTTTTGACCTTAGCAACCTTCATCAGTCTCCTGTTAAACAAAGAGCTCCACTTAACTGCTCGTATCTTACTTATCCATTTGTTTTACTGTATTAGTGGATAATATAACCAGCACTACAGCAACACATCAAGTTACTCCTGGAAACAAATGACTCCTATCAACTAGTGTGAGAAACAAAGAGGGAAAGAAAATTACATGTTGATAACTTATAAATAATAGAAAATTCAAAGCATTTGCTCTGGATGTCTAAAGTCATGATGAAGAGATGTTGAACTGGAAGGGATCAAATAAAGCAGGGGTCTTCAACCAGGGGTCCACGACAGGCTAATAACGCAGCATATAAATAGGTTAATAAGGTGAAATAAAAGTTGAATTAAGTAAATATAAATGTTATTATAGGTCAGGTTTAAAATGTTAAACACTAAAAAATATTAATTACATGTGGGGGTCCCTGTTCTGTTTGTCTCTTGCCCAAGGGGTCCTTGGGCTGAAAAAGGTTAAAGACCCTTAGGATGCATTTTCTTTATCGATGCGGACTAGATGAGGGCTCCAACTAACGATCATACGATTATATATCTGTTGATTACTGCTTTTTTAGTGGCTGATACTGATATTTGAATGATTAAAATAAATTGGTTGCATATTCTGCACCAGCAGTTGGTTTCAGGTGAAGATGAAGCAGACACTCTTCTTATTATAGTTCCATAATGTGATCGTATATTTAACAATCAGATGGCGGTTTAACTTCCCGCTGTGGCTGACCATGGGACCGTTCACCAGCATTTAAGAAACACATCAAAGCAGATAACCTGTATTCTCACAAATCTTCCAGTCTGATTATTCAGTCTGGGCCAATAAACATCTTGTGTTTGTTTTTTGATATGCAGCCCACTGTATGTAGCTGTATGATGGATTATAGTATAGAACATCGGAGGATTGGAGGTAGCGGGTAGCTGCCAGCAGGCCGCCCATTCAAAACATTGCTGGGTGGCTGACGCAGCGGCAGCATCTCGCTGTCTGAAAGCAACTTTAATCTAAACTTTTTGTGAATACAGTTTGTTGGGATCTTTGGTCTGTCTGTTCTTTTTGGCATCAAAGACTACAATGGGGAAACTCCTACCAGACAGAAAACAATATATAATGCATACATAATAAAAACCAACAGTAAATGGCTCTATCTAACCAACAAACACTAAACAGATTTAGTTTGATAGCAATAATAGAAAACAATGACAAACAGCATATACTCACATTTATAAAGGCAGAGCAAGAGAAAAATCTGTGTTTTTGTTTGATACATAGAGATGAACCACAATTAACGGTTTATCAAAAGTGGAGTCAATGCGATGTGATTAGATTCAAAAGACAACTAATTCCCCTCACCAATTAATTGTGCCATACTACAAATCAAATCAAATCAAATCAAATCAGATTTTATTTGTATAGCCCAAATTTACAAAGTACATTTGCCTCAGAGGGCTTTACAATCTGTCCTTAGACCCTCGGTTCGAGTGAGGGAAAAACTTGCCCACAAAAACCTTTAACAGGGAAAATGTGGAAGAAACCTCAGGAAGAGCCACAGAGGAGGGATCCCTCTCCCAGGACGGACAGACGTGCAATGGATGTCATGTGCACAGGACAGATCAACACAAACATATTGTATTACAATGAATGATAAAATGACAATGAATCACAATGAATGATGAAGTGACCACAGTAGCAGATATGGTAGTAATAATGACAGTAATAATATCACAGCAGCAGCCACGATCCACGAGAACCTGCTGGACGACAGAGCACAGAAACTCCGGGGAAGTTTGGTTAGTAACATGCATTAACAAGACATGTCCACAGATGGAGAGAGAGAGAGAGAGAGAGAGAGAGAGCGAGAGAGAGAGAGACAGAGAGTGATATTACACATTCTACGTGTCGGCACCTGACATTATTTACGCAAGTACTCTTCGGCAAGTTGCTGTCAGAGGAGCCTGAACCTGATCCTCCGGGCTGAAGGATCATCTCCTCAATTACGCATCATCCTGACACTGAGATGAGGTATGATTTATAAGGGACATTATATTTTGAGTGTTCTTAACAGTTATAAGAATCCAGGACACTCGAGGATGATTACAATTATTTCTGTCATTATATTATTCAGGGAGCGGGAGGGAGGGTGAAGGAAGTGCACTGGTGGCTCTCTTTATTAGTCCTGAGCTATTAAGTGATGGTTGTAAATAATTCCTAATATTTCTGTTAACCTACTTTAGGTAAGTGATGGGTCAGGTTTAGGTCTTCATAACAGGTTATGTCATGTTTGATTGCTCATCAGTTCCATAAAAAAAGTAAATACTTTGACTTTGTGTTGTATTTTATGTCCTAGGTCCCAGGTAGTTGGTATTAAAAAAAAATGAAATTAAATGAGATTTCTAATCCCCAAAGATATTTGATCACATTTTGTTAATTGTTGAAAATTATTGCTATGGACAACTTAGTCCATAATAGGCTAATTTGCTACTGCTTCATTTAAAAGGGTACATGAGTCAAGTTGAAAAGAGACTTTCCTTACAACAGCATCATCAACAATCAGCAATACTGTATTTTTGCCGGGACTCAATGAGGACTCAGATGCAGAATTAGGCTGAGAGTAGATTTATTCCGGTCTTCAAGAACCATTGAAAGAGTGAGGCTAAGAAAAACAAAAGAGAAACAAAAAAATCACTCCGAGGAGGAAAAAACTCTGAACTAAGTTTATCAAAGATTAACAAAATCAAAACCGCTCACGAGGAGAAAACAAAAGGCTATGAAAACATTAACTAAGGTTGCTCCTACGAGGCTGACAAAACACTAGGCTAACACTAAGAAACTAAAAGGGCTAGGCTAAGATAACACAACAAAAAATCACTCTTGCGAGGAAGAAACAAAAGATCACTTGAGCAAAAGGCTATGGCTGTGGGCTAAGGAATAAAGCTTTGGTGAACGCTGCATGAGACGAAACACTTCGGCACGGGACAAAGGGAGACGCAGACAATATATACAATGGGGAACAGGTGGAAACAATCAGGGCGGGGAAGACAATCAGACCGGTGACACATGAGGAAGGGCAAGTGACCTGAAACGAGAGGGGAGTTATCTTTCAAAATAAAACAGGAAATGACAAGACAAGACAAAAACCCAGCTTGACCTCACCGCGGTGTGACAATTTTAACCATGACTCTAATCGTTCCAGTGTCAAATCAGAAATTTCTTGTATGTCTTGATCTAAAGGGAAAACAAACAAACATATTTGGTGATTTAATTTGGAGGACTTGTTGGTTGCCAGAGTACTGAAATACCCTTGACAGACAGATTTAATAAATACATGAAGGATTTGGTGAAATTATAGAAATAAGACAAATCTCTGTTGGCTTGATCCCACTGGGCACGGTTGCAATGCGTTCTGGCTGCACCGCGGCTGCCAGAGCTGACTGCAGCCATTCTAGCATTTCAGGAGTGTCCCAGAAGCGTCTCTCCTCTCGGCTTCTATTTCTGACAAACAGCGCGATCAGCAGCACAGACCAAGTCAAACAGACACAGAAACGACATGAGGAATACGGTTAATTTTCAGACTGCTTGATCGTAAAAACAGATGGAAGGGAAACTATTTAATCACATAGAATAATTGCTCATGGTAGAATCACATAAACCCGGGAAAAATGTTTAAATGAACAACAACGTCCGGTGGGCAAAGCTCCTGAAATACTGGTGGGGTTTGAAGACCAATGGATAACGAACCAAAACAGGATCTGGGCCATGACATCACAGATTTGTCCGCAATGGCATCCAGAGGTGACCACAAACACATTTTAATTGTCACCCTCAAGCTACCCTAAACCTATGTCAGTTACAGAAGCTGCAGGGTATAGGTGAAGAGGATGCAAGACATCTACAATCAAAGGATTTTTTATTTTATCATATTAGATATATGAAACTCTATCTAAGCCATACCCATTGTCTGAAAATACACAAACTGTTTAATTTCATTTGCTGTTTTCTTCTCCAGCTTCTTTGGTCAAAGTCCAGGAGCAGCTGTGCACCCGAATTAGCCTGATTACTGCAACACTGAAATAAAGACCTGAAGTCCGACAGCGAGCTGACATGCACCGGTTTTTCTCCCTGTGAGCCGAATAGCTCAAGGTGAGATCAATAGACGAGGCCCCTTTCTACATGAGTTAAGTCTCCTGCGAACTAGCCCTAAAGAGCCATTATTTACTGCCTGCTCACGCTGCGGCAAATGAACGCAGCACGGACCCATTAATGTGTAATTAGACAAAAGAATGGGACAAATATTTAACAACACACAAGTGGTTCTGCTCATTAGATCAGCTTCAATGGAGGATTATTAACAGCTTCCAGGTTTAAGTTGAGGTGATGAGCTCAGGTTACAGGAGAGAGATCAAGTATGATTTATCATTAAGCCTGCTTACAAGATACAGAGATGAGCTTTTCACTGTTACTTAGTATTGCTATATATCTAGCTTCATGTCACTGATATTTGAATTCTCAAACATGACTTTGGTCTCTTGTACTTTAAAACAAGCATGTGTCATCATTGTTGAAATTTTAGTAGTGTCATGCTAAAAACTCACAATACAGTGATCCCTCGCCATATCGCGGTTCACTTTTCGCGGACTCGCTGTTTCGCGGATTTTTTTCAGTGTCATTTTGCATGCTTTTTTTTTTACAGCGTACTGTACAGTATGAACGCGCATTGTGTTCTGCGTCCTGATTGGCTAAGGGAGAACCGCACATGTGTTCTGCGTCGTGTTTAAGGGAGTACTGTACAAAATGTGTGTAAAAAGATGTATAAAAGTGTGTGGTTAGGGGTTTTACGGCCTTAAAACATGTATAATAATTGTAAAACTCACTTCGCGGATTTCGTTTATTGCGGGTTATTTTTGGAACGTATCCCCCGCGATAAACGAGGGTTCACTGTACACCTTTTCTCTATTAAAACAACAACAAACAAATAATAATAAATATTTGGCCACTTTGCAGCGGAACTAAGCTGTGAACACAACAGAGACATTATCACGTTCTGAGTTGATATTGTGTTAGCAAACAGTCATATATTTACACATCTGTTTACAAAGTTCTGCGCAAAATTAGCATACATTAGACTCAATTCCAACATTCGCTCTGTTATCGGACTCTAACCCTCGAGCTGCTAAATGCCTCTCTGTTCACTAGCCAGTCCTTTTTCTGACTTTGCCTGCTGAGCAGGTGCTGCTGGAGCTTTTGATTTGTATTCTTTTTTTTGCTGAAAATGATGCCGACGAGAGCAATAAAACTGAACAAAAATTAGAAGCATTGCTGGCCATAAAATCTAAATAATGAGTACAACGATAAGCAGAGTACGTCCATTAACAGTTCTAAAATGTTAAATCTCAAACTTGAGTCTTGTTTGAGCTAACAAAGAAGTCCTTTATCTTCATCCCTGTAAACAAAGTCATAAAAGCTGAGATACTGCTCCATGTGAAGTAAGAAAACTTTAGTTTCACAGGGATCGCACTAAAATAAAATTATATCTGGCACGCTCCAGGACTTAACAGAGGTAGTGGAGTTAGAACTGTCTGAATTAGGCAGACCGGCTGCAGTGGGAAAACTACTCTCCACCCTTAGCTTGCTCATGTTGGTCTGATTAAAATTAATGCAACAGTCTGGTTGGTTTGGCAGTGGTGAAGCTTTCCCATGTCTCGTAATGGTTAATTCATACCCTGGTTGTATTTTTTTTTTTTTAACTTCTTCTTCTCAGTTCCACTCCATAGTATTTTTTGGGCTTGTTCGCTCACACCTGAGGAGGGTTCCTTCCTGTCCATCCAGTTCTCAGCGGCAGTTGATCATGCTCCACAACATCCCCCATAATCCCTTGCTCTGCTTCTATTTGATGTCATCTTCTCCCAGGGATTAACACAGTTGCCCCGAGGGCTTGCGATAAGCACGTCTTCTTGGAACAGCCCAGTCAATGAAAACCAGAATCAGGACTTAAAAGTTTCACTTACACACACACACATATGCACACACACACAGTATATCTATAAAACTGAAAAGAAAAAAAAAAACATAACCACCCGATAGGGTATTTCTTTAGAGCTTTGATAAACCCGCAGCAATTATCCAATAAGAGAGGGTGCTGCTCAATAAAATATATTTGATGGGATTTTGGCACTTTATGACATTAAATAAAATGAATGAATAAGTAAAATTGCATTTTTCTCCACAGCAGCTGTATCTGTCAGCGTCTGAACAGTGAGCCCTGAGGCGAGAGGGTGATGGTTGTATGCAGCAGTGTTAGAACAATATTCAGTCAATTACTCAGTGTGGGTTTTCGTCGAGGTCCCAGTAGACTGTGGATTTTTAGCATTTGCCGCCATGTCCTTAAAAAAAAAGAACGTTTTTTTTTTTTAGGTTATTTGGCTTACAGCCTTTTTTTCTTCATACATGTGGATTAAGCCTGTAAGCTTCAGACGAATAAAATAAATAAATAAAAAAATAAATACCATTGCTTGGTTTAGAAGTTTATCTCATCAGACATGTAAATGGTAAACCACAGAAAGAAGAAAGGCAAAACACATATTTGTACGGTGGAGATACATTAGTAGAAACAGGCCTTAAAAACATCTCAAAGAGCAGAGTGTGTGGTTTTTTTTTATTTTTTATTACAACACAAGCTAGCTGACAACAAGAATCGCGAGGAGGTTAAATGAGATTACAAAAGCATAATGCATCATGAGAGAAGTAAAGTGAATGACGAGACTTTGAAGTGGACTGTTAAATCCTACGAAAAAATGACGCCTTTATTTTCAGACAAAGCAAATTGCTTGAAAACCAACCCATACGTATGTTTGACACTATTCAGAGTTACAAAATGGGACTTTCATTCAGAGTGTTTTTCAATTGTGCATCATTGTGGCTGACAATAAAATTTCAGATAAACCACACACACACACACACACGCGCGCGTGCAGCTAAACGACTTTTACTTAACGAGCAAAAAAAAAAAAAGCACAAAACAAAAACAAAGCTGCATTAATTAATACAGCACCCTCATGTTTTACCAATTAATCTGACACCTTGGTCGGCAGTCAATACCCAGTGATCAATACTTGGACCATGCTGAAACCAACATTTTTACATGATGCCAAGCATAAATCATTTATGTCATGGCTGAGTTATTGACCTCAAGATGGGAAAAACAAAAACAAAATACACTCATCCACACACACACACACACACACACACACACACACACACACACAGAGACCCACACAAGAGTAGTCTTTCTGTATTCCGGGATGGCTTTACTCGAACATCTTCCACCTTTTATAGTCCCATTTCTCATTCTTTCACCACTTATGTGCAGAAAAAAACAGAATCATTTGCATTTCTCTGGGGGACATCCCAGTTGGGCTTTGTGTGGGTTACGTTGCTCATGTCGGTCTGATTACTATAAATTTTTCCTCATTGCACTTCTAATCATTCAGCTGATAAGGGTGGGCTGCTCTCTGGAAAAAAAAATAAAAATAATGAGGGACACACACACAAAAAAAAAAAGTTAATGAGGTTTTTCCTGTACTACACCTCTAGAGGCAGGGGTCGGCTTAGCAGCAATGTCATTAGGCAGGAATTAAACTGGGACTGTTGTTTTGCTGTGCTATCAATTTACATGCTTTAATTGCATAACCAAACTGCTCTGCCAAAACAAGGTAAGCTAAAGATGCAGCAGTGTGACCGGTTGTATCAGCAAACATGAGCCTCCTTGCCATTTCTCTGCACTACTTGCTTGCCGCACACCCGCAAAGAAACCCTGGTGCTTAGGTGCATTTGTTGCAAACTTTTAAACTAGAGCAGAACCAAACTTAGTCCCAAGAGAAGCAATACATTAGCGAACACCCTTTAGCGAGCCGGGGACTATGTCCTAATAGCATTTTAAAGCAGCTGCACTTGGCAATCCATCATAGAGATAGCAATCTCAGTCTGTCCCCTCATACTGCAATAGACTTACCGTCATCACATACACCGGCGCCTGCATATACATTTATGCACCAAGTAATTCAGGACTGCTTGAAAATGCGGCATGACGCAACAAAATACTATAAAATGTGTTCAATCTCGATTTGATTACAAGTAACATTAAACTTTATCTGGACTTTTTATCACTCCGCTACGAAATTGGAGAGAAATCTGTGCCCTGCAGACCAGGTAGGCAGAATGGACTCAGTCCAAGATAATGTCATTCAAAAGGAAGCTGTCCCACTTCTTTCACTAACCGCTCATGTCCCCAAAACTGAAAAGTGGGATAAAATAGACTCCTGCTATTTTCTCTGAAAAATGTCATGTGTGCTGTGAGGTTAAGATATTTTTGAGGGGGAAGGTGCTCATTTGAATTCCACCCACTGAATAAGAGCAAGTATATTTACATATCAGAGTCATAATACAGAGTGAAACACACATTGAAGAAGGCAGAGATCGGAAAACAAGAGATGAAATTCAACACTATGCAAGGCTGACTTATCTTAGAACACAGTTTACTATATTAACAGGTGACACAATATATTAAATGCAACCTGCAATGTGTGGAAATCAGCCTAATAATTTTCACGTTTGCTGTTATTGTTCATCTTGTCATTCTTGCGAAGCCTATTAAACTAAATGTAATTGATTTGAACATGAGGGGTGTGTGTCAGGGATAGCATGCACAGATAGACACACAAATAGACATGGCATATACACAAATCTGATATAAGATATGTCAAAATGACAAATAATACAATTTATTTTCATTCGTATTTTTTTTTTTTTTATTTCACTTGTCGTGCTTGCTCTGCATCTTCTCGTTTGATATCCTGCCAGGATGAAGCGTCCTTTATTCCCACACTGATGGCTTGACTGAGTGATGTTTTGTTCAAAAGCATATTCATATTTTCATTTGTCTGATTGGATTGTGGGGAAACTCTTTCAACTCTGTGGAACAGAAAGCGGGGAGAACAATCTGGGAGTGTTTTCCACATTCATCGTCAGCCCACACACCTCAGCCCTTCATCGCTGCTACCACAACAAACCTTTGTAATTGAACCTGAGATATCAAGATGGGCGGCGCTGATGCCAGGTGCATACTAAAAATAGTGCTCTCTCATTGGACCCTCTCTTAGGGATGCCATTTTGTCATGCATTATGCATATATGTAAATACGGGATAAGGAAATGGATTACTTGAAAGGGCACCTGTGGTTCCCTGCTCAAAGATATACGCAACAAGGGAAATGAAGCGAACCGCACTATCATTTAGCCGACGCACAGCTGTACGGAGAAGTGCAAAAACACTCTCTCTCTCAGACAGTTCTGTAATTCAAAAGTGGTTGATGACTGATAAGTAGGGATGAAATCACAAGCAGACTTGAGGGTATATGCAGGTATATGGAGGGCACTCTCATCTCTTTCTCTGGGTCTGTGTACAAGACCATTAGCTTAATTACCCCTGAAATATAAATGAAAGTTGTAGCACAGTATAGAAAGGTATAGCATCAATCCTCACCACTAATCACTTGCATAACAACGACTTGATGAATGGCTTCAGTATGAGGAAAATATGGTAAAAGAGAGGAAAGAACTTATAGCAACGACCACAGACCAGGGTGGGGGCTGCTGGTTTTGGAAAGTAGGTTAACCATCATGAATCTGCCAGTCAAAAGTTTGGACACACCTCATTGGGTGTTTTTCTTGGCTTTTATTACTTTCTACATTGTACAACCCTAATTCCAATGAAGTCGGGATGTTGTGTAAAATGTAAATGATGCAATGATGTGCAAATCTCGCAAAGCCATATTTCATTCCGAATAGAACATGAACAACATATCATGCGTTAAAACTGAAACATTTGATCATTTCATAGAAAATATTAGCTCATTTCGAAATTGACGGCAGCGACACATCTCAAAAAAATTGGGACAGAGTGATGCTCACCATTGTGTAGTATCCCCTCTTCTTTTTTTAAATTCTTTTTTTGGCATCTTGCCTCTATCGATAGGACAGCTGAAGATTGTCAGGAAACGCGGGGAGAGAGTTGGGGAACGTACATGACTGTGAAGTCATAAGATCACTTGCTGGAGTTTTGGGAGAAGAATGTTGTCCCTTAATGTAGGATTCTAACTGCTTAACAATCCTGGGCCTTCGTGGCAAGATTTAAGGTGGTGCCCCCCTTGCATGGCAGCACTGCCAATTTACATACAAACACACAAGAAACTGAATCAATATACACATTTAACACAAAAAGCCCACACAGAGTATAAGATTCAACTGCCCACAAAATAAAAACTCTAAACAAGAGATTCAGATATATCAACAGCACATGTGAAGAGAGAAGAGGAGTGTCTGAAACCGTTGGATGTTAATCAGTTTAATCATAAAAAAAAAACAAGGATAAAATACGACAAAATAATAAAAATGAAAAACCTAAGAGAGACATGATTTCCCTATTCTGTACATGTATCATATACAATGCAATTATTTTTTATATGCAAATTAGATTCAATCTTATTATCGTTACAGTGAATTGCTGATTAGCAGAATGCAAATAAGCAGTAAACTGCAGTATAATATAACATATGGGAATGCTAGGTTATAAGGTATTAACATGCATGAAGTGTAAAGTTTAACACTATAAACACACTTTAGTCAATGTAAACTGAAACAAACAGCTCTGATATATGAAGGTGTGGAAAATAAACAGCATTTTGATTGATTATTACAAGCAGAGCAAACATTAGATAAGCACACGTCAATAAACATGTAGACAGATGTAAACACCTGCTGAACAGATCTAATATTTACAAATGACCCTCACGAAATGTAAGGTGGGAGGAGTTACCTACATTATTAATTTCCATAACAGCTGTTAGGCCCCTCCAACATGAACTAACGTCAAGACAAGCTAACGCTATTTATTGATTATCAAACCGTGTTTTTCATATTTATTTCATATCAAGAAATAATAGTACCAACTAGTTTTACTATTAGAAAAGTGACGCCCCCTAGATGGACGGCACACTTAGCATTTGCCTATACTACCTATGCCACAGACCGGCACTGTGACACCAAATGTTTTCTGTTGTTGAAAGGTCTGGACTGCAGGCAGGCCAGATCAGCAGCCAAACCCTTTTCCTGAAAAGTCACACTGTTGTGAAGGGTGCAGTATGTGGTTCAGCACTGTCTTGCTGAAATATGCAAGACAGTGCTGAACAGTGCTACAGTATTCCGTGAAAGATACATCGTCTGGATACAAGCATATGTTGCCCTAAAACCTCTTTGTACTTTTCAGCATTGATGGTACCTTTCCAGATGTGTAAGCTGTTGACGACATAGGCACTAATACAACCCCATACCATCATGGATGAAGGCTTTTGAACTGTCCACTTACTAGCAGCGTCACCGGGGAGTCTTAGCGAAGCAGCGCGAAAGCAGGCTCATAATCCGGATGAATGGAGAATGAGCAACAGTTGACCTGTTTTGCTGATTTTGGTTTTATAATTCCAGCAACCTCCAATCAGAGGGTTATCTATATATCTGCCTGCGGGGACCAAGCCGGGACCCGCTACACAATTATCTTCTTCTAGTAGGTGTCCCTTAGTAGTTGTTTCTTTGCAGCAATTCAAACATGGAGGTAAGGGTTGAGGTTGAGATGTGACTGCTATGTGAACTCTGTAAAGGTCTTTCTTAAGGCTCGTAACTGTAATGGACTTCTGCTCTGCAGCAGAGGTAACTCTTAGTCTTCCTTTCCTGGGGCAGTTCTCATAAAAACGCCAGTTTCATCAAAGCGTTTGATGTTTTTTAAGACTTTACTTGAATACACAAAGTTCTTAAAATTTGTTAAATTGAATGCAGGACTGCACAATTCTGGTCATAATGTGATCACAAGTTTCACCACATTCCTTTGAGGCAAACTTTTTCTCTAAGAAAACCGATTTTGTCTTTGTGCTGACAGAACAAACAATACGATTATTACTGAAATTCTAACTCAGTAATTGGGTGTTTTTATAACAAAATGCTTTATAGGAGTTGAACTTGACTTAAAGATTTTTAAGTACACATACTTATAAAGAACCTCTTATTTTTTCAACACTGTTGCTTATCTGTTAACTTCTGATAATTCAGTCAGGAGCAGGAACTCCAGCAGCCAATCATTAAATATCTACCTGTTTTTATCTGAACTCTGGATACCCCACAATAACTCTTAAAAATACCATTTGCCCATTCTGTTATACATACAGTTGCTGGAGCTGCGTAGCACAACAGAATAGTTTTTGTTCTTTTAGTCATACTTCCTGTGGTCAAGCCAAAGTGGTAACTTATCTCACCTCAAAAAGAAAAGTGCCTCTACAATACCATACATCACAGACTGATCAAATAATGTTACTTCCTTACTCAACAACAACCACCTTAATTTCTTCAGCATCTTCTCACAACTATATTCAGTGTTCTATTCATGTTATGTATAACTGTATAACACAATTAGCCTAGTTCAGAGTGCCTCGCTTTATTGAATCCCAGTGCAGCAGCAGAAGAAGAAACCCGTCTCACCCAGCATTCCCTGACAGCGTCACTCTGAATCGAACTCTTAAAAATACCTCCATTTCTTGTCTTTTGCCTCACTTTATTACACTGAGGATCTTTTATGTCCCAGAGGATCTTGAAAGCACTGGACTGAGTACATTTTTTCCTCTTTCTTCAAGTTTGCATTTTCCCCTTGTCTATAAAACTCTGATTGTTCCTCTTGTAGGCCTAATTGCTGCAATATATTTCTAAATCCAGTCTGTCCTTCACTGCTTCCTAGAAAGCTTGAAATAGGGTTAGAACCCTGTCTGCCTCATATCCTATTCATGTACAACTATAGTCCTCTGCTGCTCACTATTACCATGTGCTGTAGTTTTTGCGTTTGCATTCTTGTCTGACAACTTGGGATTTATTGCTAAAAGTGAATGAATGCTTATTTAAATCTGTGCATGTATATTCCAGATTTATGTATATATAGTATATATCATACACCTTTTTCCAACATGTGTAGTTTTTTTAATACATTCACATGCACAGTGAATCTCCTTTTGTCAACCAGTCCACTGAAATACATTCTTGTTAAATCATTTAACTGGGTAAACTCTAACTTTTCAAACACCTGCTACCTCTTCCTCCAAAAATGAAGCAAGTCTAGTACTGCATTTCGGTATTTGTAGCTTCAGAAGGGCCCGAGGGAGATGAATGAGGGCCCAGCCCCCTGCTGCGAAGTAATCCCTCTCCTTCCTGACAAGAAGTCATCCCATACAAAGCAAACTGAAGCACACTTTCTTTTATCCTTTCCTGTGGGCACAACATAGCCCCCTATAGAATGTAGAAAGCAGACAGATGCGCTGTTAGTTCTGAACAAAGGTGACAGCTCTCAGTCATCCACTCACCGCAGGTGAAATTGGGGTCTAAGTCTTGACTCTGCCAGGGACCCTTGTGACTGGGGTTCAGATTGGAGCTTGAATGGCAGCTGCGCGTATGAAGCGCGAGAACAGGGAAGCAAAAAGTCAAGGAACCAGGGTGATATCCTTAGTCACACGTGTGCGTCTGTGCAGGTACGTGAACTTTATGCACTGATGGCGTGAATGAAAATTGGTTCTATTGTCTCTGAAGAAGCAGTGCAATTATCCGTCTTTGTGCTCGGGATGCGTAAGCTATATAAACTACGAGTGCTGACTGGCAAAGAAGTATTTTAGCCCATAAGCTTCTGTCTCATCGGTACAAGCTATAGTAGCTGATTTCCCCAGTGTCCCCTGCATATGTGATGCAGAGTGCACCCACTCTGTATGTTCTGTTTGTTTGTATGTAACACAGTCAACATTAATTAGCTTCACTATGAGAATTTTCTAGTCCCTCTGTAAACACATTGTTGTTTAGTTATACAAGCACATAGTCACGAGTCATTTCACTTATTTATATTGCAGGTTCCTTATCTTATTGAGACTGAGTGATTCTAAATGATTGTCTTATTGTTGCTGTTGTTTTTGTGTGAATCACCAGAAGACTAGCAACCACTTTGTGGACGTTAAACAGGATCCAAATAAAGAAATATCTACTGTATATTCAAAACTGACCAATGAAATGGACTTTTCGAGGCTGATATCAATCAATCAACCAAGGTTTGATGATTTATTCAGTAATTTTGACTAAAATATGTACAATAACAGTTTGTGTACATGAAATACAGATTACAATATATCTACAGGAAGCTAAAGTCTAGCTCTACTCTATGTCATAATGTTAATAGGTATAAAGTGTATGACTTGAAATGATTAGAATATAATTTATTTCATTAAAAGCAATTTTCTAAGCAATAATGCCCCACATTTAGTGTTTGCAGCATCTTAATTGCGAAAATTGGTTGGTCTCACTAATCTAAAGATTAAAGCCAATTTCTCATGATACTATATTCATTTAATTTGGTTTCTTGAGACCTGAAGTTATTTATGTCATTATCTCAACATAACAAATGTTGTTATCCTGGGATAACGGGATCGTTTTCTCGAGATCTTAAGATCGCAAAACTTTGTTTTCTCAAGATAACAACACAACTGATTTGAGATCTTGAGGAAACAAAAGTATAGTCTTGTATATTAAATCATCGCAGGAAACATCATTCAGTGTAGCAATGTCAGACAAGCAGGAGAATGTTCCAACTGCAATGATTTAATATACTAAACTTTTGATTTATCGCGATCTCATATTAATTATGGCATTATCTCAGGTAAACAAAGTTTGGCTATCTTGAGAAAATCATCCCGTTATCTCAGGATAACATAGTTCGACATGATTAAATAACTTGAGATCTCGGGAAAACAAATGAAATTAACTTGATGAGAAATGAGAATGAGAAAACACAGCAAATAAAATGTATGAATGCATGCCCGCTTAGTGCTTGTGTAGCCCTTCAATTGGACAAAACCTAAAAATTTTGGAAATTGTACTTCTAAACTAATACCTTATACTTTATGGATGAAACAGTTAATGATTATCTGTAACCCTAGTGGATCCAAGTCTGTGTATACTGTTAAACAGCAGTGATGTGTGATGATGCAGGGTACATGTCCTTAAAGGTGTGCATGTCTTTGTGTCCTCCTGATCTCCAGCCAGCTGTGGCCATTAGCCGGAGGCTGAGCCCGTTCAGACGTGCAGGTCAGAGTTTTGATCTAATCTGGAGGATCCGTGTCTGATGAGGTCTCCACTGTAAACAGAGTGCAAACAGAAACAGAAATCATGGAGCCAGTGGGCACTGGGGATGGAGTAGGCAGGCAGACATTAGCACAAGGGTAATTGCTGTCCCCATGGCAGCCCACTGAATGACATCTAATATTGTTGGGGAGGGCATCTAACCATTACCTGGTGCAGTATAAGAGCTTTTTCTGAAGTCCAATTGGGCTGGAAAATGGTTCATCATACATCCTGGTCGACCAATTTAGTCTCATATGCTGTCGTGTCTGGGAAAGGTACAGCAACTAGATTATTGATTGTCCTTGAGATTTTTCATACATTGATGTTTTTCCATAGACTTTGAACTGACATGAGGGTTGTTAAAATGAAGAGGGTGACTGCTGCATTTATGGAGATGGTGCACTGCAGAGGCACACAAGCCTGATAATTGGGGGCCTTTGGTGACTTAATCTAACTGTAGGCTCCCTCAGCTATGCAGGATTTGAATTTGCTAGAATAATGTGCTCCATAAGCAAAATGTGGTCTGAAAATGTGCTTTGTGTATGTTTGCAGCAGGTTTCATCATTCTGTAGTGATTCATTCTGACATATTAAACATGCTTTGATGACTTTTTTGAAGGGAAAAAAAGAGACTTGTTTTCAGAAATATCTATTCTTTTTTTTTTAAATTGTCACAGCTCATGCTCGCATAGCTAAAAGTTTTGTTAGAAAAAAAGTGCATCTCATGAATATGTCCCCACGGGGTATACACAGGATTATGGCTCAGCGATAAACAGATGCTGCAAAAGAAAAGAGTAAATCAATAAAGCCATATATTGGAATGATGAAACAGTTACTTCACTGCTACTGTTTTCAGAGGCCATTGGACTGCCTCTTTTTTTATCATTTTATTACATTGAACATCACTTATGTCTTAAAAGACTCTAAAAGCATTGGATTGAGTACACCTTTTCCTCATTCTTCAAGTTTGCATTTTTCCCTTGTCTATAAAACTCTGATTGCTCCTCTTGCAGGCCTAATTGCTGCAATATATTTCTAAATCCAGTCTCTCCTTTACTGCTTGCCAGAAAGCTTGAAATAAAGCTAGAACCCCATCTGGCTTATAGTTTCCAGATCAGCTCTACAGCTGGTCTTCAGGACCTGGTTGGTGTGCACACGTGGGGTTTCATTTATATGCCTATCACAAAATTTGGCAATTTAAATTTGTGAAGGTCAAAACTTTACTCAGGCTCGACAACTTAAACAGGATTGTGATTTACACCGGGCACACAAAGATGGTGTATAGCACAGGGTATCTCACATAGCTGGTCACACCAGTGTTACATTTCTGTTTGCATGTCAACAATGGATTCTGCTTTTCTGCTCGTATCTAATCAAACACTGAACATCTTTAACCTCATGTGCTTGTAATTTTATACTGTAAAGCCTAAATTAAAGTTAGAAGTATAACCGTCCATCGCCTGATTTGAGGGGAGGGGCTTTGTAATGACACAGCTCACAAATATGTGCTCGACTATTACTAGATGTTAATTTTTGAGCAGTGGGTGGACATTAATCAGGAAGAAAAATCAAAATGTTTGGCAAAACCAGATGCATATTTCATCAATTAACAAAACTGCAACATTTATATTTGGTTGTTTATAATAGATTATGAGCCTACTGTATAATCGGTACTTATAGTACCCTAGTTTGGCGAAATATACGGCCAAACTATACCTAAAAAAATAATAATAATAAATAAAAATAAAAATCTATTTATGTGTATGCTATATTCAGAATATATTCACTGCCTTTATCTTGCTTTCATATACTGTAGCCTTATTATCTGGCACTAACCATAGTAATTTTGTCTTCCCATGCATATGCCTGATTGTGCCACAACATGTATTACATCACAGATCAGCTTTTTTGGATCAGAGTTACTGTGTCACAGCCAGAAAAACACAAATATACAAAAGTTTGATTTCAGCCTTCTGACACCGAGGGAAAGTGGTGAAAATATTCTTAATATAGCATACACTTTATTGGATATTGATTTTTTGGGGAGTTTTTTTCCCGTTGACCCTGTCTACAGCAGCAGCAGCATACAGCATCTTCCTTTGCTTCTCCAAACCTGGGTTGCGTTGACTATGGATAAGTACCTCATACGACCCCACTTCAAAACACTGCTTCATAACCATACCTTTAACATCGGCTCCGATATAAGGTGGGCAGTGCTTCGCAGTGCTTCCGCCTACTGTCTGTCCCCTGTGTTGCACTTAAAAGTCTGCAGTTGTTGCAGTTCATGAAATCTTAAGAGTTTGATTGCTTTCTCTAGTGTGTATACCTTCCCACTTCCTATGCATATATTAAGCCATGGTTTGAACCTAACTCTCAGGTCAATGATAGATAACGTTGCTTGAAAAACTTCAGCACTGTCTCCTTGTGTGCTACACCTGAAGAAATGGTCCCCCTCGCCGCACTTTGTGAACCAAAACATGGAGCTACCAGCAAGTTATTTCAAATTTACAACCCAGTTCCTCTCATCATTGCAGCAGTCGGTCATGCTTCTCGCAGCTTCAGCTCTGCAGCCAGTCTTTCCTCAGCACCGGAGTTCCTTTATCTTGCGCCGGCCTGGGCTACAGTTCAACCACTGTCTCAAAAACAACTGCATAGTTTGAACACAGGAGGACGAGTCAGTGAGCGCTGCACTGTTAACACTGCAGTAACTCTCAAAGGCTGGAGGTCATTTCTGGCCAACTACTGCTGCATCCTCTATGATGTAGCTCCAGGCAACCTTCTCTGTGTATCTATCATTTATCTGACTTCATCTCTATCATGGCTCATATCACTTTCAATTCTATTTTAGAAACTTTAAGCTGTGATTGTTTATTCGTTATTTCATGGCTTCGATCATGATTTCTATCGCTTCATGATTCATTAGCATTTGTCTCTGACTTCTATGGTTAGAATCAAATGACTGTCATGGCATTGTTGTGGCTCAAGTACACCGACATCACTCAAGATCATTTTCTCTCACATTAGAGGAGGGAGGCTTCCGCAGTATGCTTATAACCGAAACCAATCAGTCAGTCATTCGGTCTGTCATGAGCCATCTGAAGAAGGCAGCAACCAGGAAGCAACCAAGCGCTGGAGGGAAATTGGAGGCAAGAAAGACACGGGCTGTGTGTCTAAAGGCTTAGCAGAGGCACACCAAACACAAACAAGAAGCAAGGGGGTCGGGTGCGCGGGGGGTCATTTCCATGGCAGGATGAGCGGGAGAGACAGAAATGACGGAGACAGAGAATGAGAGAAATTCAGATAAAGAGAAGTGATGGAGAATAATACCACCTCTGCTGACAATCGTGAGGGGAATGACGTGTCTGTGTGATTAGGTGTGTGTGTGAGAGCGAGAGAGAGAGAGAGAGAGTGGAAGTGAGGGTGACAATGTGTGTGAGAAAGCGAGTGTGTGTGTCTCTGCATGCGTACTCGCACACAGAGGCTCTCACATGGGAAGCTTCTCCCGGGGGCTGTTGTTTGTTTCCCTATCTGTCACATTGTATACAGGAAATATTCCAAACATATTCAGACAGACACCTCGTTGGTGATGATTGAACTTTAGAGGTCACGCACGATCTTAAGAGGGAAACAATGTTTACTGTGCCAAAGATTTAATGCTAAGTAGTTTATTATTTATAGGAGTTTCAACATGCGCATGTATTTTAATTCAGCGTGGCTGAAAAATAATAAATCATAGGTTTGATCCGCAGCCAATAAATAATATCTGTCCATCTACCTGTCTAAACATGCGGTCCAGACAGGAGACACCAGTGGTTCTGAATGAGCATTATCCTCACTGTGTCTACAGTTACTGTTTTGGGGATCTCAGCAGACATGTACAGCATATAAATTGGACTTTTGCTTCATAGCATTTTATTATCTCATACCCTCTATGAATAAGAATCAGCTTCACTTTTCATCATGGACAACAAACGAGCTACATTTCCTGTCCTGCAGACATATTAACAAACTTAATGGCATTACTGATAACTGACAATCAATATGCAGCAGTATCGTATGCTAACACATGTATGTGTGTAATAAGCTGCCAGACAATGATGATTTAAAAAAAAAAAAAAAAAATCTAATATTAGCTGGTACGTAGTAATTGTTAAAAAAAAAAGCTATAGATTATATTAATTGACAGTGTGTATAAAACATTTGCTCAACCTTGCAAAAAAAACAACTTTTGGGCAAGTTGCCCTTCTTCAGCATGTGTTCTAGCAATTTCACAACCAGTATACAGGCTGCTGCTTGTTTGTGTGACGGTGTCTTGCACACTATAACTGAGTATCACTGTGTCTTGCTGTTATCGTGACGTAGACCTTCCTTGGGATCTTGTCTTGTTTTGTTAGATTGTTCATTTTGTGTTATTTAGTATCAGTTATCATCATCATTGTTGTTGTGAGGGTAGCGTATGTTGTTGGGGATGGGGGGTACTGGCGGTGTGTGTGTGAGGGGTATTTGAAAAAGCCAAAGAGACGCAGCACTGCTTATATGCACTTCATAAGAAACAAGCAGATAAAATATCCTCATTCCTCCCATTGGGAACAAAGGCATCATGGAAGTGTATCCAATACGCCTCCCACTGGAGGAGGATTCTTGCATTTAATTATGTAAACAGTCTGAATTTCTGAATTCCTCGCCAATGGCAGTCCTAGTTATGTCTGACAATAACAAGTATGTATTTACAAAGGTTTTGTTCGACGTATTTACAACAGTGAGTCCCCACCTCTTGATCAAAGCTGTTTGTCAGAGGTTTTTCTCTTGTGCCTCGCTCTGTTATCTCCAACTGCTGATGTGAAATAAATAAATAAATCAACTAAACAGTAAAGTTAAGTAGGCTGCCTGCCCCCTTTAAAGCTTAAGACATGTTCTGGTGTGTGTTAAATTTAGTCTGCCAAACCTGTCTGGAGGTTTGCCCTGTTAGAAAATTCAGTCCTTTCCAATTGAACACTGGATGATATCTGAAGCAAGAATATCCGCGTTGCAGTAGAAAAACACAAGATAAAGTGTGACAAATCTGCTTTCCATGTGAGAGTCTGTGATGATGATAGGAGGAAACTAGAATCATTTGCGCTCTGCTTGCAGTCACTGTTAGGGCATCAGAATTTACCATCAACTCTCATTTAAAATTGAGTCCATTGGGTTTGTTGCCTACTGCCCAAATCTAAATGTAGCAGGAGATGAGTCAAATGCTTAGAGGAGAAAGATGTCTCCTCTTCACTCAATGAGTTGCCGTGCACATTAGTCATCCCTCAAATGTCACACACTAAAGAAAAAGAAAAAAAGAAGTGTCATTCGTTATCATTGGTGAGGCGTGCAAATATTAAACGCTGCAAAAAATAAATCACTCTTAAAGCACCTCAAAGTGATTTCTATCTCCAGAATGATGTCAGATGTCACATTTGCAGATGTGTTTGCGCACACTTGCACATTCAAATCTGAAGTTTGTATAGTTTTGGCTCCAAGTTTATTACAGCATCTACAGTTTTTCACCTCATCTTTGGTATGACAGCTGTCTAATAGAGATCAAAAGCAATGCAGCAGTGTCTGATTCACATATTTACCACGCACACTAGCCACAGGTATTTTAAACCGGAATCAATTTCCACAACGTCAGCTTTCACCTCACCTCCGGGATAGCTGCATTTCCTTCTACGCCTTGTTAGCCAGAAAGCTGAACGTTGTGCAGATCCAGCAACACTGCCAACCACTTCACAGCTGTCTAAAAATGCTCACAAATCACCTCAAGCATCTTCTGCCACTTTGCTCCTAAATTCAACCCCTGACAAATTTCCAGCCCATTTTATTTCATGTGCCCACAAGAATGACGGCCTGTTGTTGGTGTGCATCCCCTGTCAACCAAGTGGGGGCACTGTTGCATTTCTAAGCTTGTTTTCCCATGCAGGACACCGAGGTGCTAAGGCACAGGAGTGCCACAAATATATCCTGTGTTATTCATGGTTGCAGGCAGAGCCCCACTGTTTAGGGAGACTTTGGTCAAAGGTTTGTGCACAATTTTTCTGTTCACACGCTTACCAAAGACCTTTTAAGGCAAGTCAGCGTACCGCCTCACACCAGAAACACAGAGGAGTGGAGAGGGGGTGGAAGAGAGAGAGAGAGAGAAAGAGAGAGAGAGAGAGAGAGACTTGAATTCAGGAACTGTGGGAGCTGCATTGTGTTGACTCCTGAAGCAAATGAAAATGACAAGTTCCTGCTGACTCAGTTTGCAGACGAATACCGAATCAGTCGTCACTAAGACTTTATGTCTGAATGTGCATCTCTACTCGCCTCGCTAGAATCACCCGCAGACGGGACATGGCAAGGCAAACGTATTTGTGTAACACCTTTCAACAACAAGGCAATCCAAACGGCTTTACATTAAGCCATCGGGACAAGAAACAAGATATAAAAGGATACACATAAAGATACACAAAGTCAAATAGAAGATTAAAATAAGACATAATGGAACAAAACAGATTGAACAGTGGGACTACAAAGCAGCTTCAGTGCAATGTAAAATCTTCGTTCCTATCTGTCATTGTCGATGGAAAAACATAGTAGTGTTTTCTTAGCCTCATCTCACCGTGATGTTAAAAGTACAAAAAAAAAAAAAAAAAAAAAACTCTTGTTCAAAAAAAGATTGCTGTGAGCTCAATTATTTTGCAATCATTAGAAAATAAGTCTTGTTCCCCCCGAAATGGTTCCACAGAGGATCAAAAAACACACAATTATATCTGAAAAAACAAACAAACAAACAAAAAAAAACCACAATCCAAGCGTAATTTTCTTTTTTTTTTTTCTTTTTCTGAGATATTCACAAAAGTCAGATTGCAGGTAAACTGTCATGGTACCTTTTTTAAAATTACTTGATTGAAACTATGTCTAAATGCTGTGAGAAGTGACTGTCTGTGTTTTTGCTGCAGATGCTAGTGAGGGCTTCAAATTGTCCCTAATTCATATGATGTTGCAACTATTACTCCCATATTAAACTAGTTTCATTTTGTCATCAATCAGATCATAAAGTCAGCGTTTCCGTTTCTCCAGAGTAGCTGACCAGCACTTCACTGCGTGCTCAGATGATAGTCATACGGTGATGTATTACAGAACACAAAGAAAAACGACAAGCGTGACACCGATACAAAATAACTTGATGTGTGCGTACAGCATTAAGTGGTCTAAGATGTATGTAGATGACACCGCGCCAAACTGCCAACCATGTTAGTGGTGAATTTGTATTACAAATGCCACGCTAAACCCTTTCTCTGCGTCCTGGGGTGTACTGACAGATAGCTGGAGCCATCAATCAGAAGAATCCCATGATAGTCATTTCCTTTCTGTCTGATCAAACCATCAAACCTGAATGTCTCTGAGGGAGGTGGTTGGCAAGGTGATCATCGGATGTGAGTGATGGTTAGGAGGAGAGGGAGAAGAGGAAGGAGGGATGTAAGGAGAACTTATTCGGAGTTTGCCACCATCTATGTGTAATGAAATGCAAACATCAATTATTAGAAAATCCTAATCACTGCATCAGCTATCCTTGACCTCTGACCTGATGGCAACTGGGGTGATTAAGAGTGACCTTCATTAGGCCAGAGGTCGTGGGGAACTACAAAACAACACATTCAGTGTTCTAAAATAATGTCACGCTTCTGTTCATGCTTCCTTTATATCGACTCCCAAATGGACCATTATTGACCTCATAAACTGTGACCTTCGTGACCTTCCCACTAAAACTAATGTCTCCTTTCATAGTGGGTAGGCCTAAAGAATAACAACCCTGCTGTTCCTGTCAATATAAAGCGGACAAAAAGATGCGCAATGTACCTTTCAAACACACAATCAGTGTTAGACGGATGCTGATGCTTGATATCAACACGCTCATACAGTTGAGAGACTAAATGGACTGAATGTATGTACGCTGTGACATCTGCTTCACTCTACAGTAAAAGATTATTTTATTAGTCACGTTACTTCACTGAAGGCCAATTAAAATGTAAGCAGTGCCATCCAACTGTGTATTGTGTCAGGGTGGAAGAGGGGGGATTTTATTGTTTGGCCAATTAATTTTTGGTCTTTTTATTTTCATTTTATCTGCTCAGTCAATCCCTTTTCAAACACAAATGGCAAACCTTTGCAGGTTCCAGCTTTTAAACGTGAGGATTTCCTGCTTTTCTTTGATTCAGTAGATTTTTCTTGGCAGTTTATAGGCTAAACAATCAATAAAACAATTGACAGAATAAGGAAAATAGTTGTACACTGAAATAAAAAAAATAAAGATTATATTCTCTGAGGATTTCCGTCTTTCAAACATATTTATCATATTCTTTCAAAACAAGGGGAGACTGTATGTCAAATTGTCTGCTTTTTACGGTGGATTGGCATTTGAAGAGTCAAATTGGAGCCAGAGTTAGAGTCGAAGCTAAGATGGCAGCATCGAAATTACACTGGCACCACTGCAAGTCATGAACTGAGACTCTGCAGCTGGGTCCCAAATCTCCCTAGCAACCACAGATGGCATTGTCATGAAGGTTCACAAGCTGTAGACAAAAAAAACGTTTACCACGTAACAGTCGGGCAGGAAAACAGGACATACACCGCACAGTATGGATGTGATGTGGGCTGCACTAGTTCAGATGCAGCGACTGGCACAGTCTTGTAGAGCTGTCTTGTCTTTAGTTATAAGCACCAAAGTGCTATCTAACTGATGTATGATGAGACTAGCTGATCTATTTTACCACATCAGTATCAGCAATGCTTTCGAATATGCCCCAATATGAAAACTGAGAAGAAAAATGCTTGTGTTAATATTTTGATGTTTGACGTATAATATTGTGCAAGAAAAGTCTCAGAAATGCCAAACAGAACTGGTTGATGTGCTAAATTATTGAACACGTTAAAGAATATTTAACTGAAATATCTCAGCAGGCTACTTTCTTAAACAAATCACTTTATTAAAGAATACCTTTGCATCATCATCAGTGCAAAACCAGCACACAATCCACATTTTCTAAAAATCCATATCAGTTTCCAAAATCTCTAAATAGTGACTTGATGAAGTCTGACAAGTGAAAACATAAATCATGAGTTATTCAATCCAGTAAAAATTACGTAATAAATAACCATAGCCTACATATTTATTCTGTAGGCTACGTTATAAAAGCTGCACCCAAGATGTGGATACCTTCAATATGGCTTCTGTGACCCCAAGCTGTCATACAGATAAAGCCAGCTCTGAGAGCGAGGGCCTGCCTGCTGCGCCCTGTGACATTTTGATGTAAAACAAACAAACAAAAAAAAATCCACCTCTTTTCTTGTTCTCGTTCCTTGTTTTGTACGAGCCAAATGTGATATTCAAGACAATTTAAAGCAGAACTCAGTAGTACATCAATACAAGGAGAACAAGGACATTCACTGTGTTGAAGCGTAATACATTGTGTGATGTTATTCATGTTTGGGCCAAATGTGTCAAGCGTGGAACACTGAATATGTAATATCAACAAAGTACCTGGATCCAAAAGGCAGACAGCAGATTTTTTCTTGGACTCATTGATCATTTCATTTCTTGCAGGTGTGAAGATAATCGCCTAATGATGACTGTTTTCTCTCTTCTATCACATAGCGAAGTGGCTCTTTCCATAACAGCTAATATGATGCATTTATTCAAATGCATACATAACACAGACATTACCAGTGTTTTCATATGCAATAACAATATTCAGCCTGTTTATCATCCAGCCTGGATGGTTTTATGTATACATTTAGGGCCTTGAGCAGGTACACAGCAGATGGAGGTGGTTCTGGGATGATTCATTGTTGAGAGTCCTGGAGGTGTTGTACTGTACATGATTATTTGAACAAATCACTTATAGGAGATTCCCACTTGATGTCCACCCTTACTAACATACCTGCACTTACGTTTTTAACCTACTAATAGAGATAACTAGAATTATATTCCTTTATGTGCCGACAGAGAGCATGTAGTATTACTTGCTCATCCTACTACCCTTTACAATCATTTTATATTCACTTTTTTACCTTTATTTTAGTCATCAAATTTCCTACATTTGGTTGACTGAGATCACATTTGCTTCTCTTTATGATTCACAATGACTGGCACATTCTCTCCTAGCCCAGACACTTAGCCTGTTGTGGACATACAGCCTTCAGATCTCAGAAATGAGTCATCTGAGTTCGTAAGCATTCAGCCCTGTAGTCCAGAGTCCACACAATGGGATTCAGCCTTGGTGTGAGTGACTCACTGCTCAGCATCATGCACACTCAACTCACTGCTTGTGCTCCTCTTTAGTGGGCCTGAATCCATAAGCAGTAGCAGTGACTGAAAACTGGAGTTTTGAGCTTAAATACTACTACTACTTGTGAAATTAGATAGATACATCCAGTAGCAGCATGCAAACATACATTAGAATTAACCTATAACACAGTAGCCATATGTTAAAATGAATAGTCATGATTTTCAGTAAAAATAATATCAATAACAACACTATGAACTAAGATGCAAATTAAGCCTATACTGCTGCACAAAGGTGGGTAAAATGTTTTTTCTGCAATAAGCAGAACTCGTTATTTTAACGTCTGTTCTTTAACGAGCTGGAGTGTAGCTATGCACACATTTATATATGACAAACCAAATATTCATGCAGTTCAGGCAGAAGCTACACGTGATTTGCAAACACTCCTGTGATACCTTCGGCTTGCTATAGGCTATTAATAGTAATTCATCCTTGTAGACATCACCACATAAACAGGCACTCGTGTGTTTCATGTTACAAAAAAATTAATTTTATGTCAACAAGCCCTACAGTATAGCGGCATAAGCATACTAAATTAATTAAATAATGCCTACCTACTGTAAGATGAACACAACTCTATGCAACACTGAACAATACATAATACCTCTGTTCTCATTGGCCCAACCATTTCTCTTCCCACAATGGATTTGTGAGGCCAATTCAAATATTGATTTTTGAGATTTTTTAAATACTATAAGAATAACACAGCCAATACAGATAACATAACAATACACATGCGTAATAAGCATCCCTTAATGTGGCTATTAAACCTATGACAACTAGAATTCTGGGCAATTTGGGGGCAGCAGAAACCAGTTAGACTCCTGATTCTAAAATAAACAAATTTGGACACTATGTCCATGATTTCCAAAAAATGAAAAGATTAAAGATGTGGATTTATTAGATCACAGAACGTTTTCTTGATTGCATTTGTAGATTCAGCGATGAACTGTGTTTAATGACAATGATTTTCGGAAGTGTTCCTGAGCCCACGTAGTAATATCCTTCATACCATCATGTCGGTTTTCAATGCATTGCAGCCTGCGTGATCGTAGATCACAGACATTTAACGTTAACGGTTTTGGTTTTGCCTTCTAAGTGCAAAGAGTCTATGTTTTAATGATATTATAGAGTGCAGATGGTAAAATCCCTAAATGTCCTGTCATTGTGTGTTGAGAAACATTGCTGTCAAACTATTGACTATTTGCCCACACCTTCTTTAAAATAATTTGTCTTTTGTGTCTTTTGTTAAACTGTCTTTTATGTGAACTCAAAAGGATTGTCTTTGCAGTCAGGGTAGTCTAAACACAACATTTCATGTGATCTTATTTTGAGTGAACATGGTGAACTTATAATTTATTAACCGTTGCTTACAGTATTTACATCTCCAGCAGTTACTGGGCAACATTCATTTAGAGGTGTCTCTAACAAACAGGGGCGTCACAGCGCTTTAAAAAGTGGGGGTGTTTTAGGGGTGGCACATGAGCGAAATTATCTGCATTGATTATCGTGAAAATTAACCATATATATGTATAACTAGAAATAATTAAAATGCTCTGATGTTACGACCAGAGAAGGGGTATGAGAAGGAAGTAACATAAAACCAGATTTTAAGGTTATTAAACAAAATGATTTTATTAAATGAAAGTTTTAAGATTGTTTTAACAGAAGGAGGTGAGGCAAAAGGGAACTAAGGGCGAGCAAGTGCTGATAAAACGAACAAACAAATATAACCAAAAGAGAACTCTAAACAGAGCCTAATATATCTAAGTAGCAAACCAAAACCAGAAAGAAAAACCTCACTAACTAAGTCTATCTCTAGATAACAAAAACACATCCAAAACAGCACTTCTATGCTAATGGGTCTAACAGAAATATACTACGTGTAATCAGTAGCTATAATCTAACTAAACCCTGCCCCGTCCCAATAAACCAAACACAAAAACCTCCGATTACAAAACAAACACCAACGAGTATCCTCAGACACATGGAACAACAAACGAACGAGTATCATGCGATACATACGAGGCGAGCTTTTACATAACACAACACACGAGTGAAAGCCGCCCCGATGCTTGTGCGGCTGCAGTTTAAATGCAGCCGACGCTGCTGCCAGGGCGCTCTCATTGGCGGTGTGGGGAAGACGCCGCACCAATCCGGTCCCCTGCACCTGACGAGGATGTCGTCTCCGCCTTCTTCAGGTTCAGCCCAATCAGGGACCGGCACCTGCACACCAGAATTTACCTAAAGGGAAACACTGCACACACATATGCTGGGGCGAAACGGCGGCAGCCGTAACACTGACCACTCAATCAACTTTGGCAAGTTATGCCAGCTGAAGGCCTGTTGCCAGCCTGGCAACAAAAAGTGGAAGAAACATTTACTTGCTACTTGCTATCACTGGTGATGGTAGCAAGCTAACATAAATAATGTTAGCTTGATGTTTCCCTCCTCTCACTACAACTTAACTTACTTCACTCCACTTTGACTTGAAAAATGAGTCGATGGTCTGCTGTCTCTTCCTTTTAGACATGGTCTGATCATCAAACTTAGAAGTAGATGTCTGCAAATTAGCAAACCTTCTGTCAGTTACCATTAACTTGACTCGATGCTAAGTTTGTTTGCCACCTGGCTTGGTCAATATTGACTTAAATGTCACAAAGCAAGACATCGTTTTGTTAGTTACCGACAAAATTCCTCATTATTTACTGGTCAGATGACTGTTACAGCCAGCGCCGGTCCTGGCCACATTTGCCCCCACCCCCCGAGACGACGATTTTCTCGTGCGCCCTCACGGCCGCCCATGCGCCCAGTAGCGGTTTTAGGTACGGGCAGACAGGGCAGCCGCCCGGGGCGCCATTTCGTGGGGGGCGCCACGAGCGCTTGGGAAAAAAAAAAAAAAAAAACAACTTTTGTATCATATCGCTGCAATCGGCACATTGGCGCCCCCTAACTGCAGGCGCCCTGCCTTGCTTGCTGAGAAGGTGCCATCCACAGAAGCCAGGACACAGCGCATCCAACGGCGCACGGGCGGCCGTGAGGGCTAACTTGATGAGTGGTGTCGAAAATTCGCAAGGTTTTTTTCATTTTCGGGCGCTCGTGCGCCCCCCACAGAGACGGCGCCCTGGCCGGCCGCCCACATTGCCCATAGCTAAGCCCGGCCCTGGTTACAGCCTCTGCTCGCTATCTGCTTCGTAATACGACGTAATACGAATTTTCACGCGGCGGACCTGGTGGTTTTGGTTAAATGGCTGTGATTGGCTGGATCAGGGCCGGTCCTAGCTATGGGCAATGTGGGCGGCCGCCCAGGGCGCAGTCTCGGTGGGGGGCGCATGAGCGCCCAGAAAAAAAAAAAAAAAAAAAAACAGCGCCCCTAAAGACTGCGCCCCCCTCCGGCGCCCCTAACTTGCGAGAGCGGAGACTGCGCCCCCCCCCATGACACAAACTGCTTCAAATAAATAAATTGTATTTCATTCCTAGAATTAAGATAGACCTATATTTGTACATGTAATTATTGGGAAAAATGTAATAAAAAAAAAAGGGGGTTCAGTTATCTACGACATGACCTACGTGACCTCACGTGACTCCGGTTGATTGACGGGTGAACGACGGTAAGGTACAGTGGTTAATGACGAGTGTAATGTCGAGTCATTATTTCCATAATGGACGAAAGTAAAAAAACAAGGAAGCTATCAGGTGCCCAGTTCAGAAAAAGAACAAAAGAAGAAGAGGAGAAACGGGCCAAAGATAAAGGTATGCAGATTTCTATGAGCGATGTAAGTGACAGCAGCTATAGGCTGTTTATTAGCCTCTTGCTAATATGTTGCTATTAGCCAGAGAAGATGACTTTATTTGGTCGTTTAGTTTTGCTGAACTAGCAACTATTAGAATTGACATCATGTCATGCAACTAATTTCACACATAGGCAACCTAGTCTGTGTTTGCAAAACAAGTGCAAATTCACATAGACTGTGAAATTTATTACTGTACACTTATGCTAACTTAAACAACTTCTAATATAAATTGACATGACATTTTGTAAGCTGCATTTGATATAGCTTTTTAAATAATTTGTAGAGTGTTATGCTTAGTTCATAGGATGTTAACAAATGTTATTAAAATGTGCATCATGGTCATTTTAATTGGGTAACTGATGCATGTGTGATGTGAGTGTGATCTAACTTACACACTGATTTCAGGGGCACTTCTGAAATATTTTGGAGCTGGAGCACCCACTGGCCAAAATGAGGAGCCAGGTGCTTCCACAGCAGCCACAGACATGGAAATGGAGTCTGATGAGGAGCCATCTACCTCCTCAGCCACATGTTCCTCACATGATTTCTCAGGTGTGTGTATACATGACAGTGTGTGGGGTGTATGTGTGCATTTTTGCATGTTTTTTTACTTTTGTAAACACTATAAATGCTGTGAATAACATGTATACGAATGACAATATCATTTTCTCTTTATTAGAAATGCCTCAACCAGAAACCCCTCCCAACCCTGTGCCTGAAGATGAGCCCCTCTCTACGGACCCTGCAAACTGGCCTTCAGTTCCGACTGACAGAATTCGGACACAGCTGGTTTGCAGAGGACCAAGTGAGGTACCTGCTGACTTTGTTTTTCCAAGGAATGAGTTGGATGGAAGAAGTTGCCATCACCAATATTTTAAAAAGACATTAGTTAATGGTGAAAAGATTCCCAGAAGCTGGTTAGTCTATTCGGAGAAAAAACAACAGCCTTTTCTGCTTCTGCTGCAAACTATTTTCTAAGAGGACAATTAATTTAACAAGCTTAGGCCTGAAAGACTGGAAACATGCAAGTTCTCTGCTCACCTCTCATGACAACAGTCCAGAACACCTCAACTCCATGAAAGTATGGAAAGAACTGTCAGTCAGGATAAAAAAGGGGGAAACAATTGACAACCAGGAGATGGCACTTCTAGAGGCTGAGAAGATGAGATGGAGAGCAGTGTTGACCCGTTTGACTGCGATTGTGCAGTCTCTGGCAGTGAGAAATCTGTCACTAAGGGGAAGTACAGAAACATTGTTCACGCCATCTAATGGCAATTTCCTCAAAGAGGTTGAACTGATGGCACAGTTTGACCCAGTAATGAAAGAGCACCTTAACCGGGTCCAAAAAAATGTCTCTGGTCACACCAGCTACCTCAGTCACAGAATACAGAACTAACTGGTTAATTTGATGAGCAGCAAGATAATTTTTGAAATGGTGAGTGACATCAAGCAGGCAAAATACTTCTCAATTATTCTTGATTGCACACCAGACATCAGCCACACCGAACAGTTGTCAGTTATAATTCGTGTGGTGTCACTGACACGAGAGGAGAAGCCCTGCATAAAGGAACATTTCATGGGGTTTCTGGAGGCAGAGGATTCAACAGGTCTGCATTTGGCATCTCTCATTTTGAAGAAACTAGAGGAGCTCAGAGTTCCTTTTGAGGACTGCAGAGGACAGGCTTACGACAATGGAGCAAACATGAAAGGGAAAAATAAGGGTGTTCAAGCCAGGCTTCTACAAATTAATCCAAGAGCTCTTTTTGTGCCATGTGGGGCTCATACCCTGAATTTGGTTGTGGCCGATGCTTCTAAGGCTTCCACTGATACCATGAATTATTTTGGCATCTTGCACAAGCTTTTCACCCTGTTTTCAGCCTCCACTCAGAGATGGGCCATACTGAAAAAACATGTGGGCATCACTTTGAAGATGTGGACTGACACAAGGTAGGAGAGTAAAGTGAAGAGTGTTGAGCCCCTGAGATATGAGACAGCTGCTGTGAGAGAGGCACTGATTGAGGTGAGAGATCACACTAAAGACCCCATCATTAAGGTTGAGGCCCAGTCCTTGTCGGAGGAGGTGGGATCCTTCCGCTTCAGCATCTGTACAGTGGTGTGGTACGACATCTTGAGCCAGACACACCATGTGAGCAAGTTGATGCAGTCTCCCAGCATGCAAGTTGATGTAGCAGTCAGTCTTCTCAATAGCGTTGAGAAAGATCTTCAAAGCTACAGGGCAACAGGCTTTGTGACAGCACAGATGGCAGCCAAGGATATCTGTGAAGCAATGAATGTTGAGGCTGTTCTGCAACAGAAGAGACTGAGGTCCACAAAGCGTCACTTCTCCTATGAGGCATCTGATGAACCTTTAAGTGATGCTCTGAAGAAGCTGGAGGTCACATTTTTCAATGTTGTTGTTGATGCTGCAGCTTCAGCTGTTCGGGAAAGATTTTCCACACTGCAGAATGTGAGAGAGAAGTTTGGAGTGCTCTCTAATTTCAAAAACCTCCCAGACAATGAACTGCAAAAAGAATGTGAGACCCTGCAAACCACACTGCACTATAAGGGACACTCAGATGTGGATGGCAGAGAGCTTGCAGGAGCTGAAGAACTTCCCTGACCTCCCATCAAAATCCATGACTCTGTTGGAGGTGGTGCTCGCCCAGGGCGCAAATGTAGCCAGGACCGGCCCTGGGCTGGATGGCCGGATGGATCTAACTGGACCAATGGGTTTTCATGCAGCCTATGGAGAACTAACGTGCGCTCCGTTTCAGTATGCTGGTGGACAGCGAGGACGGGTAAATGGTTTAAATCTCAGAAAAAGTGGGGGGGGTGAAATCGTCTTTATGTAAAAGTGGGGGTGTCGCATCCCCCCCATCCCCCACGGGTGCGACGCCCGTGCTAACAAACCCTGAGAATAATATCTGGCTCTTTAGCTCCTAGGTGCTCAGCAGGTAGTTTTCAGAGCTTTTTCACTGAAAACAGCTGCCTGCTGCAGCTGAAAACAAAGCTATGAGAGCGGTAAAGGTGAACCAAAAGGCTGCAGACTGGAAGGCTTAACAATGAGCTGAAAAAAAAGCAGAGTCGGGTGATTAATTATCTGAAGGTTCTTCATCTTACACACATGATCATATTCATATTGTTATTGTATAGATTATATAAAAAATATGAATTATAGCTGCTTTAAAGAACTGGGCTTGTGGTTATTAAAGACGATGCATGTACTAAACAGGGTACTGAAAAATTCTTGTAATTTACGGGCTGACATATACACTGGTAGCTGTATATCTTTGAGTTGATCAGCTGATATAAAGGCCAGGCTGATTTATCGGTTGGTCTGTCGAGCATAAATTGCTAAATAAAACTGTACATCTTTTACACAGTGCAAACACAGTGCATGTTCACATAAATAAACATGGATATTTGTTTTGTGCCCAAACTCGGTGAAAAATTCTTCATTTTAAACATAACGTATTGTGAGGGGCCAATAAGAAACCAACTATTGCTGAGTGGATGGCTGTGTTTTTCCCATTGACCGCACGACGGATGGACCTCCTATCTGTGACCTCACCCACAGGTTTCTGAAGAGCCATGTTAAGCTCAGAACGTGGTGGCTCTGGGCGGCCCATGTTTTGCCTGTGCTCCCTCCCTAAAAATCAGCAAAGATATGGATGATCATCACCACCTGAGGCAGGCTGAATGAAGCCTGGGTGCCCACACAAGCCATCTGTAATGGCACCAAATTAATGAGAGTGGCCATGCTGTTAATTTTTAATAATGTTAAGACTTAATATGATTTGAACTGGTGAGTTATATAAAGAAAAACTGTTTCTTGTACCAGGCTGTAAAGATGTAAACATGTTTTTTTTTCTGCTGTGAAGTTGGACATTTTAACATGGGGACTTATGAAAACAAACTTGTTCTGATGCCAGTCTCAAGTGGACGTTTGAAAGACTGCACTTTTGTACTGACTTAAATTAATGCCACAGAGGTTGTCGCTTTGGTTTTCCAATTACCAAAAAAACTAAATGCATGTAATTAAGTGGTATTGATTTGAGAAATGATCCACACACAGGCAGAGTCACTGGATTAAAGGACTGCCATCTTTGGCAATGTGTCTCTTTGTATGACGTGGTGCTAGGTCTGTTTCAAGTGCAATCAAGCGTACTGTAACTCAAGTAACAAGAATTATACTATCACTTAGAGCAATTAACAAGAAATGTACTCTGTGTAGTCACAGTGAGATCCCCTTTCTTTTCGGGTCAAAGCAAGGTTGTCCGTCACTGTCAATTTCCCACCCTTTGTGCTGTTCAAAGCTAGCAGGGTTTCATTTTCAAAATCAAAACAAAATAAAATAAATCACATCAGGATGTTTGAAGGAGCCTCATCTTACAGGCAGATCAAGCACCCCGTGCACCATCATCCCCACGATACTTTGGGTTTTGGACTTCCACAGATATAACAGCCATTAAATATGTGTTATATGCAGGAGTAGTGTCATTATACATAATAGGCTAATACATTCAAAAACTGTATGTGAATAAAACAAGCAGACAAAACTGGCAGTGGCAATGATACTGTGTTTCACTTGTCCTGCTTACAGACATTAAATGACAGAGAAGGGCATGTTGTCATGGACTTTTGAGTGTGGTGCATTACCAATAAAAGCCTTTGGCATTTTAATTTGGAAAGCCATCCAAAGCTATTATTTTCATTGTCAACAAAGTCTCCTGGAAGCAAAGGGGATCCTGTTTGACACCTCTTAAATATACTCCAGAGGTAGAGCAGTCATCTTTGCTGACAAGAACAATCACTGCATTTCAATTGAGACTACAATTACTGCGACATTTAACCATCTATTCACTCAGTGTACCATTCGCCAGGGTCACACTCACTCCAACTGCAATGTGTGATGGACATAAAACATCTTTGTGATATTTCTGACTCCCACTTTCCAGTACACAAGCAAAGGCACAGAGAAAACGTATGCTGTGAATGTGTGCCACGCATATCACCCTGCAAACATACAGTAAGATTAATTGTCAGCCAACAAACTGAAAGCTATCATTTCATGCAGTTACTCTTTCATTCTCTTTATGCAGCTGGTCTTTATGTATAATGCACAAGCCTGTCACTCCATTGCTGCAGCTGCTGCTGCTGCAAAAAAAAAAAATAATAATAAAATAAATATATATATATATATAAAGTGATGGACACTGTTGAACTCACTTTGAACTTTATGCAACATGCTGGTACAGACCTCAGCACCACCTGTGAATGTAAAGTAGGTTAGAGTATGGGTTTGTTACAGCACACACCTCGTGGCTAAAACACTGTAAACAACACTGCCTACAAGCCCAGAGGGATGCGGGTCAGAAGGCTGCACAGTACGATGGTTCACATCTACAAGATTGGTAGCGAAACTCCGTGTGTAACACTAAGTGCAGGATCCATGTTTAGCTGTTGTATCCAAATGCCCCATGCACAATCTACATTTTATTTTATGTATAAAAAATATATTATACAAATATGAAGATGAGGAGTGCTGCAAGTTAAAGTGTCACAAACGAAGACGGCGGCAGATTTCTACAATTTCTGCACACAGTTATCTATTTTGTTTAACACTGGCATTGAACATTTTTCTACATGTGTAAGTCCACAGCTAATCTGCTCAGCTAACTTTCTACACTCGGTGCAGTTGCATTGCCTCCCTCCACCAGTGGAAGGACCAATGCAGACTGGGCGGTATAATCCCCATTGTGCTAACCTTAGAGACTTGCCTCTGGAATGCCACAAAATTTTGTGGCTGAAAAGGTGATCTCTGGTGACCAGCATGAAAACTCCCTCCTGACCACAAAACATAAACTAACTGGCTTTGAGTTGTCTTGTCGTTCAAGAATGCCCTCACCACAACAAAGCAGCCATGATTTAAATTGAAAGGGACAACCTCAGACCCGCGAAGAGGTGAGTCACTCGAGTTTTGTCCGTATTCTTCCCTCAGGATATCAGCATGACAAAGTAGCTTCAGGAGACATTAATCTGACAAAAATAACGTCAGGAATAGAAAATGCTTTAGAGAAGAGTAATGGATGTATTGCACCACATTAGTGTGTAGATTTGATGTTGGTGGATGAAACTAATCTGCAGCAGGCAACAGGAAACATTCAGGTTTGGACTGACAAAAACATCCATATTTAACAAGCTTATGTAAGATTAGCAGGAATGCATGCAGAATAATTGTCATATGCAGACAACTACGTTTCTTAGTATGACTGAATATCAGCCCTCGGCTGGGAAGCAGGACTGTTTCTTCCTTTGTGATGATGTTATTCATAAATTCAATAGTCTTGCTTATTTTGCATTAATTAACATGCGGCACAAAACCCGCACCACCACAAATTAATCATGACCTAAAAATAAGAACAGACTGTAATTTTGTTTTTGGCACCACGCGGAAAACTAGTCTGCATTGCATTTAACATGGCTTCCAACACCCAAGTGTGAGCACTCACTAATCCTTCATTATCGCTTTGGTTCTTAACAACACTCAATTAAGGAAGAGACTTTATTTTACAACAATTCAGGGGGTCTTTACCAAGGTCCCTGGGAGGTTCACAACCACACACATGCTGCTCTCCTGGCAGAGTCAGGAGGCAGATTTCTAGAAGCAGCGTGTTTGTGTCTGCTGTTGTCACTAAAACCGAGCCATGCCGCACTCAGGACTGCTGAGCAACATTTTGTGTTGCAGTTCTAAGAAAAGCACGATTTCACTCTCACAGAAAGAACTCCAAATCCTCTGCCCTGTGATATCAACCTCCATCTGACCATGAGTTCAACCTTTTTTTTCTCTTCTCCATCCTATTCAGCTACACTTATTGTGTCATTGTTAAGCCAGTATGGTACTCTCAGTGAGTATAATAAGTAGCTATACTCCGGCAGCCCTGTGTCCTAGAAATTCTGAAAGAATTATGTTTATACAGCAAGTAGGTTCAACCAAGCGATCAGATTAGTCACTAGACATTTAGGATGTGATCAAATCAGGATGGCATCATTGGAGCATGTGTTGGACTTTATTTCAAAGTAACTTAGACAAAACCCTGAGAAGATGAGTATACAATAGGATTGTTAGAATATGTAGAACAAGTTAATATTGACATCTTTCTATTCTTTTAATGAAAGCATGCACATGTGGGTGTAAATACTATGACTTCATGTTAGGCTGTTTCTTGCAACATTTATAGAATAATTGAATCTACTTTCTTTAATTCATATATTTATGGTGTGGTTAGATTGTTGCTAGACTACCCTGTTCATACAACAGCGGGAGATCCATAAGTTTAGTGACCACAGAGAAATGTTGTTATTGGAAGGTTAAAACTCAACAATTATGGATTGAAGCAGAATATATTTTGCTTGAAAAAATACAGTCCAAGCAGCTCGCTAAACAGAGCTTTGTCACTGGCGTCAGTTTTTTTTCCCACTGGCAATTATGCAAAGAAAGTGTTGAATCGTCATCTTCTTCTCACAGCATCTACGTTTCCATAAGGCAGCTTGACTGAGAGGGTTCTCATCCTCAATTGATATGCTGCCACTCGTGATTCCACATCCTCTCAGTCCTACACCAGATCAGTTAAGTGTATTCCTAACTCAACTTTTAGTTTCAAGTTTTTAAATTAATTTTAATGGATATCTTCACATCATACAGACACTTTGTCCAGCCTTGATATCTTGATACTAATTAGACACTCGGGCATCATCAATCAGCTGTTGCTGGTGAGTTCACAAACATGGTACAGTAGCTAAACCTGTTCATGGAATTTTTTTTTTTTTTTTTTTTCATCAGATATCTTACATTAAAACTGACCTCACAAGCCAGTTCTTATAAATGATATTTATATAATTTGGGAAATTCCACAACCTCTAGAACATATCGATTTGAAATCTTTTGACGCGAGGAATAGTTTTTCAGCTATTATTCAGACCTCTTGTATTTCCGTATTTTTTTTTTTTCATTTCAGAGTGAACCGCCCCACAAATACATTTTGATTATACACTGGACAATTAGCTTTACTCTCATAATTGGCACGACGGTGATGCGGTCAGGACAAGGCGCCTAATTTAATATTGTTTAATCACATACAACTCGTCTGCAACAGAAAATATGTTTTAGGGGAAATGTAATAAGAAGTGAATTCCATTTTTATCAGCCTAATGAGGAAACATAGTTAATTAATGTAAAGTCACAGAAATGTTGATACAGAATGCATCAGCAAAATGTCCTGCTAATGTATATCTCTGTTCTGTGCCAATAAGCAGCCTGTGACTAGAGAATTGTTCAACCTTCTTATTAGAATGTTTCACTGAATCTTTCACCTTCACCTTTCTCTCGCCCTAATCAAAGTCGCTTTGTTGTTGTCTGGACACAAATCCTGAATTCTGGTGTCACCGTATGTGTGGCATCCAACCCGACCACCTCTGAACATAGTCCAAGCAGCGATTACGTTTGTCACAACAACTTAATTATGAAAATAGATTTAGTAATATACAAACATAATTTCCTGGAGTCAGGGTTGATTAGCAAGAGGCTTACAGTTTAGCACCATTATAATTTGTTCTGGCTCCCTCTCCACTTGTTCCTGTTAATTTGTAAAGGGTAGAGTTTTGGTGAAGAAGGAAATAATCCTTATTTTCTCATCAATAGACTTTTTTTTTTTACTTGAACAAAGCTGTTTCTAAGAAAATGACCATTTGCATTCAGGTAAGGAAGAAGAGGAAAAACAGTGACCGCCAAAGTGTGTTGACATTTGTGCCTCTATTCTACTTTAAGTGACAGCTAAACTTTCCAGCCTGAATCAATATCTAACGCTGTTATGCTATCCCCTACTGCTGCACAGTGCACACCGAGCCAGTCCAGTTTATTTTTCTAAGCGACACCATTCTGTGTTTGTGTATCTGAGATTGGTGGAAAAATGTGTTTTTCAGCCACACTGCCATGTATGAAATAAAACAAAAAGCACACACAAACACACTTCTTTTTACAGGAAGCTGCCGGATGTCCCACGGGATGACTGTGGTTTCGAGAGGTTGGATGGTTTTTGGCTTGTTGACTGAGAATGGCATTCCCCTTAGGACTGAACGTTGACAAAACACTTTGCTGCCAATCGAACATGCCGACCAATCATTTGACCACCACGTAATCCGGCATCCTACTGAAAATCAATGTCACAAAAATAAAGTAAATCTTCTTGGTACCACATTTTTTTTCTGTCGGGGGAAAAGAAATCACATTCACAATGAATAAAAAAGTATTTAGTCTACCCATCATGACCCAGAGGTTACACAAAAGGCGCTGTTTACAGTAAACCACATATCCAAGCAGAGAGAGTATTTTCTAGTCCAATATTTGACCTAGGAGATAAAAGAAATTTGTCTCAAATACAATATACAATGATCCAGGGAAGAATACATTTACAAAGGCACGCATCATTATTTAACCACTTATTTGAATCTAGCAGATAAGCATCCTCCAGAGATATCAATTATGGTTAGCCTGGGACACTGGTCACTGAGGGTGTTTTGTGCCTCAGTGTGGATGATATAAATGCAATAATGCAAGAGCATAGTTTTGAAACCAACTCATTTTCACTTGGAGATTGGGTATCCCTCATTCAGGCGATGATTGGATTTGTGACACGTTCTCCACTTAGGTAAAAGCACTGTAATTATGGGCTTGACCTTTGGGGACATTTTCTACATCAAATCCTCTTAATGGCATTCAAAAGTCAGCGTGAAGCTGTGATTGGTCGAGTTTTTGTACATTTCATTGGCCGCACTTCTATTTTGTGGGGTGAACTCATCTTGTGCTGGCGTACATGAGCACATGAAAAGGTTTTTTTTTAATTTTATTTTTAAACTAACCACGTTTGTAGGGAGGAAAGGGAAAGGTGGAGACCCTGGATAAGGACATTGGTTTTATGAGTGTCTTAAACAGTATTAGGATTATGGACTTTTGTTTTTATTAACTTTTATTCCGGATTCAAACTAATCGACATAATGCACCAGCTCAAACCCATAGGCTGTAAGTTTGAATTGTTTTTGTTGTTGAACTTTATTGTGTTGTTTAGCTGGCTAAAACAAACAACAACCTCCATTGCTGTTGTAAATATGTCCGACATATGTACACTGTGTTTCCCCTCCTCCTGCTGCTGTAATAAGTGAATTTCCCCGTTGTGGGATCAATAAAGTATTATCGTATCGTATCGTGATGTGAAGCCAAAGACTGCAGTTCCTCGAGCAGCCACTTGAGGCGGACTATAGATATAGTACATTTTCATAAGCCTCCATAATAAAATTTGAATAAAAACAGCTTTGGTCTCTATAGCTAATTTCACTGTTCATGACTACTGTACTAAGGGCTGAATTTCTATTAAAGCAGCCGTTTGTTAAGGCTTATAGTTAATATAATAATATATAATAATTATAATAAAATATAATAACAGTGCCGCTGCTAAAACGGCTCTACAGAAACCTGCTTGACAACCCTGTGTAACTTTGAATAGCATTGATTAGCAGCTAGCAGGTAGAGTGCACTCACTTCACTGTGGCCAATTTGCAGTGGGTAGAATTTCAGTCGAATATTTGCTTTGCTTGGCAATATAGGCAGGTATAGGGATGTCAGCGTGTTATAGTAATCTCACTGTGCAGTTAAAATGTTGGAAAAGTTGCACGTCTGGTAGGGCAATGAAGGTTATGTAGAGGATTGAACACCGGCCCCTCCAGTCAATATGAACAGTCTATTCTGAGAAAAGCACAGAGGATATTGTCTGACCCATCTCATATTCTCGCTGAGTATGAGCTCTTACCCTCTGGCAGATGATATGGAGTACCTCCAATGTAAACTCAACCATTTTAAAAACTCATTTGTGCCTACCTCAATTAAAAATTTAAAAATAATGTTGCTTGAGGCTGTAGGTTCGTGCAATAGCTCTGTGGTGTTCTGTGTAATATATTCAATGTGTAATTTGTGGTTGTGATTTCCAACAGTGCTGTTTTCTTGTTTTTCTACTATTTGAATCCAAGACAGAATTCCCTACAGCCACAATAGGTCACATGATATCACATATGTTATATGTTTCTATCTTTCATGTAAAGCATATTGACTTTACTTGAAATGAAATGTGATATATAAAGAGAAATCCCTGGCCCTGCCTTATCAGAATCAAGCATGTTGAGGATAAAGGGAGTCATGTGTTGGACAGATTATAAAGCCTTCTGAAACAGGCTTTGGCAGACTTGCTTTTTCCTAAGAAGTTGGGCTTTCTTAAGTTGTCCACTTACACACGTCAATCATACTGATAATCTTAAAGCGACACTGTGGCTGAACTGCTGCAATTTCAGCCACAAGACAAGAAGATGAACAAGTGGCTTAGAGTTAATGTCATCTACACAGCAGTAACTACCCATTGTTAGCCAACATAAGCCAGCGTAAGCAGCTGGTCATGCCAGATCAAATATGTCCGTAGCAGAAATATTTCTAACATGCTTTTATTTGCATTTTCTATAAGAAAATAGTTCATGTTTTCTGTAAAATGTCTAATCTCACAGACCTCTGACAGAGAAGGCACTGTTTCCACAGCAAGCTGAATTTACTTAACTGTGACACAAACAGTTCTACACTGTCTACAGTAAGTGATGGATAATTGTTGCTACAGCTCTTTATTTTAGAGGCTGTACATCACCTAAACCTGAGCTTGATGACAATTGTTAAGATTTCTGAGATGGCTTTGCCTTCGATAGTGTTGGAATCAGTGTCCCAAAGTTGTTGCAGCCTTGTTCATTGCTTTTGACTGAAACAATCTGTGTAAGAACCAGAGCCCATCACATGCTGGATTTGCAATAAAGATGCTCGATTGAGTTACAGTTTATTGTTTCTGACAGCACAGCGCTTTAATATTTCTTTGTCTATTCGCTGGCAATTCAGGAATTATATTTACAGTATACTGTGATTGGACTTTTTTGCACTAGCTGAAGCAAATGCAAATAAACTCCCATGTTCTCCGTCCATGTGAATGTATTCAAGTCAAGTTTGAAAGTTGTACCTTTGCAACCATAATAATACTGGAATCGATGCAGTCAAGTATCTTATTGTTATTATGTTATCAGAGAAAGATGGAATAGCATGCTTGCATGCCAAGAGCACTTGACTGTCAGAGACAAGTCAGACATCATTTAAGTGTAAAGTGTCTCTTTTGTTTGACAGCCTCTTTTCTGTTGGCCCTGTTGGCAGGGGTTACTGTCCTTCCAGTACACCACACTGACTGTCTGCGTGACTGATTCTGAGCCGCGGATCTGCACGGAAAGCTGTTTGGATAACTGTCAGTTCTCCCTCTCTCTCATTGCCATCAAAGATGAAGGGTCATTTTTCTCCATCTCACCATGACTCCCCTCAAGACGTCTCCCACCAAAATTCAGAGGGATGGCTTCCTCGCCTCCCTCCCGTCCCAAGCTCGTAATAGATGGCTCATTTTGGAGTGACTGTCAATCCAGTGTTTGTGCTGTATTTTGTATGGCGAATTCACTCTGTATATTGCAGTTTGTGTTGAATGAAGTTCAAAGTATTAAAACCATGGGTGAGCTACAATATTGTTTTATGAAAGGAGAGTTTATCCGTGAACATGTCAAGACCAACATGTCATTTTATTTTACGTGTGCACCAAAAACTAACTGAACTGAATTAGATTTCTTTCCTGGCCATGTCAGTTAAATGCAAAATCCTCCAGCTGAAAGCAATAGAGCAGACACTGAGGATTTCATAGCAGTGGCTGCTGGCATGTGAACATGCTGAAATCATCTCTAACGTGGAGTTACGCAGCGCCCCAGACAATGCCAAATATTATGGCGGCTTTCTTTCCTCCAGTAGCCACCATTTATCATCCTCAGCCAGGGGACTTCTAAGCATCACTCCCTTTGAGAAAGAGATTGATGGTGACCTCAGTTCCATTTATCGAGCGCCCACCGACTCTTTTTGCCAAGCGGACACTAATCAGGTGGTCTTACTCACCTCTGGTCCACCTCTTTCCTCGAACAGTAGGCGAACACATTTCTGCTCCTTCGACAGGTAGCCACCAAAATGATATGAAGAGATGTCAGCTGCTGATAATTCCCTGGATGCCCTGTGTGACTGTTAGGCCCTGACAGATAGTGTAATAGGGTCCTGTCTGATATACTCTGGTGACCTGTTTGTCTCAGAAAACATAATTTCAAATCCACAGTGAACAAGGTCCCAGTGGCTCTGCCAAAGGACTGAGCGTACCAAAGTTTGAAACATTTTCAGTGCTTCAGAGTTTATCTGTGCGGAGCTTTTTCATCTAGTTGGTGCATTTCTGGCCCAGTATATTGTATACGTTGCCCTCCACAGACATAAAGAAACAACAGAATCTTCTCTGTGTTGCTTCATTTAATATATCTCATATTTGCAGTCACTTGAAAAAAAACAAAGCATCAATTGTAATACACCTAAAACAATCACACCACTCAGCCTGGCTGACAAGGAATGATTGATTTTTAAATAGAGACGTTATTGATCCTTATCCAGGATGTAAATGAAAGCCTCCTCGACACTGCTCCTGACAAGCCTGCGCCTGTTCTATTAGGGAGATGAGAGAGAACATGTGGTAAAATGTAAGACATCTGTCTTGATGGTGCCATGTCCTCTGTATGCTGTGCCTGATGTAAACAGCATCCATTTGTCAAGATATGACAAACCTTGGACTGTCATAACACCCACTGAGACCTCCAGCCTCCAAGAAGCAAAACTCAGCAACCTCTGACTGATTTGTGCTCGCTCAATCTCTCAGCTGCATACATCTTTTATGCACCGATTGCTTTCAGAAAACAAAAGTTCCAAATGGTCAGTGGACATTGACAAATTACAGTGACAGACTAACATGATTGGCTTGAAGTGCATGTGCAGTCGATAAAATCGTATATATTAGGGTGTTCCAAGACTGAGCACAGATCCTTAGTAATTTCACTTGAGGCACAAAGGCAACTCCTCCTTCACACATCAACCCTATAAGTGCCCAGTCAGTCAACTGCCTATCACAGCATGTATGTTAGAAGATTGAGTCATTTTAGTAAACCCTGCCTGTTACTGACAAAATCTCAGAGAATATAGAAAACTCAGTGAGAAGCTCAATACGAAGCAATGACAACTATTTCAACAAGAAGTGGAGTGGCCGGTAAAATAATCCAGTATAGATGCAACTACTGCAGATTGCTCAAATCAACATTCCAGTACTTTAAGGAAGTAATAATAGTAATTCAAACAACCTCACGCACACATATTCTACGCACAAAAAGTCAGGGATATCTGACTTTCAGGTGAAATTTATGTAAAATGTAAAAGGTTCATGCCACAGTGATATTATATCATGAAAGTAGGGCATTTAATTAGAAGCATGCAATGGTAATCTCTTCATTTTAAACAAATTGCAGGTTGCGGTAAGTCGACTTTTGTCGACTGATGAGCCTGCTGATGACACTTTAAGCTCAGAGGCAACTTCTTTCTGAGTACTGCAGTATTGTTAATCGTTGTCTTGGTCTCATGATGTGAAAAATGTGCAAAGTGTGAACAGCATGATGAAGAGGACTGTTTAAATGCAATCTGAACATTGAAGCAGAACATTTATATGTCCATTCATGGATCAGACACATTTTTTTTGGTTAATCACCTTGTTAGAGAACAGCATGTTACGTAATAAGTACAGCAATACTGACCAGTTGGATATGTGCATTCATAAGGTTAGAGAAAGTCAAATTAAGTTCACCTCTAAAGGTTGGAGTGCATATTTGGTGGATTTTGAAATTTAATTCGAAATCCAAATATTCCAAACTTTTTGCGAGATATTCTCCAAGATAACCACTTCTGTTAGGATTATAGTTGGTGTCGTCTCCCCTGTCTGTGCAGCTTAGCAGCTCTTGAAAGACCTTTTTAAAGAATTTTTTTTTGGACTAGTGTTTTGGATGCCAGCCTTTACTGTTGTGTTTTCTGTTTTGTCCTCGAGCCCTTCCACTCACCTGCCCTGCCTGCCACGTTCAGCCTGCCCTTGTTTGTTCTCCGGGCACCACCCTGGACCTCACTGTCGCTCCACCCGTCTCGTGCTGTGTTTGTTGCACCTTGCGTTAGTAAACTTTCTCAGTCTACTCTTGCCTGTGGTCTGCATTGTTGGTTCAGTGTTACGACTAAGCTTATGCTTTAACAGATTTGATGACAGCTTTGCACACCCTTGGCATTCTCTCTTTACTTTTTCATTCATAGATGTGCCTTTATCAGTGTAATTTCTTAGCTTCTTAATGCATTTGAGACCACCAGTTGTGTTGTTCAAAGCTAGGGTTGGCGTAAAGAAGAGACCAGCATAAAGAAGAGAACTGCTTATGCAAAAAAAAAAAATGGACATTTGTACTTTGGTCTGATGAGTCCAATTTTATGTTTTTGGTCCCAGCTGTAGGATGTAAAGAAGGTGACCTAAACTCAAATGAGATGGTTTAGGAAGAGTTGGACTGAAGAGGGAAGAAAAAGCAGCCAACGCTCCTTCAAGACTGTTGGAAAACCATTACAGGTGACGAACTCATGAAGGTGACAAAGAGAATGCCAAGAGTGTGCACATCTGTCATCAAAACAAAAAGATGGCTACTTTGACGGATCTAAGATATAAAACACATGTTGATTTGTTTGTGTTATATGTATATTGTATATGTATTCAGTGTTCAACTACAATGTAGAAAATTATCAAAATAAAGAATAATGAGAAGGTGTGTCCAAACTTTTGATTGGCATTGTAATAATTAATTAATAGCCTGCCTTGGTCTTCACAACCAACAACCCTACAGTAAAGAAAATATGAACATAATTTTGTGTCAGAATGGACAGATTTTCTGTGGTGCTGATTTCAAGGTAGAGTACATTTCTAGACAGGAGGCACAGTGCTGCCCTTTGTTGTAACTTAAAGCTAACATTTACCTTAGGCCACTTCAAAAACTTTACTGCTGAGTGAAAACTGTTCTTAATGTAATGTTCTTGTTCAGACCAAGTTAGAACTTCAAGCATACCTCATGCAGAATTTCTGATGCTCATAGTCAGGCAGACAGCAGTACCCAGATGGTTTATGTTTGTATATTAACTATTTGCATGGGTCGGCCAACCAATTTGAATGGATAGAAACATCTATTGCAACTGGAACCTTTCCCATTATAGCTGAGATGTCCCATCAGAAATGACAATGGAGCAAATTTATAGAAATGGTTTGTTTTCACTGCGCATAGATAACTGTGGTCTTTCCATTGTCTGTCTTTTACATATACATGCACAGATTGGGTTGTGCATTGCATGATGTTATGGGTACATAACAAACTTTAATATAAATAGTTATAACTGATAATTTTCTCAGTTGTCTTTGCCAATACAGAGGGGAGATACTGGTATTGACGACCTCTCGCTGATGAGACACAGGTTGAAATAAATGTTGCTTATGAAAAATGTCTCCAGTACTTCAGTGAATATGTGATTATTGTCTCTTAAAGGGGGAAAAGCAGTGACGAAATCTATATGACACAGGTACAGGAAATGACCCTTCTCCTTTCTGAGTCGTCTCGGCTGTAGCTTACCAGTAGCCTGCAGCTGCTCTTTTCAGCTTGACAACATGGTTACTGCTGTAGTTTCTGCAGTTATGTAGCTAGATCAGTTCAGTCAAGATTTATCTGTGGTAGAGATAGAGGAACTAACGTAACACACAGCATTTTCATGAATATCTAGCCATGTTACGTCAATTTAAACAACCTAACTGCGTCTTATTGTATGAAGCACTTTTCTGTGACTGCAGAAATGTCCTGGGAAAATCTCATCATATATATATATATATATATATATATATATATATATATATATATATATACCACCATGCAGCTCTGGAACTCTTTACCCCCCGTCATAAGAAACTCACTCTCACAATTCAAAGATGCACTTAAAACCCACCTGATTGAAAAAGCCTTTTCCATTGCATCGTCCCATTTTAACCTGTTTTTAATGTTGTATTCTTGTAATTTGATATACTTTTATGGTTCTTTTTTGTTTGTTTCTGTTATTTGCTGTCTACTCTCATTTATTGTAAGGTGTCCTTGGGTGACAGAAAGGCGCCTATGAAATCATATGTATTATTATTATTATTATTATTATTATTATTATTATTATTATTTCACATATACATTTTACCTTCATGTCATCAGTGTGTCTAATAAAACAGAAACTTCTGAAAAGTTTATTACTGTATGACCTTGCATCATCACACTGTCTGAATGTACAAGTATTTCTTGCTATAAATCCCTACAGGAATACCAAGTGACAGTCGTGTATAAACCGTCTTCTAACAAATAGCAGAGCTGGGGATTTTTGGCTGCATGAGCTGAGATTGTTTTCCCTTTGCTAGGGGAGTAACTGTAAAATTACAGCCACTAAGAGAGTATCAGTTGAACAATTTCCATCTTAATTGTGTGAAAATGAAACAGTTCTTAGTCTCAGAAGTGGGCGAAGTGTTTGTATTTTACAATCCAGTCACCATCAGATTGAATAATACAACTCAACTCCTCACAGAATTGGATGGCCTAATTTTGAGCGTGCAGCACCCCTCCCCTAAAAAAAACATGTGATACAATCATATAGCCTACAGCATGTTTTAATGAGTCGCTGAACAAAAATAACTTGCTCTCTTTGGTGTGTAGAGATTTATCAACTGAAAAATAAGTTGTCTGGACTCGAAACATCTTTCTCAGAGACATTTCAAAAAACGGTCTATACTAACACGCCTTTTACGTCAGGCTTCGAAGCCATCAAACTGGTAAACTAAGACGGAAATCACCTTGTCTGCTATTCACCCCCAAAGCAGTGCTTCATTTCCACACCAGATCTCTGTTGCTTTTGATCAAGTTCCCAATTACATCTATGTCTGATCTGTTCACACACCAAGCCCCCTGTCGACACTCATGCCATTTCCACTGGTAATTTAGACCTCCTGACAGGTTAGTGGATTGAGCAAGACAGTATCCAACTGGTTACTGCCAGAAAAGGCCGGCTCCATCAATAGCCCAACTTTTGTTCCAGCTTTCGGGTAGCAAATTGCCACACATTCAGCCACGCAGTGCAGTTTTACTGCTTGAGCAGCAATATTGCTCAGTGTCTAAATGAGGAATCGCCAAATGTTTTCACATCAAGAAAACTCATTTAGATACACATTAGACTAAAGACCCCCATTTCATTAGCATTTGTTCCAAAACATCCCATCTGATATGATCTTTGTTAGAGTTTTCGGTACAGCGTTATTTAACTGTGTGTGCAGAATTATTTAACAGTGTGCACTGTGCAGGGAGTAGTCAATGATGTGGGCAGACATGCTTATGATTTAAACAATCATCATTTTGCATGATCGCTATATTCCAGGGCCATCAAATAATTAGCGAGTGGAACTGCTTTTTTCCTTTGGCTCATACCGCCAGAATCCTTCTCTGAAGGCCCGATGGTATTTTGGGACTCACAAGTCTGAGGAATATTTATGCCACACATGATTAGTATCCTTTTGAAAATCTCTCATTAATCATTGATGTATTATTTAACATTTCTTAATTAGATTAATCCAGGTAGCTTTATAAAACATTGAGCATGTTTAAAGGGATGAATACTCTGCATGTTTACATTTGTAAAGTTAGTCACCCTTTGAGTTTGACTTTAAAGACAATTTTAGCCAAGAAGCAGTTGTGGTTTTTGCTCATTAAAACAGCAGAGGCCAGACTGGGTGCAGATGTTTTTTAAACCAAATTAAGTCTGAAACTATGTCTGTGATGCAGGAAAAAAAACAAGAAGCTGACTTGTAAGTGTGACACCATTTTGGTCATTTTGCGAAGTAATTATATTCAGATTTGCAACTACTGTTGCATGGTGGGATGCAGTGAAGGTCCTAAGCTACCATTTAACCATAGGATAACATTTGAAAACAGTTTTGCCATATATTCATGTAGGGCAGTGGCCTGTTAATGTCAGTAGAGGGCGCTAGTGGAGTGTTCTGTGCCCTCAGCGGTTTTGCGAGTGGGGGCTATTTGTCCGAGAAAGGCCACCGTAGTTTAGGGTGTGTTGCGCACGCAGGTGCCGTTTTAGTCAAATGTTTGTTTTCCCTTGATAAGGTAGGCTGCATAAACCGTGCTCTCCCAAAATGTGGAAATATTACCGTTTTATATTAACTTTTATATTAACTATTAACTGTTCATGTACTGTGGTTAAAATATATAATACCGGGTTAGCTGAAATGTTTAAAAATGTTTGTTTTCCCTTGATAAGGGCCCGTGTGTGTCCGCGTGGAAGTGCAATAAAACGGCGGCGTGGTCCGAGCTGCAAATTCAAAGAACGTGTATGACTCGTCTCTCCTCTGCACCCCCCTGAACACGACACGAAAACACAACGCAGAGTCCCCGGGGGTGGAGTGGCCGGGTTACATCTTTGGTGCCGTGACCCGGATTTGTGGCGCTTTGAGACCGAAGACGAAGCGAGGCTGGCCGCAGCCCCGCACATCCGCCGCCATATTAAACTGTGTGTGTAACGAACTGAGTTTTTCTGGTGAAAGATGCGCTGCCAGGATATTCATCCTATCCAGCATATCCTTTGAAAGTCGAAGTGCATCTTATTTCTGGTGTGTTTTTGATTAACGATATGTGATATTCTAAAGAAGAGGAAAAAAAAAATAATAATAATTTTAATGCTACTTGAATAGTGAATGAGTATATTCGGGGTGAAATATCGTGTAATGACGTTTTGAGTTGAATTTAAATTTGGTGTTTTTGGGTTATTAAGTGCCACACTTTTTGTCTTGTTACAATCAAACACAGCCACACCCATACATAGCTAAGTACATAAGTAATAACATAAGTAATTCACAAACACACATTTCATTCTGCTGCTTAAATCTGAAATAGAAAGCATTTAAGATGATGAGTGACACTCCACTTAAGCAGGGCCCCTCTGCAGCAACAGCAGGACCCCCACCCACCCCTATGCCGGCAACAACCCACAGCAATGACGCCCCAAGGAGGCCACATCCTCACCTCTCTAGTGAAAGAGCTCCCACCACTAGCCAACAGCCATATGTGAGGTCAAACCTAACCACCCAGTTCCCTGGATCCCCTACCCAGCAGTTGCAGTTCCACACCCCAGACCGGCAGCTCACCGACCCTGGACTGGACGCACCGTTCACCCCAGCACCCCCAATGCTGTCACCCTACACTGATCTCCGTACAGCTTCAGCTCAAGTGTCCATATCCCCAGCCCCTGTAACCCCAAGTACAACTCTCCCGATGTTCCAGCCGACGGTGCAGACCACCATGGCCCCTGCCCTCCTGCCCCAGACCAGCATGCACAAACCCCCCACAGCCACCCCGCCACCTCAAAGTCCCCCATATCCCAACTTCGCAGAGACGCAAGTCACACCGCATCTCCCTCTGACGCAGACAGCTGTCCACTTTTACCCAACACAGGTCTATCAGCCAAGCCCCCAGGTACCCGCCATCAATACTGATCCCTTACCTGCACCTCAGGCTCCCATGTTGAATTTCCCAGCACCACTTATGATGAGCACAGTGAATAACCCCTCTACAACTGAGCAGACCCCCCAAGCCACAGACTATGGACAAATCCCCCAGCTGCACATGTCACAAGCAGCTGCACACTACTCTCAGATACCCCTGCACTCATCTGCCACCAGTACATGGAACCCCACTTCAGCTGCACCCACCCCACTGCATGCTGCCCACGCAGCCATCAACTACGCATCTTTCCCTCCCACCCAAGCACCAGCATACCTACAGCCCCCTACTTCAGTCCCTCAAATCAGCATGTATCCAGATGCAGTCCCCCAACACGCCCCCCTGCCCCTATCCTCCGCCCAGCACATGCATGCACCCCCGAATGCCCCTGTCCGAGCCACAGCCACTTCAAGCCTGCCTCCAGCAGCTTATGGCGGCTTCCTGCAGACTCATCAGGTGAAGAATGTCCAAGTCTTCTCTGGTAATGCTGATAGCAAGATGCTCATAGAGGACTGGGTTCGTGACATGCAATATCTCCTGGACGCAATAGAGCTACCCCCCCACCTGCGCTTCTCCACTGTGGTACGTCACCTGAGTGGTGAGGCCCGAAAGCTAATCCTGAATCTACCCCCCCATGACCAAACCCCTAAGAAAGCATTCGAGGAACTAAGGGCAGAGTACAGTGACACACAGGGCTCCTTGGACCCACTAGCCGACTTCTATGAGCGTGGCCAGATGTCAGGGGAGTCTGCCTGCTCTTATGCTATAGCACTGGAGGCAACATTGCGAGCTGTAGAAGACATCCAGAGAGGTGGCAAGCCTTTCCCTGATCGGGACAGTAAACTCACCCGGCAGTTCTTGCGAGGACTAAATGATGAGGAGGTGTATGTGAGGATTGCCCCAATGAAACCTCGACTTCTGAGCTTCCGGGAGCTGCAAGATGAACTCAGAAATCTGGCAAAAGAAACCAAAAAGCTCCAGTCGTCAAACAGGTCCAAGAAGACCTATGCACAGGTCCAGGTTGCATCAGAGTGTACTTTAAACGCAGATGCAAAGAGAGTTAAACAGACATCAGACTGGTCAGAGCTAACAGAGCTAGTCAGGAAATTAGCCCTTTGTCAAGAGGATCAGATGGCTAAGCTGACTCACCTTGAATCAAGAATGGCTGCCCCCTTCTCTGCTGCTGCCCCCCCACCAAGAGTCCGACCACCCCCCGGACCCACAACCCAGACTTCAACAGTCACATGCTATCGGTGTGGGAAGCAAGGACATATAGCCCGGGTTTGCAGAGCGGTGTTCCCAGATCCCGAGCAGACATGGGCCCATCAACCCCAACCCATGACTCCTGCAGAAAGGACCACAGCTCCCTCAGCTCGGCCTTTAAACGGCTAGAGCCCATGGTCACCGGGGCGACTATGGGCACCAAGCAGCAAGACCCCCCACCACAGGTGAAAAAGACTGGCAATAGAGAAGAGGACACCCCTTTAGTGGGACCCAGAAATGAAGGGGATGTGGAAGTCAATGGATTGAAGTGCAGAGCACTCATTGATTCTGGCTCTCAGATAACCAGTATTACACACAGATACTGGCGCGACCACCCCATCCTCCAGAAACAAGAGCTTCAGCCCTCTAAAGTTCCCATTGAAGGTGCAGCCGGTCAGAGTGTAACTTACCATGGTGTCCTGCATATTAACTTGAATGTGTTGGGAAAAGAGTTCAAGGATGTGCCAGCTTTTGTTGTAACTGACTCAGAGTACCGCTCCTCTGTCCCCCTGCTTGTGGGAACTAACGTCCTCCGTGCCTCCAGAGTCCATCTCCAAGCAACTTATGGCCAGCAGTTTCTCCATCAGGTCAAGCAGAGCCATCCAGAGTGGTACACGTCTCTACTGGAGGTTGGAAGCACAGAACAAAATAATGTGGATGACATAGTGGGCCCTGCTGTGTACACTGGCCGTAAAATACACATCCCTGGAGGAAAGGAAATGGATTTAACGTGCAAGATAAAGTCTGGCCAAAAAAGAAAGACTTACACTGCAATGATTGAAAGCGACTCCTCCCTGCAGCTTCCCCGAGACCTCCTAATTGCCAAAGTCCTTGCCGATGTGAAAAGAGGATGTGTCCCTGTCAGAGTAATGAACCTGTCCCAGCATGCTATTACCATCAAGCTTTACACTCATCTGGCCAAAGTTTCCCTGGTGCAAAGCGTGGTGGACTTTTCAGACAAAAAGCAGAGCCAATGCCGCAAGAGTGGGAACAACGAGACGTGCATGAGTCTGGATCAGGTGGTGCCGAGTTGTGGAGTCGATCTGAGTGAAGCAGCAGTCGAGAATGAGCACCAGCGCTCCCTCCTTAAAGATCTGGTGGAGAGGAATGTAGGTGTGTTCTCCCAGCATCCCATGGATTATGGTCACACAAAGACAGTGCAGCACGAAATTCCTCTGGTTGATTCTAAGCCCTTTCGGCTCCCTTATCGCAAGATTCCCCCGTCACAGTGGCAAGATGTGAAAAAGTTGTTGATCGAGATGGAGGCTGCAGGAGTCATCAGACCCAGTAAGAGTCCATATGCTTCGCCAGTAGTAGTTGTGATCAAGAAAGACGGCTCTTTAAGGTTGTGTATTGACTACCGTAAGCTAAACTCCTGCAGCACGAGAGACGCCTTCCCCCTGCCCAGAATAGAGGAGGCCCTGGAAGCCCTGGGGCAGGCAAAGTTCTTCTCTACACTTGACCTCACGTCGGGTTATTGGCAGGTGGAGGTGGCCGAGCACGACAAACACAAGACAGCATTTAGCGCACCAATGGGGTTGTTTGAGGCCAATAGAATGCCCTTTGGTCTACAAAACGCCCCCTCCACCTTCCAGAGACTGATGACCTGCTGCTTTGGAGACCTGAACTTCACTCACCTGTTGATTTATCTGGATGACCTCATCATATTCTCCAAAACCTTTGATGAGCATCTGGAGAGGCTGCAGCTGGTGTTCGATCGGCTTAAGGAGCATGGCTTGAAATTGAAACCCTCTAAATGCCAGCTGATGAGACAGGAAGTGCACTATCTGGGTCACTTGGTGTCTGCTGAGGGAGTTCGGACAGACCCAGAGAAGATCAGCAGGGTTAAGGACTGGGTGAGACCCACAAACCGCAAGGAAGTGCTGCAATTCCTGGGGTTCGCTGGGTATTATAGGCGGTATGTGAGTGGATACTCAGCCCTGGCTGCTCCCTTATACCGTCTTACTGCTGGTGACCCCCGAAAGAAAAAGAGGGGCGGGAAGAAAAGCCCAGGGCCCGACCCACCCTTTTTGTGGACTGTTGATTGTGAGGAGGCTTTCCAGACCCTGAAAGAAAGGCTGACAACCGCGCCTGTGCTGGGCTATCCTGATTACAGTCTGCCCTTTGTCCTTCAGACGGACGCCTCAGGGGAAGGGCTGGGCGCAGTCTTGGTTCAGGTTCAAGGCGGTGTAGAGAGAGTCATAGCCTTCGCCAGCAGGGGTTTGAGTCCACCTGAGACAAGATATCCTGCACATAAACTTGAGTTCCTCGCTTTAAAATGGGCGGTGACTATGACCACCTATATGGGCGTAGGTTCTCAGTCCTGACAGATAATAACCCTCTCAAGTATGTCATGTCCTCTGCAAAGCTGGATGCTACGGGCCAGCGGTGGGTGTCTCGGCTGGCTGCTTTTGATTTCGACGTCCAGTACAGGAGGGGCCAGAGCAACGCCAACGCTGATGCCCTCTCCCGCATGTCCAACCAGGAGGTCAGCGAGGTCCTGCAAACGTGCCCCCACCAGGTGAGGTCCAGCGAGCCCAGGCGTGGTGTGAGACAGCACACGCAGGACCCAGTGAACCCCACAGCCCAGAGTACCTCTTCCTCAGCAGAGGAGCCCCAGTCTGAACCCCCTAGACCTAATGAGCCCTACAGAGACGTGGGTGTGGAGTCACTGCCTGCCATGACGAAACAGGAGATCCGTGCAGGGCAGAAGGAAGATCCCGCTATCGGCCCTGTCCTGCATTACAGGAGTCTGAACCAGAAACCAAGCCGTAGCGAGAGGATCAGTGGTGGTGGGCAGGTATGCCTTCTCTTAAAGGAGTGGAGGAGGTTGGTAATAAGAGATGGTATCATGTACCGCCGCATCAGAGACAGCCAAAGGGGAGTAGTGGAGCAGCTAGTACTGCCAGAGAAGCTGCGTGAATCAGTCAAGACAGCTCTTCACAATGATTCAGGGCACTTAGGTTTCGAGAGAACTGTGCAGATGATAAGAGAGAGATTTCATTGGCCACGAATGTTCCAGGAGATCAAAGATTGGTGTGAGCAGTGTGAGAGGTGCTGCCTCAGAAAGACCACAACTGCAGGTGTCAGAGCTCCGCTGGTCAGCATTCACAGCAACTCCCCCATGGAGCTCGTATGTGTGGACTTTCTGACTCTGGAGAAGTCGAAGGGCGGCATAGAAAATGTCCTCATCGTCACTGACCACTTTTCACGCTACGCACAGGCATACCCCACCAAAGACCAGAAGGCCAACACTGTCGCCAGAGTGCTGTGGAGAAACTTTTTCTGTCGGTTCGGGTTCCCTGCGAAATTGCATGCAGACCAAGGTCGCAATTTTGAAAGTGCTGTTGTGAAGGAGCTGTGTAAGTGTACTGGCATCACCAAGACCCACACAACCCCCTATCACCCCCAGGGCAACGGAACCACTGAAAGGTTTAACCGCACCCTCATGAATATGCTGGGGACCTTGGAGCCTCACCTGAAGACACGGTGGCATGAGTACGTGGATGCAATGACACACGCCTACAACTGCACCCGCCACGACTCTACTGGATACACACCATACTACCTCATGTTTGGCAGGCATCCCAGGCTCCCTGTTGACCTGATCTTCGGGCTTCAGACCACCAATGAGCCATGTGAATATAGTGAGTATGTCCAGACGCTGCACGACTGTCTCTCACAGGCCTATGCCCAGGCTAATCAGGCCTCTCACCAGGCCAAGGAACAACAGAAGAAATACTATGATCACGGAGCAAAGAGTCAAGTCTTCAACCCAGGTGACAGAGTTCTGGTTAAAGTGTGTCATGTGGAGGGGCGGCAGAAACTGGGAGACAAGTGGGAGCCCCGGCCATACATTGTGGTGAAGAAGCAGCCCAACATTCCTGTGTATGTGGTGCGCTCAGAAAATGGAAACACAGAGAGAGTGGTCCACCGCAATCTCCTTACACAGTGCATGTTTCTACCAGTAGAGCAGACTGGTGAGATGACAGAAGGAGAGGTTGAGGCAGACACAGAGGAGAACATGGAGATGTAGGACACAGAGGATATTGAGGAGCAGGCCAGTGAAGTGACAAAACGGGGAGATGAGTCAGACACACTGGAGGACTTGACAGTAGACAACATAGAGGACAATGCGGAGAAGTGTCTACCTGAGACCAGAGATGAACAGACTGAACACACAGGGATGGAGGAAGTGGATGTAGAGACAGGACAGGAAGTGAGCAAAGGAGTGGAGAAACATGTTACAGCCAGGGGAGACAACCCGCTTCCCACGCCCAGTGTTCTGAGAAGAAGCTCACAGAGAAGTCGGCGTCCCCCCAAGAAACTGTCCTACGAGTCGCAAGCTGTGGGATCAGAGAATGATCGGCAGAAAGTAGAAAGAGGATGGAAGTTGTGGCAGAGGGCCAAAGCAAGGAGAGCAGCTGGACACATGTAGCTTGACACAGAAAGAACACTTGCTTTAATAGAGAGTACAAAGACACATCACATCACACATCACTACATATCACACTCATTCGTTCTTCACATATTCATTTTGGACTGTTCTCTTTGTTAATGTATAGTAGGTGGTCCTTATTTTGTTTCATTTGTTGTGATGACTGAGACGCCATCAATTAAAGAAGGGGTGGATGTAGGGCAGTGGCCTGTTAATGTCAGTAGAGGGCGCTAGTGGAGTGTTCTGTGCCCTCAGCGGTTTTGCGAGTGGGGGCTATTTGTCCGAGAAAGGCCACCGTAGTTTAGGGTGTGTTGCGCACGCAGGTGCCGTTTCAGTCAAATGTTTGTTTTCCCTTGATAAGGTAGGCTGCATAAACCGTGCTCTCCCAAAATGTGGAAATATTACCGTTTTATATTAACTTTTATATTAACTATTAACTGTTCATGTACTGTGGTTAAAATATATAATACCGGGTTAGCTGAAATGTTTAAAAATGTTTGTTTTCCCTTGATAAGGGCCCGTGTGTGTCCGCGTGGAAGTGCAATAAAACGGCGGCGTGGTCCGAGCTGCAAATTCAAAGAACGTGTATGACTCGTCTCTCCTCTGCACCCCCCTGAACACGACACGAAAACACAACGCAGTCGAGTCCCAGGGGGTGGAGTGGCCGGGTTACATTCACATCAAAAAAGTAACAATACATGTCATAAACATGGCTTATTATCCTCCTATCTATACTCTTGGCAACAATAAACATAAAAAAACCAACATTGCTGAGTTTACTTGAATGGAAATAACATATCAGTAACAACATACGATATACTACTATTCAGTGAAAACACACAGTTTGACAAAAAAAAACAAAAAAAAAACAGCCAAAGCAATGCATGGCACCCCCTTCATGCATATTTCTTACTATGCTTTGCATACAAAAATTGATTTATACCACTAAGTGTACTGTTATGAAATTACCTAATGCAATTACCTAGTGACGCTAATTTCTTATCATACAACACAGTTTTTTATTAAGCATTTATTAGACCTTACAGACACCACACACACACACACACACACACACACAATACTTGGCTAACAACAATTACCAAATGCCAAATGCATCTCTGTATACAGCAACAATACAGCAACTTCATTGTCTAGGCAAACAAGCCACATAAGTGTACCATATTTAATATGACCTTCATATCAGCAGCTACACAGCAAGAAAAACACAGAGCTATGCAACTAATGTTAACCATTAGGAAAGCTATCAAAGAGACAGACAGAGAGATAGAAGACAAACAAAACACCTGACTCACTTTATTTGATGAAGGTCTTTCTCCTCTCCTTCATCATGTTGGCCAATATCGATACTCCAAAACAACAGCTGTCATCATTAGCAGTATTGTTAGTTAGGTTGCTCTCAATGAGCCAGCTAACTGGCAGCCAGGGTTCTTTGAGTGTGATAGGTATTCTGGTTTATGACCACAAATAACTGGTACATAACATCAGCTTCTTGAGGTTTAGCTAATCAGAGCATGACAACTCCCATGTGTTTCCCATTAATTTCACCATGACTGTGGTCGAATTTTGTCCAGTCACAGCCAGAAATATTTTTTTACACTTCAGACGGAACTTAAGTTTCACTCTCCAGTGGAGCTACCTCTGGGCACTACTGAAGAGAGTAAAACAATTTACAGGCTGACAAACGTTCAAAACGTTGTTATACAGTCTGTAGTTCTAGAGCAAACACCTGGGTGGACACTCAGCACAGTACAATAAAGAGAAGACAGGTGTGTTCACACAACTCAACTCACAGCTTCAAAAGTATTCCATTAAATAAAAATGGCACTACTTTCTAAAGCAACAAGAAATTAACTTGAACTAGTTCTTTTTGGAGTGTGAATTTTAAACAAGCTAATCACATAAACGCTAAAATTAGTTAGTTAAAATGGTGAAATGTTTGTTAAACTCTAACGGCTCCCAATAACCAGGGAGGCTGCTTTGGGATAATTTGTCTCTGAAAGATAGAGAAAGATAGAGACAGGTAGAGACAGTTGGACTAAATCCCTAGACACTTCATAGAAGGTCTGAGGTCCACCAACCATAGTCTGACAAAATCATGTGGGAAACACTAAAAAGCACTCAAGTACTAATGTTTCTTCATGAACATCTTGTAGGCCATTTTCAAAAATTCTCATTTGTAGCTTTATTTGTTTGCTACTTGGGAGCTGGAAATGTGATCTGATCACTATGATTTAATGAGTCCTAACCTCAGATCCTTTACATAACAAACTAATAGGGCAGAATGCTGCAGGATTTCCTGCAGACATCGTCACACACTTAAACACCATAAGTGATTATTGAGAGGTCTCTGCAAATTAATTGTAATGCATGACTTTGGCTATTCCCAGTTGTACAAGCATGTCATCAATTCTTCAGTCAAACCAAGAATAAATAATAATAAATAAATTAAAGTAAATACAGGTACCTGAAGTTAATGCAAACTGTATAATGTCATCCTTCTTAAGGACCACTGGGTTACAACACTTGCTCTTCAGTCTCCATGATTCCCAGGGACAGCATCAGGTCAACCACTTTTTTTTTTTAGCCAGGCAGCAGGCATTCAGGAATTCTGCAATTAAGATGTCTCTCAGTCAAATGCTCAACATTTTTGTCCTTCTAGGATTCTCCTGAATCACTTCTCAATTAAAGATTGATCTCACCTGAAGCCGTTTGTCTTCTGAGATGTGACTAAGTTCACAGTCCACTGGAGCACCAGCAGGAGTTATCGCTTCAGGGTATGGTTGGAGCATTCTGTCAGTCCATTGGTTTGGGGTTGTACTCATAATATCAATAGTACTGGCAGTGGACATTGAGCAGGACCACAGCAGGAGGCACAAACATGATCCCTGATTTCGCTGTAGCCATGATCCATGAGGACCTGCGAGACAAGAAAGCAGAAAAAAACTCAGGAGAAGAAAGTTAGTTAGTACTAAGTTAGTAACATGCATTAATGAGACAAACGCTCAACTCTCTCATCAGGGTTGACCTCCAGGGAGGATACTCAACAGACAGCCAGGAATTGAGGCCAAACAGAAGCAAGACAAAATGGTGAGACAGTAAGAGCAATAGCCATGAAGAAACACAACCATGTAAAAAATATTATATATATAAGTGAATAAAGGTCATAAATGCAAAGTGATTTAAAATAATTAACTAATTCTGCATGCATTATCTCCTTAGGTTGATGTCATATTGAGTCACGATTTCATGCACACCGCTAGCTTTGTGATGAGACAGTTAGTTAGATAGTTCAGGGTGTTTTCACACCAGCGCTGTTTGGTCCACTTTAAATGGACCAGAGTTTGTTTCCAGTTCGTTTGGGCAGGTGTGAAAGCTCTGATGCATACCAAACAAGCGAACTCTGGTCTGCCTGAAAACGTGGGTCTCAGTCCGCTTACAGTGGGAAAGCAAATGGACTATCCAGCAAACCCAAGATCAGAAAGCTAACCGATGAGCCGGGTTTTCTTCTTCCTGGTGCTTTTTTTCTTCCAAAACAGTGATTTGAGCACGCAACTACACCCAAATGAATAACTGTTGAAACTGAATGACGCCGTCCAGGCGATTTGGTCTGCTTTCAAAAGTGCAGTGTCAAAGTGAACCAAACCAAATGAGGGTGTGAAATATTTCGGCATCCCCTGCCCAAAAGAACAGAGTCCCCCAGACTATCCATGTGTGAAAGCAACATCAGTCCATAGGGACTTGACTTGGGATACAGTGGGTGTCTGGTTCAATCCCAGTACGCAAAAATACTAAGCGTTGACTGGTAATTGGAAAGGTGCCAGTTCACCTCCTGGGCAATGCAGAAGTGCCATTGAGCAAGATACTGAACCCAGGGTGTAGCTGCCACTCACTCTACCACTTCTTCACAAATGCATATAATCTGTTTGTGTGTGTGTGTTTGTGTGTTGCTGTAAGTTTAACTAATTCTGCCTCGGCCTCTTCTGCATACGAGCTTAAAGACTGGAGACTAGGTCCGACAAGATGGATACTATAGATGACAAAAATAGGTAAAGCCACATCACCCCCTTGACATTGCAGCACATGGTTTGGCCCAATGGGTTGGTTCCAGCATTTAAGCTTCTCTAGCCTTCAGCCCCACCTTTTCTCCACCAGGAAGGGACCTCCCCAATAACCACAGTAACCTAAAGACAGAGAAACAAATGATTAATATTACTTCTATCCCCCTTTTAGGCTGTCCTTGGAGGCATATGAGAGTCATACTGAAAAAGAAAAGTCCAGGAGACGGAGAAACAAATGGAGGAAGCTTTCAGCGCACACAGGTTGTTGTACTAGCCTGTATTTAGGCCAGTATACAAAGATGTATGGATGACTCCCTTGACTTTATTGAAATTGGTGAAGTAGTCTAAATCTAAATGGATACACATTTTACACTGAACTGCAACAATGCAATTTTGAAATGTATTCAAAATCTTCTGGTACGAGTTATAAACCTGGAACGCCAAATTCTACAATTCAAAACAAACCATGACAAAATACCACAATATGCTTTATTTATATAAAGTGTATTATATATAATTATGTCAGTGTGACAGGCTTGCTGCCACTTTGAGTTCTCCAGCACAGAACAGTCAGAGACCAAAGCCAGTTTGTAAGGGGATTTTTATTGTGCCACAAGTCAGTCTCACACTGCAGACGTCTCACTGCCGTCTGCTGTGTGTGTTTTCCAGCACCGCTTCCTTCTCTGGTCCAGCATGCTACTGTGTTGGAGAAAGAGGGCGAGAGTGATTAGGCAGTTGGCTACAGGTGTGCTAATCACTCTCACCTGGCGCTGCTCTCCTGAGCCCTCCCCACACCTCCCTCCTGCGGCCGATGCACCACGCCCCCCTTCCACAGTCAATAGGCAAAATCAATTCATTGCACACATTGATTGCACGTTTGCTGTATATCAGGTACAACACCTTCAAGAATGTAAGGATTTCAGTATTTTGACATGGTATATTTCATTCCTTAATATCACCTATCTAAGTAGTTATACAATATATATTTATCTAATGTCAAGTATTCCAGTGATGACAGGACATGGCTATGAAATGGATACAAAACATGACGATAAGAATTGCTAAACAAAGATTTTGATGCCCTACAGGAGAAGAAAGATGAGGTGGTGTGGGATTACTAGCCAGATTAAAGCACGATTAATAACTGGGGATACAGTCAAACACTTACATCAGTCTAAATATTTTTCATTATCAATTAATCTGATGGTCTTGACTTGTATATAATGTACTGCATATGCACCAACAATGAACCCTCTGTCAAATTCACTTCTTTTCCTCGTTCCAACTTGATACAAAATCTGAATTATTTGGGCCTCCTCAGCGTTTCTCTCCATTCCACGGGGCATGATTGGATGTTAATTGCTTAATTGTACCATGCAGTGCACCTGTGTGGAAGCAGCTGCAATTATGTATCGCCGCTCATTTCTTTCAGGTTTTTTCTTTAATCCATCACCCATCTATTTATCGGTGTTTCCCACACATACCTAGTTGCTCCGCCCAGGGTCATTAACAGCCGGGCAGCCATTTTAGCATTTTACAGAGAGAGACATTATGTTGTATTATGTTGGATGATGGTAAACGCGGTTGATGTTTTACAGACTCTGACCAGGTAAAGCAACAGTTACATTTCATTAACAACAACGTCAGCTTACCTTACCTCAGCTGATGTGAAAGCAAATACATTTTTTTTTTAAACCTTGCTCCATACAGCCAATATAAGGTGTTTTGGGAATCCCCTGGACAGCATTAACTTCCTTATTTTTTACTTATTGTTTTGAATAACCATTTTAAAATCACTGAATTATGTTTTGCATGTACTTATTGTACATAAACTTGATGTTTGACATGGATGGTGTTTATTGCACAGTAACACTCCATGTGTTGAGCTGCTGAAGTAGATGATGAATTTATCAAAATGACAATAACTGATGACCACAGCTGTAATGAAATGGCTTGATATTGACAAATATAAGTGCACTGTGAAACCGTTAAATGTAACTCATTCAAAAGTGGTAAGGCAATGATTGCGGAATTAATACAACACTAATTTATATTGCATTGATCATTCAGGGTTATATTTTTCTCCCTGAACTCTGATGGGTCACAGTGCTTTTGTGTATTTGGCTAAATCAATAGTGTAGTGTGTGATGCATAAACACTGAGTTTTTATCCTAACTACAATCAATACCATTACAATATTTTCTTTTTCAAGGTATAATTGTGATGTCAGGCAACGGAATTTTACAAAACTACAAGGGGTGTATGTTTATGTGCGTCAGCAGTGTCAGTTTAAGTTCATTTTTGTTGTTTTTGTTTTTATTTAAACAGGTCTGTATGAAAAGACTATACATAACAGTGACAAATTTGGTTAGAGCATACCATTTGTTGCATGTGCATCAATACCACATTGTTTAGTTTTACCATGCTTGTGAATTGTCTTAATTTATAATATGTATTAGTATTGATAAATGTAGTTATACTTCATTGGTTTATTACTGTTGCAATAAGTTAAATTAATATTCTTTTTGTTACCCACCATGTGTTCCAGTGACAAAAGGAGGAAGTGCCCCAAACCCCTTTCTGTATTTATAACCTGGCTGACATGTTTGATGATGTCACTGGACTAGTTCAAGTATGCAGGGGGTAAAGGTAAACAAGTTTAAGTTTTATTTAGGTTCATTTGTGATTTATGTGTGATTGAAATGAAGGTTAAATGTAAACCGGGAAACAAAGCAACAGTTTTTCTATTGTAAACTTTCAACTTTGAAGTGTGTCACTTTGAAAAGCTCTGTATCTGTAGAACCTGTGACCTCCACAAATGGTACAAAGAAGTAGGTGAACTGAACATATTTAAGCAGTTGGTTTGTTTCTGTTGGGGGGAGAACATGGAGCAAATCAAATGTATCTATGTGCACGTTTATCATTACATGTGTAGCAGGGTTTAGGTTTCCCACAAGACTTCCCAACAATAACCATCAAGGATTCTCAAGAACATTTAATGCGATTTCTGTAGAAAATGCTCACTCATATTTAAAATCATTATTATTCAAAATATACTCAATTATTTTGATTCCCGATTTTGCAGCATCATTTTCTGGTATTTCAATCGAAGACACACGGTGAGAACCTCTTTTGTAACATGACATGTTGACATGCATGAAAAACCTGATGACCTTTCCTGCAGTGTAAGCCAGCTGTGTACTTTATGTTAGGCTGTGGGTGTTTATATGGTGTTACTCTAAAAATATTATTTATTCACCTATTGAATGTGTTTCCATATACCATTCTCCTGAATTCATTTCAATCTCCTGCCATCCTATTTTCTCAAATGGCTTGGAGGTAAGCGAGTTCCTATTTTATAGTGACCTGCTGAAAAAGCAGAGTTAGTGGAAGGGCTGATTTGACAGTAATCAGCTGATTAGCATACAACACTCACTATACCATACCACTTAAAGTGAGTTATTAAAAAATTTCAGACCACTTCTTGCCAACAATGTGTCATCTATTGCTGTAGCAATTACGCCCAACATCCCAGCAAACTACCATTTTTCAGCCAGAAAGCAGTTATTATCTTCCATTACGCAGAAAGGCTCCTCGGCGAGCTTAGTGGGAACACAGCAAACCAGACCATGTTCAAGAGGGAAGAAATTAGAATGAAAATAAAAAAAAAAGGTCTTGCATGGCATTGTTTCTCCAAGATGGACGATACTGTCCCGTTATTGTCGATTAGAGTGTCTGTTGGACAGAATGTGAATATCTTTAGTGATTGTGAGCAAGGAAGAGTGCATTTCAAAGGGGATTGTGGTTACTAGGCAACAAGCAGCAGAACCAACTGAGGACTAAAGTGAAAAAAAAAAAAAAAATCAGACAGGCTCTCTCTTGCACACGTGTAAGTCAGTGCTTTGCCTGCAACCAAAATCCCTCCTGAATGGGGTTTGACCATAGATAGGGGACTTAACCCATTTCTTATGCTCACGTGTAGGATTTATGTCCAATGTGAAACTGAAAGGGAAAGCTTAAATAGCACAGAGGGTAGATAAGTGTTGTTGAAAATCTGTGTTGGTATGCTTCTGATAGTGTTCCGGTTCCCTTTCTCCATCCCTTTTTAAAAGGTATTAGGGGGCTAAAGACCACACATGATGTAGAGGCAGACTCTCCCCATAGAAGAAAATCCCATAGAGAGGAAAGAAAACAAAAAAAAAACAACTTCCTTCATCCTCCAGCAGTTTGTGAACTTTGCATATCAATACAAGATTTCCAGGATGTCTTGTTTTCTTTCAGCTCCTGTTGAAACACTGTTTTTTTTTTGTCTCTGCTAGCACATTGTCAATTAGCCACGCAATATGGGCACAGTAATTGAACACAGTGCTGTGATGACATTTTCTTTAGTCATTCGAATCTGGACAATTTTTTTCTGTTGTCTCACCTGTCACGGGATGATATGCAGGAATTTAAATATGAACTGATGAACATCTTTGAACAAAACTGCTTACATCAGAATCATTTTAATAACCCAACGCTGTACATGTAGGCAATATATATATATTTTTTTTTACCCCGCGACCAATTATTACTAACACTGATGCTCGCCATCCATTAAGGGAGAGGTATGGAGAAGGTGTGGGTCGAGAATATCTCTGCCTGATTTTCAGCTTATTTCCTGCTTTGAGCCAGTCACACTGGGTACACAGACAACGACAGGTATCGACTGGTGGAAGAAAAAATACTGACTGACTGCTGGGAATGGATAATAACTCCTGGAGCCTCCCGCAAGCATTTTATCCCCTAGCTGCAGATGCTACAGCAACCTTTGACAACAATAGCAGAACGTGCATTCACTGTTTTTGTTTTAGGTAAGGACCTAGGTAATTCAGTTTAAAGTCTTAACCAGGCAATGGGCTGCAGAGCACACACTTACAGGAAAAAAAATGGATGCATGACTCACAGCAATATGTACACACTCATGATCTAGGTTTCCGGAAGCCTTACAGTACATATTGCTGCTGTCTACATAAAAAAACAAAGCAAGCAACGCAAAATATGATTTTAATTTTGCAGAAGCTTGAAACCTAATATTACCTACATTTAGTGTTTTAAAACCAAAGACTTTTTTTTTTCTCTAATGAAACACTACAATTAGGCTTGTGTAATGAGACTTGTAAGGGTGAGTCAAATCATCCCTAAGGTTGAAGTAGTGTGTAAGTATTTCAGACAGCATTTTGTTAAATGTCAGGGATTTGGAATGGCCTTGAATAACTGCTGCTATTCATCAAAACGTTAGAGGTTACCTCTGTGTATGTTTGTTGAAAAGATAAACCTGATTATGAGGGAACACCATATATTAAAGGTGACTCCAGCACACCTGGGAGTCAGCTAGAAAGCCTAGCCTTTGAGCCACAGTAAGTGGCATCTGTTTGATTCATGCTGTGCTTCAGGACGGTGTGAGAAAAGCAGATTTAAAGTGAAATGAATGCTCGTGTATTTGATGATGATACACAGACACTTAAAAAAAAAAAAAGTGTTTGAAATGCTGCCAGGGTAAAGACTGTTGTAAGTCAGGCGCTCCAGACTCCAGTTTGCTCAGTGCACTGCAGCACATTTTGTGCACAGACTTCCACAATCATATCCAGGAGGTACTGACACAGTTGATTTCATTTCACTTCATTTTATTAACAGAATATTTTTCCGGAAATTTCTCTCGTGTCCCAGAGGCACACACTGTTTCGCACAGGCCCATAACAAAACACAACATTTAACCCAAATGTCAGAACAAATACCACAGACATAATGTTACATCAGACATCCTCTATAAGTAGCTGCAGTCCCATCAATTTCTTTGATCACTTTCACATTCAGCGCTGAGTCTACATCAGTACACTGAGCAGCCAGCTTCAAGCTCAACAACTGTACCATGCACTGATTGCATTCTGCCTAACACTTTGTATTATTAGTTGAAAAAAGTAATGACAAAATGTCGCCCAAAAAAGTAAATACGCTGCTGTACCTTGCTACATATATAACTGGAGGAAACTTGTTCAATTTGTGGCGACTGAAAATCAGCAATTAGGTTCTAAGAGCCCTTGCTTTAGGGCGCCTCAGTGTTTGTAGAAGGATTTTCTAATTGAATGCATTTGTTATAAGCAAAAGAAGAGCAACATTTTTTTTTTTTTGTTGCTTGCAGTCAGATGAACAGCCTCCTACTTTGTTCTTTTGTGCCATGTCTTGGGGCACTATAGCAGTAGGAGGCCGATTTGGCAGAATTCTTTAAGATTATAAACACTGACATCTGTGGTCACAAGACAAAGATCTCCCTCTTGGCAGGTTGTTTTATGTCTTCCCTTGTAAAGATTCAGGTTGTGACACGGTTGACAAATAATGATAGCCTGTAGACTAAGTATTTTGGATCCATGTAAGAGCCAGGGCCGCCGTGTCATACTAAAATTACATATTAAATGTATTGTGTTCATGTAGGATATTTGTAATCATAAAATGTAAGGATACACACATGTACGTAATCTGTCTTGTTAAACTATGCATGCACACATACATTTATTTACATAATAGGTCCTATTTTTGTGTTTTCACCGCCAACCAATCTAATTACACATCGGGCTACACAGGGCACAGTTATTCGGAGGTATGTCACCATTACATTCCAGCTGTGCACTGCAATTTGATTTTGAGGATGCCTATGATGTGATCTGAGAGCAGATAGTGTATTTTCTTTTTTTTATTTTATTATTTTGACAAGTTACGTTAAGGAATAATACAATGTATGTGATGCCTGTGTCTTGTTTTTGTGTCGACAATGTACTGTATGTTATTTGAATATAAATTGCAGTGCATTGCCAAAGCACAGAACAATTATGTATGCCTTATCCAGTGTGGGCTCTTAACAGGTTGGTTATACAACAGCTGGCAGCAGGTGCGACTGGTGTTTCATCTGCAGAAAAGCAGCCAAACAAGATTTAAAAAAAAAAAAAAAAATGTAAAACATCATTTGCCAACAAAATAACTACAGCCAGCAAGAGGGTCAGTTGTGCAACAGGTGGACCATCCACTTTAAACCAACCACCTGGCCAATGTAGTGATACATATTTATAATCTGAGGACGTGTCTCAAACACTAGCACATGGACGCAATGTAAAACCAAATGATGGCCGTGTATCTGAAGCTCCATTATGAAAAAGAGTTGAACATTTCTTTTAAAAAAAGTGTTCTTAGCAAAACCTCAAGTTTTTATCTGCTCTCCATAAAGGCACTCACGTGTAATGACTGCCTCACATCCTCCATCAAAGCAAAGTATGGCATTTTATTCCCATGCGATTTAACATCTCTTTGTTGGCTTTTAAATATGCATAATACTCACTGTTGAAGTAGTAGTCCTGGATTCGTTATAATTCAGTCCAAGTACACAGAATACAGAGAAATACAGAAATAAAGCATGCAGTCTATGAAAGTATAAACTTTACCTACAAGCAGGCACAGTCAGAGATCGTGGCAGAGTTTGATGCCCTCAGGTTGTGCAGATATTGACAACATTTCATATATGAATTATGAAAGAGGAAGATGATTTTCATGGTAGTTCTCACAGTATATCAGGCTGTGAAAATATCTTTCTTGTATTACTGATCTAAAACTGATTGTTGGGAAATACATTGTGACAGACAGCAATATGTGCTTTCTTTTCCCTCTAACAATTCACAGATTACATTTAGGATGAGCTATTCAGTCTTAAAGCAGTAAATAACTTTTCTAAGTACTCTGCATAATACTGACAAGGTTCATAAAAAGCCACCTGGTTTTCATAAAAAAGTTTATTGGTTTCATAACAGACTATTTATGAGTGCTTCCCAACAATCACAATATAAGTAAAGTATTATCTATACATATTTTGGGCAATATTGTTGATAGGAACTTGGTTTTGGCAAGTGTCAACCTCAAAATGTTAATTTACTGGGCAGCTTTCCATCTATGAATACTAATATAGGAGGCTGTTATATAAAAATAATGCATCCCCTCTAGCAAGTAAGAATCATAAATGTTATAACAACATATATTATGTCCTTTCTGAAGGCCTCAAGTTTTAATATCAATCAAAAAATTTCCAATTATACAAAATTTCCATGTCAACTGGTGCTTTTTGTGTGACGACATTGTTACAGCAAAAATAAGTAAATGAATAGCATGAGAACTAAATATAATCCACAAATCCCAACCTCTTAAGTCAATGCACTCTGAACATTTTAATGTACAGGATGAAAATAATATCTCATTCCCTGCTCCACCTCCTCTGCTTTGGAGAGGAAACAGAAAAAATCCTTAAGGTATTCTTGGTTGCCAAATGCTCGTTTTACCAAAATCATGCTCCCTTTCTGTGGAGTGTGTGTGGGGAAAGAAAATGCTCCCTAATCCTGAGGTGTCGTCAGTCATGCTGTCAATCACGAGGATACAAAAGTTATCCCAGATAAAGCACGGTGGCTGCATACAGCAAAATGGTTTTTCATGCTCCATTATCTTCTTTTTCAAGTTCTGCACAACTGAAACACAGTCAGATGAGCAAAATTTATTTAAAAAAAAAAAGGGGAAATAGATGTCAAACACTGATGATGTATGAATATCATTACTGTACTGTTTGTTTGATCCTTTATGATACTTGATAAGATCCTCAGCACAGCACACTTTTTATGCCCATACACATCCACACATCACTTTTTATAACAAGGCGATCACATGACATCACATGAAAATGTGTGATTTAAAAATGAAGGTCCAGTGTGTAGGATTTAGTGGCACCTAGCAGCAAAGTTGCACATTGCAACTAACTAAATACTCTACTGTAGTGTAGAATAATAACAGTTCAACAGGACATGACGAGGACCTGCATTCACTGTAAATATAAAGGGCTTCTTATAAGACAACAAAAACACAACGATTGTTATACTCAGGTTATACAGTAATGAACCATACCAATGAATATTCTGTCCCATTGTTGCCAGCAGATTCTCCTAAATCTTACACCCTGCACCTTTAAAATAAGTCACTGAAGGCGTTCCAAAGTTGAGGAGGCCAAGTGGTCAACATGTCCTCTACGTAACCTGGAGGCAGAACAAGGCATGCTTTTGAGGTGATGAAAATGTTAATGAAAGAGGACTGGTTTAATTATGAAAATGATTTTTTTCTAATATGTGTTTCAAAGATGAGATCTGAGAAATCAGGCAGTAGGCTTTGCATGAGAAGAAAACAGAAGAAGGCCATTTTGAATGGAACTGATGTGGCTGTCACACCGCGGTGAGGTCAAGCTGGGTTTTTGTTATGTCTTGTCATTTCCTGTTTTATTTTGAAAGATAACTCTCCTCTCATTTCAGGTCACTTGCCTTTCCTCATGTGTCACCGGTCTGATTGTCTCCCCCGCCCTGATCGTTTCCACCTGTTCCCCATTACCCTGTGTATATATTGTCTGCGTCTCCCTTTGTCTTGTGCCAAAGTGTTTCGTCTTCCATAGCATACACCAAAGCCTTTTTGTTTACAGTTCATAGCCACAGCTCCTTAGCACAAGTATTATTTGTTTTCTTCCTTATATGAGTAATTTTCTGTTGTACTTCATAGTCTAGCCTTTTGTTACTTTGTATCTAGTATAGTGTGTTTTCAGCCTCGTTTTTGAGCGCCTTTAGTTTGTTTCATAGTCTTTGTTTTTCCTCTTTATGAGTGATTTTGATTTCGTTAATCTTTTATACCAGTAGCCTTAGCATTATTGTTACTCATTGAGAGTGATTTTGATTTTGTTAGCAAGAGTAGTTCAGTGTTTTTTCCTTCTTGGAGTGATTTTTGTTTTCTTTAGTTTAGGGCCTTTTCATAGCCTCACTTAACCGAGGATTTTCGCCGTCCCGAATAAACAGCTTACTGCCTAAACTCTGCATCTGAGTCCTCATTCGAGTCCCGGCCTGACAGTGGTTTGCAATATCATTTCTGATTTCGAGTGACTGAGTTAAAAGACATTTTGTCCAACAGTTACCATCACTAAGACAGGCAGCTAGGCTTCTTGGGTCACCAGATTTCAAAAGGTATCTTTGTATTATCTTGAAACAATGTCATCTGCTGCCTTATATGATTGATTGTCTTTATAAAGAAGTGAAAAACAAAAAAAAACAAACAAACAAAAAACTCCTCACTTATATTTTATGTGAAATCATCTGAAAAAAGACACATTGAATACAGTTTTTACAGTTAGAGTGATTTGCTAAAATGTAATTGGAGAAGAAGGAAGTTTTTGCTTTTTCAACTACCTTTTGATGATACCTCATAGTGTCTTTTCAAATTTCATGAAATGAAACATAACATGAATCATTTTTCTATCCTTTCTCTTGCAGGTTCTTTTTAATTATTTGGTAAATTAATTATTCTTCTTGCTAGCAGACCTAAAGTTTAAAAAAAAAAAAAAAAAACAGCGAACAGGTATACAAAGGTAGTCGGATTAAAAACACACAGAGTTTGGGAGATTGCTGTGAAGTCCCAATTGAATTAAAAGAGATTTGTGATTTAGGGATCTGATACGTAAAAGACAAAAATTACTTCAAACTAGAGGCAGGGGAAACCTGTAGAGGTCTATGATAGGAATGAGAGGGCATATCAGTCCCATTTTTTGCTGATAGCAGGATGCTGATCTGTGCCACCGTATCCTTCCCCCATGTTTCCATTCAGCATCTATCTCCCCTCTTGTTTGGGTGTAGGCCATCACATTTTAGTAGGATGGTCCTTGCTCAAAGTTGTTAATGATGGTGCTGAGATGATGATTGTCTTGTTATATGTCTCCAGCAGTGTCTTGTTTTAAAATCTCTGATTGTCCAGCTCTAGGCTAGTGGAGTCTGTGCTGAATATCCAGAATGTGGGCACCAGGGATGTAAAAGGTCTTTGAGATTATTCTAGGCCTCTATTCGCAAAATCCATTTTAAACACATCTGCAGATCCTGATTGAGAGCTGCCTTACTTACCAAAGTAGCCATTCTTTTAATTTGTCTTTAGCCAGTGTTCAGCTAAAGACCAATGGATCAACATCAGATCGAGCTGTTTGCTAATGTCTCTTCAAGCGGACTGGAAGCCGTGGATTAAAGAAGGGGAAGCTGGCAGAAACTGGAACGTGGATACTCTCGTGGTGAAGGCTAAAGGATGAGTTTTAGGAGTATCTATGAATGTTCCAGTTGCTCAGGAGAGTTGTGTGACAGCACCAATTGTTCTGAGAGATTGCACCCTGTTGTGAATCTGTTGAGTATTCCTATTGGGAAGGAAGCAAACATTTGCCCTTGAAATTTGTTGTGCACCTGAAACTAACACATCTTAGTAAGGAGGTTTTTGTCACTGTGTGGATCTGAGCCAGGCTGTCCTCTAACGAGGACGATTTGGCTTAATATCCAGAAAACAAACTATTAACTTGTCTTTGGGAAAGAGAGAGAGAGAGGGAAGCAACAGCTTCATAAAAAGGAACCTAATCACTGTTTATGTAGCTGTGATTACACAAGCTACAATAAGTTCCTGGTGGGTGAAAAGTGAATATGTTCCTGATAATGTTCCTTTCTTTTGTAGGAACTGTTTTCATATTCACAGGGTGCATGGCGATTTGAGGGGGGATGAACAGGGATGCCATCCCCCATGCTAGCAAAATGACCAAAATACATCTCCCTTGTTAACCAGCCATCCTTCCACCGCATCCCTAGTAGCAGAGAGAGTGCAGAGTGGTAGAGGCACTGTTCAGTTCAATATGTTAGTGTAGTCTGCCTGGCTCATTGATCCTGTATCTGACTGAAGTTTGTGTAAGTTAGAATCTATAGCTGACCATGCCTTTAAAATATCAGTAGCCTAACTGTGCTGTGTACTGTAACTGTGTAACAGATCTATGCTATCTAGGGATGTAACGATACATCGTGACACGATTAAAATCAGTACAAATGCGTGACGACTCGCATCGGTTGACAGAAAAAATGAATCGCGATTCTTGGCGAATGCGAGAGAAGTAGGATGTTCTTTTTTAGTCTTTTTTTAAAATTAGAAATAGGTTCTGTGTCACACACACACACACACACACACACACACACACACACACACACATGCGCAGTAGTGGTAATCGGCGTCAGGCCTGACTGTACCGTAATGATACCATAACACAGACCCTCCAGGAATTCACGATGTTGCGATTTGCAACTTTAACGCAACTTCAGTGAATCCCCGTGAATTCAGGGCGGTGTTGCAATTTTCACCAATCACCGCAACTTCCGCGCAGTCTGCCCGGGGAAACTCGGCTCAGGGACCGCCGCACCGTGCGGGAGGATCCCCTCGTGGGACCTCTCCCCGGCTCTGGCTGGCCCCCGCCGGGCGCATTTCCTCCGAGGCGGTGCGCCACGACCGGCTCAGCGTTTACAGCAGATAATTTTATTTGGTAAGAATTTGTGTGTAGTTCATTTTGATTAAAAAAAAAATCGTGAAAAAATCGTATCATGAACAAAAAAATCAGAGTTGAGTGTATCGTTACATCCCTAATGCTATCAGCCAGTTGTTTTGTTTTTTTCTGTCCTGGTGTAACCCAGGTTAAAAATCGGTTTTCAACATGCAATGAACTAATTTATTGTTTTTAATACAAAGATGTTAATTGTTTTTTTTATTTTTATTATTAAATGTTAATTCGTGGTGGAAAAATCAATTCAATAAATACGATGTTTTGATTAATAATTAATAATAGATAACAGGACACTCCCCATAGGAAGATAAAACAATAAAAGTGGATAAAACTGTCTGCAAATCTCCGGAGTCCAAGACCTGTGTGAGCGCAGTCAGAGAAACCTCTCGGGAAGAGAAACGCATTGGTGAGCGACCACCTTGATGTGCTACATGCTAATAGCTAATACTAATACCACGAGTTAACCCGTTAGCATAAGAGTTAACGTCAGAGCACTAGCCTCCCGTGCTGATCGGTGCACGAGAGACACACTACTAAACACCATGCATTAATGCTGAAGCACTGATCCGACATCCTAAAGTTGCATTACGAGACGTTTGTTTGCTCCTTTGTTGTCCCTTGAGCTGTATTACAGTATTTGTGTGTTTAGCACCTTATTTGTGCATTCTAAGCACATTTAGCCACATTTGTGTGTGCTGTGCACGTTACATTTTTTTTCTTTCTTGATGATTGATATTGTTTTATGGACTAATTACTATGTAAAGAGCACAGAATGTTTTGATACTGTTGATTTGGAGTTAGGATGATTATTTCAATAACATAATCTGATATTTTGAGTGTTGCTTTTTTTTATTACTGAACATTGTGATGCCGTATTGCAACAGCAAGTCAGTAAAAATAGTTATTCTCTAACGATAAAAAGTTTATGTGGATTTAACATGATTTATGTACTATTACTTTATGTACTGCTAATTAATTTTTGAGATTTGAAAAAATTAAGATGAATGCTCTGATCCTGCTTATCGTGGGTCAGGTTTTTGATGGACCCATTGGGAGTTGGACCTAGATATTCAGACCCTCCAGGAATTTGTGATGTTGCGATTTGCAACTTGAACGCAGCTTAAGTGAATCCCAGTGAATTCAGGGCGGTGTTGCAATTTTAACCAATCACCGCGATTTTTCCGCAACTACGCCCAGTCTGCCTGGGGGATTGATATTAGAGCCAGTTGAAGTTTGATGGCGTGTCAGACCCTGGTGGATACTTAGAGACACAACGCTGCGCTACCTGAATACTTTTACACCTTTACATACACACACACTACCCATGCAACAGTGCAGTGGGACTGATTTTCCACCTTCACGGTGCTGACTGAACAGTGACTGAAAAAAGGGTCAACTGAACTTTAGAAAAACAGGGAAGCGTTGTTGTTTCTTAAAGAGGATACACTGAGTTTGTCTCATTCTTGCGTCATCATTTGATCAATCCTGGGCTCCATAGTGGATCTAAGACTCTTACCCTTTTTTTTTACTCCATTCTCTTTTTCCTCTCAAAAGGGTTACACTGACTTTCGGTTAGTTTAATCTCGGATGTATAATATTCTCTATAATATAAATCTCAAATCTATACTATAGTGTAGGTTATGTACTCTATAGAATAGTGTCACCTTTGTGATCAAAGTGGCGTGTAGTCATTAAAAAGAGGGAGAGGATCATAGTGACACACCATTGCCTGTAGTATTCGTATATCTATGATCATTCAGCTACTCTGCTACTGAAATTACACTCCAGACCAAGTAAAGCAGCAATGTCCTTGGGGGCCAGGGGTGATCCCATTGGGCCATCCAAACCGTTACATAAGAAAAAAAAAAAAAAAGAGTGTGAAACATATAACAGAATGGATAATTACCACAGCTCACAATGTCCTTAATAAGAGTGATTTTCTGAACAGCTAGCTGCAGATTTTATATTTAGTACATTATCTATCCAAAGAAGCTATTTGTCGTAGTTGAGTCCTTCCACATCTTTTCATTGTTCCCACCATACAAGCCACCGTTCACCCTGTTTGAGTGATTCCGTCTCCATTATGCTGCTTCGTTTCCTCCTACATTTTTATTTCAATCAGACACTATAAACGGTGAAAAGCGAATCAACTTTTTGCACATGATGTTGATTTCTATGCATAAATCTCCAAAAATGTTGGAAATGGAATTACTTCCATACTTGTACTGTCAGCTTAAAAACTAAATAAATAATAATAATTAAAAAAACAACAACAATGAAACATATAACAAGTGTTAGCAAGTCCAGTAAATGTGCTATTTGTCAACACTCTGCACTTTGCTCTGAAAGACAAAAAAAAATACTAAAAGTTAACCACAATAGATTTTATATTTCAATCTAGATACATTGCAATGTTACCAGAAGTACACAAGATGCAGTAAAATTAAGATGTTTTATTTAAAATAAATGCCCTTTCATCACAGGATGACACATTTGATGCATTGACTGTGATTGAATGGTCAGGCATGAGCTGTTGCCTGCAGCAGTACCTACTTCTGGCTAACATGAGTTGGCTTCTCCTCATCAATGATTTCATAGCAGTAAGGAAACTGGGGCAGAGACAAGACTGTTTTCCATACTGGCAAGGCTCCTGAATTAGATTTTGTAGGCATCTGCTCACTGGGATAGTTCAATATGTCTTCAAGCTGGGGCACAGTGTATGGACCACCACAGCAGCCTGCACATGTTTAGGAGGAAATTATAATCAATGTGTCATGAAAATCAAACGTCTCAATGAAAGAAGATAACTCTACAGTGGAAAAGAAGAAGAATAAGCAGGCGTCTGATAATGAATCAGTGCAAGCATGTGGTATTCGCACCTGCTGCAGTGTGCTTTGATGAATATCTGGCTGTCACTGCACCAACCCCACAGGAAAACATAATTACAACTCTTTAATTTCCTCCATCTTGAATGCACCACTGTGTCCCAGAGAAGGCCAGCGTTGGTCCGGATTCATCACATGCTTATTAACACAGGTCAGACCTCCAGCCCATGCTGCACTAAACACTCGACCCCCTTCCTCCTTCCTCACTCTCTTACCATCTACTAGATCAAGGGTAATGACTTGCTGGAAATAATTTGTCTTTCTCTGGCATCTGTGGCTGATATCTGTGGCTCTGACTATCTGATATGAAGTCTATGGAGTTATTTTTGTCTCAAAAATAACCGTAAACGCACAGAGAGTGATCTACAAATGTTCCTTGATTTCCATGTGTTTTGCTATCCACAAATACAAATTTCTAATTTGTAACTTGTATTTTGGTTTTTACAAATATACGTGTATTTGTAAAATAATTTCACAATACAAAAAAGCCATTTGTGAAACTGAAAATTCTGTTTGTGAAGCGTGATTCTGCATTTGAGACATTCCTGCCGAGATCCGCACAGATCCACAAACAAATATTCGGGATTCACAAATGGCCGCCCTCCTCACCACTAGGTGGCCGTGTTGTTCTATGTGTACATTGAACATTATATTTATTCAGCTTTCTGGGTGTAAAAGCCACATTTCAAGATATATCTGCCATTGTTTGAGGACATTTCTAGCGATGAATGTTTTAGTGTAAATGTTTCACTTTCTAAATCTATGCTGAATGAAAGCAAATTGTGTTTAGTTAGTCCTCAAGCGGTAATTTATCGTCATGGTTACCATAACAACGGCTGCAGACTCCTCCGTCCAAGTTCTGGATGTAACAGGGTTAGGCTGGATAGTGTAGCAGTTAAATACAGAACTCAACACGGCTGACCGGCCTCAAGGATTTAGACTGAGAACATGGATGTAATAGTTCCATGCTCCGGAAAGCATTTAACTGCTACACTATGGTAACCATGACGATAAAAAGTTATTTTTACATACAGGACTGCTCTATATGAATCCTCTGGATGCTGTAAACTCCACCCATCTGGGACTTTATGCGCATTGAAGTAAATTCTAGAAATAATACATAAGCACATAAGCTCATATAAATGCCCTTGTTAAAATGTGATTTAGTTTTGAACACCTCTGCTTTAATAGTGTTCATATGTCATTGATTGAAATGGCATACACTTCGAAACTCTGCCAAACATACTGGTGTAATCGATGCAGTGAGTCCTTGGGGTGTCAGAAACTTGTAACCAAGACTCCGACCATCTGCTTCCTCAACAGTAAATGTCAAATGAATGAATAAATATGCTAAATGACATAAGAACACTGTTTGTCAACATGACAACACCCACACAAGCAGTGCAGGAATTATAAGCCAAAGTCTCCCTGTGTGTGAGGACTTGGAGTTTCACACTCAGTTGACCAGTGAGCTCATTATAAGGGCTGTTTGTTAGTGAGATACTTTATGTTTATCAGCGTAAATACAATGTGGGTGGATTTATAAAAATGAAGGCAGGAACACAATTTTAACAAAACATAACTTTCACGTTAGCAGCAGATAATTGGTAACAACTACCCCATTCCAATTTAAATACAGATGGTAACATGCTGTGTTTATGGCATATACTGGAAGTGGTACGACATATATTCAGATACATGAAAAGGAAAAACAATAAACATGAATAAATAAAGGATACAAATTTAGTGTAAAAATTTCTCTAATGTTTCATAAAATAACATAAACAAATAACATTTTGGTTCCAAAATAGGAAATGTCAGAACAGATCAAATATTAATTAAGATTTGTATTCGTAACCCTTTAAGTAAATTATTTAACAGTTTCACCCAGAATAAATCATCAAATAAACACCATAAATACCCCTTCACTACACCACAACTGTCTTTCAGTTCAAATTCCCACCACAGGGAAGCAGTCCAGGAAATGTATCCATTAAGTCATTGCAGTAAAAGTCAAAGTCAAACAGGGGAATGGGAATGTGCTGGGCTGGAAAGTGTCTGAGTGATTTGAGGGAGCATGGCTGCAGTGAAGCATACTGCACTGGCAGGACAATGATGATTGTAGCTTGATGCAGTCGAGTTTCCAGTAAGATTTGACGTCTGGTTTCTTTAATTCAATAAGCTTGCTGTCAAGGTTACGCTCAAAAACCTGGCCTGTCTGAGCAGACATGGAAGGAATTCTCCTTTACTTTGTAAATGAAATACTACTAAAGAATAATGATACATTGCAGTATGTTATAAATATTCTAAGTATATAACCTAACTTATAATTCATATTGTCCATTTAGTGTAAACAAAAGGTACATACAGATTTCCGACTAATAAATGTGCAAACCACAGATCATCTTATGTCTCTGTACTATGGTCAACCCCACACTGTCTATTTACCAGTTAGTTACTAAAACATGAAAACATACATACATTATCTGTAACCGTTTATCCTCACTAGGATCGCGGGGGGCTGGAGCCTATCCTGGCTGACATTGGGCAAGAAGGTATACCACCAGTCACCAGTTCATCACAGGGCACATAGAGACAACTATTCACACTCACATAAATACCTACGAAAAATTTTGAGTCATGAAAACATTTCACACTCTAATATTCTCTAAACAGCATGATAATACATTACACAACATCCCTAATAACCATATATCGCAAAAATGCCATTTGTTACAAATGATACAACACTGTGGCATACAACATGCAACGGGTATTTCATGAAAAACATTGGCTGGGTCAATGTCTACAAGCCAGTAATGGAACCCGAGACATCATGGCTTACATTTGAAAGCCGTTTAAGCTCCTCTCCTGTGAATGGTACCACAACCACCATTCATTGCCACCATTATGTACCAACTAGATGTTACATTCAGTGACCTGTAGTCTGCCTGCAATAAATACTTATACACCTTTATCGTTATACCTTCATACAGATACATCTGAATCTCTGTGTCACAGAGGCAGCTGAATACAGATCCTACATTGAGGTTCAACTCTCACAGCTGGAAGGTTGTTCCAAACATCTTGGAGAACTAACCACAGATCTTCTGTGGACTTTGTTCCTGTATGCTTCTTCAAATCCTTCTGTCTCTTCATAGAATCCCAGACAGACTTAATGATGTTGAGATCAGGGCTCTGTGGGAGACGCTGAAGATAGTTCTTAATGGCACTGGCTGTATGTTTGGGCTCGTTGTCCTGCTGCATAATAAATGTGTTCCTTATCCAGTTTTAAGCCTCCTACTCAGCTGTGAGTGTCTTTCAACCTACATGTGAAATTGATGATCATTGCATTTATTTGGTATAATTGGTTGATCATATACCTGCTTATAATCCTTCAAATTCACTGACTTTGTCCATGTGTGCCTTTAATAATTGACACTGGTTTGTAACACAAATATTGATTGATTTTGAGTTTTCTCTTGTTGGCTCACTTTGCATTTTGTACATTGCTAAAAATAAACAATTATTATTTATATTTTTGAAAGCATCCCTAGTTTACAGCATTTTCTACAACTGCCTGAAACATTTGCACAGTACTCTACTTAGATAATGGTTAATAAGTAGTATATAAACCATCTATAAACTTTTTGTGAATTTGCAATTACTGATAATAGTACTAACGTGCTAGTTTATATGGTTAATAAATAATGTAGTGCATCTATAGAAACAACCTGTTGTCATTCCCAGGACGTCAAGCTAGCTGCTTAAAAGCAGCTAGTAATGATAGTATAACGATAGTAGCAAAAATAAAAATATTTGTTACAGGCCAGTATTTAGCATGGTTGTACTTGTTACTTTTTACCATTTTGAGTTTTATATTTGCATGCTTTTATTTGTGTTGTGCTTTTAATTGGCATGTTTTTACTTTTTTTTACAGTCGTGTGAGTATCCCTTTGGGCCCTAGTAACGCTCTGGAGTGTGTTTGTGCCGTTGCGCTGTAGTCTGTGTGTTTAGTGTTTAGGGGCAGACTACCATGAGCGCCATGATCACTTGCACAATGTCACTACGTCACCATGGTGTATACTGTTGTTGTTTTCTATTTATTGTATATACTTTTCTAAATTTAAATTTGCCTTTACTGTTTATATTATATATATATATATTATATATATTATGGCATGCCCTTCAGGAAATTAAACCTTTGAATATATTGAATGAAACTTTGAATATATGGAGTGAACCTTGAATATATGGAATGAAACTCTGAATATATTGAATGAAACCTTGAATATATTGAACGAAGTCTGAATATATGGAATGAAACTCTGAATATATTGAATGAAACCTTGAATATATTGAACGAAGTCTGAATATATGGAATGAAACCTTGAATATATGGAATGAAACTCTGAATATATTGAATGAAACCTTGAATATATTGATTGAAACTTCACTGACGTCAGACTTTGCGGCAGTGCCTGAAGCCATCTTGTGTAACAGTCTGTAAAAGCGAAAGACAATGAGTCAGGCCGCCCACAATCTAGTTGCAGCGATATTAAGCAATGAGGACATGATAAATACACTGGCGAATTTGTGTTCAAATCCTCCCGAAAAAGTTCGCTCAATTTTTACCCTGTGTCCTCTTTTCAGCAAACCTGCACGCTCCACCCAGCCCCGTCCATGGTTGACTGATGCCATCCGCTCATCACGTACAGCACTAAGAGCTGCTGAACGCTGACCTAGGAGCCTTCCAATCCTAGCGTCATTCTCCTCATTTGTCACAACTGCTAAAATGGAGTAAAACGGAAACGCTTCTCCACCTTCAAATCACTGCTCAATCCTCCCCCACCGCCCCCTGCCTATCTCAGCGTCTTAGTAAAGGCTCACGTCCCAACTAGGGCGTTACGCTCCGCTCATTCAAACCGTCTAGTTGTACCTTCGCCTCTCGCAAAGCGAGGTCACTCTAAACCAGTGTTTCTCAAACTTTTTCAGACCAAGGACCACTTTGTCAAAAAAAAAAAAATTCAGGGACCACCTGACCCCGTCTTCAGCCACCTATCCATCATTGTTTCCCATCCTCTCCGTGCCTTGTTTTAGTTAAAGTTCACAGCTTTTGCTGCTCTTTTCCTTGCTTTCTTTTCCTTACTTACTGACGTGACAGCGGAATGATTTTGTCTATAGGAGACGCCGTGGTTGCTTAGGCAACAATTTGGGCACTGCTAATTCAGATTTATCTTCATATATCCATTATACATATTTAAAAAAAATATTTGTCTGCATTTTTGTTCAGAGAACAAATTCGCTTTACACTTCAAATAATGTTAGGTAGGACTAGGGCTGATATGGCCTGTAACCAATATCTCAATATTTTTAAGCTATATCGCGATACACGATATATATTTCGATATTTTTGTTGTTGTTGTTTTGTATTGTTTATTTCTAATAAATATTGTCATTATTTCCATGATAGCATTGTAATTGCTCAGAATCAACGTAGAACAGTAGATTTACACTTGCTGTGAGACACACCTCTTTTATAGCATTTAACACTTGTCATATTTTTTATGAATTTTTATACATTTCATGATGTAAATATGAGCTTTAAAGCTCAATAGCTTCCAGGTCCTGTGACCTATTGGCTCAAAATCAGTGTAGAACAGTCGAGCTACACCTGCTATACGACACACACTCTTTTTTATAGCATTTTAACACTTGTCATATTTTTTATGAATTTTTAATATATTTCATAATGTACATATGAGCATTGAAGCAGTGCAGAATCATACTTGGCATATGAGACACTTTTTTTAAATCAAATTTTAACCATTCTTCATATTTTATAAATAAACGTTTAATACATTTAACACCCACGTTTTATTTTGAAAACCGGAAGTGTCCACACGCTGCAGTAAGCTAGCGCTGACTTTCCAGTTTTTTAAAATGGTTTGCCATAAAGTCGGCAATAAGGGCGCACTTGAAAATATTGGAGCAGCTGACGTGACCACGCGAAAACGAGAGACGGCGTGACCGCAGCTGTTTTTCTTCAGAACCAAGTCGTCCGTCCCCATCTTAACTCGCTCCTCACTTGATACAGAAAGTACGCATGCGCGCAGGGGATGTTTCTGGGTGGGCGGGGCAGTGTGCTGCGCGCTGTGAGCAGCAGGAGTGATTGACAGGTGAATCCCCGGAGAATTAAATGCCGACGGCTTAAAACATTTACGTGACAAGTACTCGATGGTCGCGATATAGTCATTTCATACACGTAGAACAAGCCGCGATATATCGAGTATCCCTAGGTAGGACTCCACAAAGTTGTGTGGGAAATTCGAATATTTTAAGAGATCCTCTCACGGACCACTTGAGGTCGCTCGCGGACCAGTGGTCCGCGGACCACACTTCGAGTAACACTGCTCTAAACTCTTCTCTGTGGTTGTCCCTAAATGGTGAAAGTGAAAAATCAAGAAAGCTGACAATGGTGTAAAAATTTAAAAACAAAATATAGAATGGGGTGTAGCAGAAATACTGATTACAGAACAGAGTGTATGGTTGTGAAGGGGTAGCGGGTTGGGTTTGAGACCCCCACATTGCCACTACTGTACATGGCGGTTTTGGTTTCTTTTTGCCGAGTGCAGCCCGAAACTGCCAGAGACCTGAAATGTAAACTATAGAAAAGACATTTCCGGGGGAGTTTAAAGTTTAAAAGTGCTCCTTCATTTAAATCAAGATCGGGAATCATCTGCTCTGTGTCCTGTGGAAAAGTTGGTGCTAATTGTGTATACACTGTGGGCAAAAAAGAAATGAGTATTCAACCTCACAACACTACTGCTGTAGTTAGAAACGTGTGGAGACAGACCTTTTGATGCTGCTGTACTGGGGATTGAATTGAATCTGTTTGTCTGTATGTGTAAAGTCTTAATGCACAAGCAAAAATGGGTAACAATCTGTCAAAAGCAGTAGACAACTGAGAATCTGAAAACTCAGATGGTCAACCTGTCAATGATACGCAGCATGCAAAAGCAGGCACATACACACACATTTGTCTAACCAGACTTTAAAGCAATGTTTTCGCCTACCATACCAGCTGGACTCATCGGTAGACTGCAAGTATGGGATTACTCTTATGTGTGAATGGATGAAAAGCTATGACGTATGGCTGGGCAAAGCACCAAGCTAAGATTCCTGCTCCCCGCGATCTGTTGAACATTTTAGCCGGAACAACAAAACAATGAAAAAGCCCTCTCTGTCTCTCCACAATTTTCAAATACAAGGATCTCTTGCAATACTGACATAAGCAACCAAGCACATCACAAACTAAAGCAGACAATGAAATTTCCCTACTAGCAGCTACAGTAGAAGAAGAAAGGGTCAGACAGGCCACTGAAGAAAGAAACAGACAGGCCCGCTGAAGAGAGGGCAAGACAGGCTCAGGCAGCCAAAACAGGGCGAGAAAGTAACAGGGAGAGATAAAGGGACAGGTCGGAGAAAAGGAGAGAATCAGGCAAGAAAGGAGAGACAGAGCTGACACTGAGAAGGACAGAAAGATAGCAGAGTTAGAAAAGCTAGCCAAGGTCAGGCAGAGACAGGAGAAGGAAGAGAGCAGACCGTCAAGTGAATCAGACTCCGAAGGAGAAGGAGCCAGGCCCAGAGAGGAGGAGCCTAACACATACCCTAGTGACGAGGAGGTCCAGGCTGTGAAACAAACAAAAAAAAAAAAAAGCAGGCTCTTTTTAAAAGACTCACGAGACGAGGGAGAAGCACAATGAGAGGGTATCTAACTAGGAGTACCAGAGTTACAGAATCCCACAGAAAAATTACATCAGACCCCTGTCTCAGAAGAGTCACAAGCTTCCTCAATAAACACTTCTAAAATAATGGTTGGCAACACAGCAGTCTGTAAACCATGGACTCCTTCTGAAATCATAGATATGACAAGCAGAGCTCCCAATCCAATTACAAGCCCAGATGAATATTGGATATGGCTAGAACAAGTATGCACAGTTTACAGCTGTCTAATACCTGATGTTCGGCAAGTTGTCCGAGTCACATACAAAACTGAATGGATCTTGTGTAAAGATGAGTTTGTTTTCCCTGAAGCTGCTAAGGGTGGCCAGTGGCCCCCGGCCAAAACCTTGATTGGCTAAACGTTGAAGCAAAAAATGCAATAAACAAGTGTGCATGAAAACATACTGACTTTTCAAAGGTAATACACTGTGGTCAAGAAGCAAAGGAGTCAGTGCCTGAATACATTCAGAGATTCATACAAACGTGGGATATCAACGCTGGAATAGTCAGTCACTGACTGGAACACCAAAGACTGGAAGTCAAGTATAAACAAAATAATGGCTATGCACAGGAACAATGTTTTCTCCTTCAATAAAAATGCTTACAGCTCAAAACAAATGATGCAGCATGCAATACAATAACAAAAACAAGGACAAACAAAAATGCGGAAATTATCACAAATGTGGCAAGGCAGGACATTGGGCTAAAGAATGCAGAAGCGGTCGTCGTTGGAACAAATCCAATAACCAGAACCAGGAACAGGCAGCTATACCATTTCCCACTCTTCCAGCCCTACAAGCAGCTACGCCATTTTCTGCTGTTCCAGCCCCACCCACACAAGCTGCTTACACGAAGGTCAACATATTATAACCAAGCATAGGGAGGCCATGGAGGGGCGGGGTCAGAACAACCATTTCATATTCAAGCTGCAACTATTCAGACTGCTAATAATCCCACCGAAGACGCAATAATGCCTGTTCAACTTAATGGAAATACCGTTGAAATTTTGGTAGATAGTGGAGCAACTATTTCTACTGTAAAAACTGCAGAACATGTATGCACACCTACACCCAACTTTATCACCACTGTAGGCGTTTCCGGGGTTCCCATTGCGGAACCATTATTTCGGGGAACTAAAATAACTGTTAAAGGCTCTGAAGTGATGCATTCTTTTCTGATATCTGATAAAGGCCCAATTAATCTCATGGGGAGGGATCTGCTTTGTAAACTGCATGCTACTATTCAGTGCACCCCGAATGGATTGTTTTTTAACCCTCCCTGATGAAAAAGCCGCTCTAGCATTTCAGTTTTTGCAGAGTACGGCAGACAGTTTGTATTGTTGGTAACTGCCAGGTTTTAATTTGCTTTCCAGTTTCACTATTTGCCAAATCATCCCCAGCATGTGCAACACTGATGTCTGCAATGAAACCGTTCCTGCATTGTCATTGTACTGCAGCATTTAACCCTTCTGAGCAGTATAAACAATTGGTTTCTGAGTTTTTAAATAAACAAGAGGAGTTGGAATGTGAACAATGTTTGTTTGTTAGTCCACAGGGATGTGCCATACCAGTCCAGCTATCCAGTGCACAGCAGACACTGTTTAATACTAAAGACTCATATCCACACATCACTGTCGCCATCACACCTGGCTGTGAGCTGTAACACCTTGGACATGGTGGCTCAGTGCCAGGCATTGAGAGAAGCTGCACCAGCTTCTCAACACCAAAAAGTAACACACTTACTGGGGACTCACACAGGGGACATAAAGTGCCGCGGAACGGTTGCGCCACAGTTTTGCTCCGTCCTCTGCCCAGCATCAACTCACACCAGGCGTGTGACAAAAGCGGGACTGCATATTGTGTTTTATTTAAAAGCGTATTACGTTGCTTCTGTGTCGGATTTCCTGTCTGATGCAATCTGTTCTGTTGAGATTTACACGGTTTAGCAACGGCTTGCGTCAAAAATAGAAGTGCTACGGAATGATAGCGCTGCAGCACGGAGAGTCACTGCTGGGGCGCTGCTGAGACATTCCACGTCCGGCCTGGTGTGAGTGCTCTCATTGACTAGGCTGGCAGCGATCAGCTCCAGCTGTCACCACAGCGCAGCCGTTCTGCAGCACTTACGTGTGAGTAGGGCTTTAGGTGAGGAACTGTACATGTTAAATTTAAGTTAACACATTCAGTTACCAACGTCTCCATTTGTTACTCATCAGCCACCTCCTCCTGCACAGTATGGACCTCCTTTTGAACAGTCTGAGGTTCCATCCATTTTTTTGGCTTACCATAAAAATCATGTGGGTTTTGTAAATTCGGCTCCACCACATAAAGTCACATTCAAGCCTAATGCTAAGCTACCAATGATTAGACAATACAGTTGCCTCACAAAGCCATTTCAGGAATCAAAAGTGTCATTCAGTCTCTATTGGATCAAGATGTGCTGGTTCAAACCACCAGCCCATGTAACACTCCCATTTTACCAATTCCCAAAATTAATTGGCCCGATGAATGGCGGTTCATGCAGGACCTGCAAGCGATTAATAATATAGTGGTACTTGCAGCTCCAATTGTGCCTGACACCAATTCGATTTTAGCTTCTTTACCCTCTAACTCCACTCACTACACAGTTGATCTAAGTTCTGCATTGCCCTCGATACAGTACCATTGCATCCAGATAGCCAGTATCTGTTTGCATTCGCATACAAAGGTAAGCAATACACTTGGTGACGGTTGGCGCAGGGATTTGTCGAGAGTCCTACAGTGTATGCAGGGGTGGTAAAAAGAGATCTACCTGCCAGGAGGCTCCACACTCTTGCAGTACACAGATGACCTCCTAATAGCTTCTCCATCAAAAGAAGCTTGCAACACAGACTCAACTTGCTGCTACAGAGACTGGCTGAGTGTGGTCACAGAGTGTTGCTGGCTAAGTTGCAATTCTGTCGACCTAAGGTGACATTTTTGGGTCATGTTTTGAAGGATGGACAACGCCTTTTGTCACCGGAGAGGGTGAAATTGCTAATTAACATGCCTCCCCCCACAACCAAGAAACAGATGTTATTTTTTCTGGGGATGGTTAATTACTGCAGACACTGGATTTATGAATATGCAACTATGGACTGTTTTGCCGCCACATTTCAATCAGCTCCATCCATGGTACAGTGGACGAAGGAAATGCAAAAAGCCTTTCAAGCCTTTCAAGTCCACACGTAACTTTAAAGTGCTCACCTCCAATAAATCCAGCCATTCTGCTACCATTGATTTACACAGATCATAAGCATGATGGCATCACCACTATTGAAATGTGCACATTCCCAAAATCAGATCTACTGCAAACACTGTTACCAAATTCTGATATAGTTCTTTATACTGATGGTCCAGTTAGCACCATGATGACCATGATAACACACAACTGGCTGGTTATGCAGTAGTAAATGTTTGGGAAATTGTTGAAGCAGGACCTTTGCCCAACGGAACTTCAGCCCAAGCAGTTGAACTATATGCTTTTACTAGAGCCTGCATTCTTGCTTCTGATAAAGTTGCCACTATCTACAATGACTTGTGATACGCATTCGTCACTGCTCATGATTTTGGACAATTATGGAAGATGAGAGGTGTTGTCTTATTCTCTGGTAAGCCACTACAGCATTACACTTTGGTAAATGACCTGTTTAATTAGGAAATGCAATGGCTGATACTGCAGCCAAACAAGCTGCACTTTCCTCCTCTATGGTCCATCAATATACCACCGCACAACCCGTCAATCCAATTCCAGTACCTTCCACTAATGATGTTGTGAAAATTCAAAATCACGCTGATGACAGGGATAGAAGTCTTTGGTTGTGCAAAGGTTGTGCAGTTGACTCGAGTCTGGTTTGTGGCTCCACTTGGACAGTCGACCTGTTTGCCCACGGGCTTTCCTACATGTGTTGGCACGTGTTGCACATGGACCAACACATGTCAGAAGAGGGGTGATAAATGATGTTATTTGTTCACAATGGTTTGCACCAGGCATTACACCAGTCCCACAAGCACTTGTAGACAGTTGTATGACGTGTCAACAAACCAGAAAGAAGAATAGCACAGTGAAACATGACCATCTGGAGCCTCCATCAGGTCCCTTTGTAAATTTGCAAATAAACTTACATATGCCAAGTCGTCAGGGCTACAAACATGAAAAGAAGACGCTCAAACAGTTGTTAAGTGCCTGCTAAAAGAAGTGATCCCCAGGTTTGGAGTGCCACAGGAAATAAATAGTGACAGGGCCAGCTTTTTTATCAAGAATCACACAGGGTCAGTCAGTTATCTTAGGGTTCAAGTGGCAATTACATGTTCCATATCAAACCACACCAAAACTTCTCTGCTTTGGACAGATAAACTTATGACTGAATATGTAAAAAAAGACTAACTGAAATTTTGAGAAGATATAATTTTCAGGTGTCTGACAAGGTCCCTAAGCCCCCAGAGGAGCCAATTCATCCTTTTAAGGAAGGAGATTTTGTATTGATCAAATGTCTGGAGAAATTGTCTCCCAGGTGGAAAGGTCCATACCAGGTGTTGCTGAGAACTAGGACTGCCCTAAAAGTTAAGGGCAGAGCAGAATGTTTTCACACCACAAGTTGCAGGTTGGCGCTACCAACCACTGGGGAAGGAATGCTAAACCCTGGCGAGTAACCCAGAGGTTACCTTTTGTCTCCCTCCTACTGTCCGGCTTGGACAAGGAGCTGATCAGGGCATTCTAGATCATGGAGAGCCGGACGGTCATTGCCCCCTTCCCTAAAAGGAGGGGCGTTCTTTGCTGTTCTTCAAAAGTCGAACACTGAGCCTGGCTCTGAACGTAAGAACAGTTCAACAGGTCCCTGTCGATGCTGCAGCAACGTGAGTCCTGACATAACAAAAACACAAATTGACAATGTTGCTACAAGAGAACCTAAAGGAAAAGTGCCTGAAAAGACTGATAAATCTGCATTTCCTGCTCTCTTATGAATTAAACAAACCATTAATCCTATTGTGTTTGAATGTCCAATTGACAGATGTGATGAGAATGACTGTTATGTTGTTAACCCCTTGATTTTCTCCGAAGGAAATGGTCGTGGAATATGCATGATAAAGCACTGATTAAGACAGAGTTGAGTGCATCCAGGTTAATGAAGGTAACATTCACACCTACGTTATCTATGATTGAACCTCTGGAGCTATTGTGTTTCATGAAACTGCAATTGAAACATTACCCAGATTGTAAATTGTGGAATGTTAATTACCAAGATTGTCCAGGGGAGGTGCACAGCTGTAAAACCTCTGATGAGAGAGAAACTGATGAAGGTGATAGGTTTCTCAATGCTGGTAATTTTTCTTCCATAAATACACTCAATGTAGCCAAATTGGAATGATTTGGCCACAAGATTTGAAGATGAAGCAGATGAGTACTATACTCTAGTTTTGAATAGAGTTCAAATAGTTATGGCCCAAACAAACTGTTCAGAACCTCTTGGAGATCAGGTGTGTGTTCCCCAACCATATATTGCATCTATAATCGTAGGCCCTAGTTTCTGTGCAGCTGTGGTCTGGCGTTACGTCCATAGAATGATGATCAGATACAGAAACCTAACTGTGCAGTACCACAACAAACGGAGCAAACTGCACAAAGTGATTGCTCAACCTATGTGCCTCCAGTGTTCACATGTTTCTTTGTGTTTTCAGGGAGTAGGAGACCAACCTGATAATTTAGGACAAAGCAGCTGTAAAACTGTAGTAAATGTTACTCTAAAACAGTCTTCGTTAGCTGAAAGAGTGTATCTAGTCTATGAGCTGCTTCATGGTGTCTGCTACTTAGCGTACCTAATTCCCTTGGACAGAGATGTGAAATCCACTGAAACTGCTTCGTTATACCTGCCTCTACATAAATATAAAAGAGAAATCTTAACAGCTCAAAAGATAGCCAGCTTCCTCTTTCCTTGGTATGGTATGTATATAACCCAACAGGAGCTTGAATCTCTGTCTAAAGTTCTGGAGAATCATCTCAATGCCTCCAGTAGCGCCATGTTAGCTGAAGATAAGGAGCTGCAGGAAGTTAAAACTGTAGCTTTACAGAATCGTATGGCACTTGATCTCCTGTTGGCAGCACAGGGAGGAACTTGTAAAATTATAGGTATTAAATGTTGCTCCTACGTCTGTGACACAACTGCTGATGTCATGGATATGGTGCATGACTCTGCACTTGCATGCTCATTGATTAAACTGACGGTGAAGAAGACCGCAAGGTCTATGGTTCAGGCACCCAGGTGTGTATACGCCCAGAGGCTGCCAATCTGGTAGGTAAGAGGTATTATGATTTCGGCGCTTTTGAGGAAAGGTTTCGAGGCTGTGGCCTGGATGACCTTTCTCTTGACGAAAATGGTGAGAAGGAGACTTATGGTCTGTAAACAAATGGTAACTACAAAGTTGAGAAGAAACATTTTCTACCTTCGGAAAAAAAAGTAGTTTTCTGGTACCTCTCTGTTCCATTTTAGTTTAGCTTTATGTAATGATGAGAGAATTTTTTTTTTTCTTAATTTTAATTTTAATCTAGAATGTTAAATCATTTGTTTTATGGAACCCCTTCTAATTTCCAGGGTTTATCTATTAGGTGATAGAATGAATTTGATCTTTCTCCTCTCCCAGTGGTATATTTGCACGTGATTTGTGACCTCCCTGATGACCTACTTTAAGACCTTGGTGTTGCAGGGGATCTTCACTCACTTAAAGGCCCTTGTTGGCCTGAAAGTGGAAATCACATATTATGGGAATGGGATGAGGGTGTGTGTACATGAGAGAGGTTCTTAACGTTTCCCATTGATTGTATGAATTAATCTTAACTGCCTATTTAGTTTGAAAAATAATTTCTATTAATGTTTTTTTTGAATATTTTAGATTTTGAATATTATACTAATAATAATTATTAGTATTCGGTAGTAAGTATTGATCTTATGATCAATAAGATGTTATGGAATTCTATCCTTAGGTTACACAAGGACTAATTGTTTGGATTTGACTGGGAACAACAGGTGCCAGTCTATCTCAACACTGTGGTGACCAGCGTCAAAGAAACCTATTGCTGCCTGCTTAGACATAATAGATAGCTCTTCAGCGACCTGCACTGGCTGCCTGTAGCTGCCAGAATTAAACACAAAGCTCTGACGCTAGCCTACAAAACCATCACAGGATCTGCCCCTGCCTATCTCAGCGTCTTAATCAAGGCTCACGTCCCGACCAGGGCGTTACGCTCAGCTCATACAAATCGTCTAGTTGTACCCTTGCCTCTCACAAAGCGAGGTCACTCTAAACTCTTCTCTGTGGTCATCCCCAAATGGTGGAATGACCTACCAACGGCTACAAGAACTGCAACATCCCTTTCTACCTTTAAAAAACTTGTAAAAACCTTTCTGTTTCGAGAATGCTTCCCTGCCTAACAAAACTAACAAAACTAACAACTACTCTGTGCTCCTTTACACCTTTTCAGCTTATGTCCTCCTCTGTAAGTTGCTTTGGATAAAAGCGTCTGCTAAATGCAATGTAATGTAATGTAATGTAAAGATAGCTTGCCGTTGACACCTTTCTTGATAAAAAAAACATTCTCTTTGTCTTATTTGGGGCGTATAGCATTTGTGTGGTTGTGGTGGAGTTTGGCAGAATGTGAGGCCGACTCAGACACTTCTGATGAACTATGAGAGTATCTCTAATTCTTCTTGATCAAGCGTCAATAAATAATACAGTATAAGACCTCTAAGGTAGCTATAATTAAACCTCTTCCTGAAAAGCCCACTTTAGATCCAGAGGCTTTAGCCAATTACAGGCCGATATCAAAACCTATCCTTTCTCTCTAAGATACCTGAGAAAGCTGTAGCTAATCAGCTGTGTGGCTTTCTACATAAGAACAATTTATTTGAGGATTTTCAGTCAGGATTTAGAGTGCATCATGGCACAGAGACTGCACTAGTCAAAGTTACAAATTACCTCCTAATGGCATCGGATAAAGGACTCATCTTTGTACTTGTCCTGTTAGATCTTAGTGCTGCATTTGACACCATTGACCATCAAATTCTTTTACAGAGGCTGGAAGATCAAATTGGCATCAAAGGAACCATCCTAAGCTGGTTTAAGTCGTATTTTTTAGATTGATCTCAGTTTGTTCATATTAATGATGAATTCTCAGAGTACCACAAGGTTCTGTACTAGGACCACTTCTATTCAGTTTATATATGCTTTCTTTAGGGAACATTATTGGGAATTACTCCATTAATTTCCATTGTTATGCTGACGACACCCAATTATATTTATCGATGAAGCCTGATGCAACCAATCAGTTAACTAAACTCCAAGCATGCCTTAAGGATATAAAAAATTGGATGACCCACAATTTTTTTATGTTAAATTCAGACAAAACTGAAGTTCTTTTAAATGGACCCAAACACCTCAGAAACTCTCTTTCTAGAGACTTAGTTACTTTAGATGGGATCACCCTGGCCTCCAGCTCCACTGTAAAGAATCTTGGAGTTGTTTTTGATCAGGATTTGTCCTTTAATGTCCACATAAAACAAATTTCAAGGACTGCATTCTTCCACTTACGTAACATCGCTAAAATCAGACGCATTGTATCTCAAGCGGATGCAGAAAAACTAGTCCACACATTTGTTACTTCTAGGCTGGACTATTGTAACTCTTTGTTATCAGGCTGCTCCAATAAGTCTCTTAGGACTTTGCAGTTAATTCAGAATGCTGCTGTACGTGTTCTGACAGAAACCAAGATCAGAGATCACATCTCTCCCATTTTGGCTTCTTTGCACTCGGTACCTGTTAAATCTAGAATATAATTTAAAATTCTTCTCCTTACTTACAAAGGTCTTCATGGTCAGGCACCATCATATCTAAAAGAGCTCATAATACCTTACTACCCCTCTAGAACACTGCGCTCTCAGGACACTGGGTTCCTTGTGGTTCCTATAGTGTCCAAAGATAGATTGGGAGCCAGAGCTTTCAGCTTTCAAGTTCCTCCTCTGTGGAACAAACTGCCATTTTGGCTTCAGGAGGCAGAAAAGGTCAACACTTTTAGGAGTAGTCTTAAGACTTTCCTTTTTGATAGTTATGCTGCCATAGGACAAGACTGCCAGGGGACCCCCCTCGCTTTTTCTCTTTGTCTCTGTCTGTCTCTTTCAGGGTTATGCCTATTCAGGCACGGTATTGGTCAAAGATGCAGCCACATCTCCCTTTACTGAAAACTGAAAACCTTTACTGACACATTTTCACGAAAAAAAAGATAAAAAAAAAAAATTGGAGGTTGAACTAACTGTTGTGCAAATGTTAATAGTGATGTGGAAAATGCACCAAAGTGGCTGAGAAAAACTGTAAATGGCAATATTGATTGCTGTACATATGTTCCTTATGATATGTGTGAGATTGACTGTGAGGGAATTTTCTGTTCCAGCATACCGCATATGGGTTTTACGGACCAACTTTAAACAATAAGTCAGTTTTCTACCTTTCAGCTTGACTCCTGCTGATAGCCTCCTCTGAATGACGCCTCACAGTTTGGTTCATCTGCACTTACTGAAGGGTGTCAGCTGGCCCTCATTTAAAAATCATCTGGAAATTCTCCTGAAGCATGGGAGATGAGGTTGTCAGAGAGTAGTGATCAGTGCCTGAGCTCAATGAAAAGAGCACTCCCTATCAAACACTCCCCGAGATTATTGCTGATGACACATCAGGAGGGTCAATAGGGTCCTCTGTGGGCCAATTGACTCACTTAATCAAAAGATGTGTCGGAGCGCTACACTACACGGTGTGACTGTGATGATGTGAGGACAGCCTGACCTTGGATTTTGCTTTTTGAGAGGTGAACATACACTTGACATAAACTAATTTAAGTATCTCTACAGGGCGCCCGTGAGCAAATTATTTCAGATGGATGTGGCAAGATCAAATCATCTTATGCATTCATCTCTGTTCCAAATGAATGGGTGTGACAGTCACTTAAATGAAAAGAAAAACTCAGAGAGGCAATATTATACCTTTAAACCTTTAAATAACTATTTTTAGCAACAAATTAGAATTAATTTCATATCAGAAGGTAGGCATAACACGTTTCTATCTTCTTACAGGTCAAATTTCTGTGTGCCTTATGAGTGGTATACAGTTTTCTGAATCTTAATGTAGCCAAAACACGGACATGATTAGGAGATTGGAAGGAGTTTTTGTGTGTTGGCCAGTATGCAGCAGGAATAACTCAGCTAAAGGTCACAGAGATCACAGATGTTGACACCTGTGCACCATTTGAAAAGTTTTAGTATAGACACAGGGAGAAGTTACTTATATATTACTGCAACTTTTACTAAAGGACCTCTGTTAAGTGATCTCACATAATGTTATTTGTTTGCTGTGGCCATAAAACGTGTTTTGCTGTGGCCATGAAAATGAAAAAAATAATAATAATAATAAAAGAAAATATATATATATACTTTATATTTTCAACTGTGGGCTGACCTTGTGGTGCAATGGTTAGCACTCACAGCAAGAAGGTTGTGCATGTGTGTTTTTTGTCTTCTGTCTCTGGGTTCTCTCTGGCTTCCTCCAACAGTAATTGGTGACTCTAAATTTTCATAGGTCTCAGTGTGAGTGTGAATGGTTGTTTGTCTCTATGTTTCAACACTATGATGAACTATGTCCAGGGTGCACCCCGACATTTCTCTAGCCCCCTACAACCCTGATGAGGATAAGTGGTTACAGAAAATGGATGGATGGATTGTTGTTATATATTGTAGTATAATACACAGGTTTTGACATACTTTTTATTTTTTTTATTTTTTTTAGAACTTTCTGTGTTTAGACATATTTCTATTCTAGAATAGGGGTAACTGTATAGGGGTAACTTCAAAGTCAGACAGAGAAGGGAAGATCACTCTTCAGTTGACCTTCTCACAGCTCTCAGACATTTGCAACTTGTAACATGAAACATTTATAGACAAATAGTTTTTCCACAGTAGAGGGTTAAAGCTACTTGAAAGTATCAGCAATCAGGGCTGATGTAATCCAAAAATTAGGACTGTTTATAGTCTGAGCCCTTTAATCTTTCATACAGACACAGAGAGTGTCACTCTTTGCCCTGTACAGATTGTAAAGCCCTCAAAGGCAAATGTATTTTGTGGCTTTGGGCTATAAAATTTGATTTAATTTGATTTGATATCTTTTAATCTTTCATTCTATTGCTTAGTTAATTTTACCACTGCATTCATGTCATATATCTATGACCTTGATAAATGAGTCATTTTCCACTGCACCTTAACTACTCCACATTCAGTGCAATGTTTTGGACCTGCTGCATGATCAGATAGACTTGTTTGGCTTAATGCGATTGGTCCATTAAAAACTATGCCCTGGTTCCAGATAGATAAAATACATTTCATGCATGCACTGTTTCTAAACAGTTAAGCTGTTGATGTCTACAGTATCTCAAGAGGATATTTGATAATGATCAGAAGAGAGCCATAGAAAACAGTTTACTGAACATATGTTCAGGAACCGTGTGTTCCTGATTAACAGAGAGACATGCAATCAAAGGAAAAGAGCAGGAGGAAAGTTAAATCTCAACATGTTAAAGAGCCAATCAAATATTTGTAAAAGATACAGACGGACAGACACAAGAGGCGAGCTTGTTGGTACGTAACTGGTCACAAGAAGTTCTCTGTTAGCTTATTGTGGCTGATTTTTTCCATCCTGTCTGCCTGAGGCATAGTGATGATAGAATTCACAATGATGTGAAATGCCTGGCACAGCAAACAGTTTGGCTGTGCTGGTCTCCCCACGTACTAACGCCTGCCAGGTCTCTTCACTGTAGTGATAGGACCTCTCAAATGAAAGCCTATCCTTCAATTACATTGGCAATAAAGCCAGGACAAGGCCAAGCATATAAATATCCACTCCTCACACCATAAAAAGACAGAATTACTTCTTGGAAGTAAAATATACCATGGAGAAACAATCTGGTCTGATGTTTAGTCAGATTTGCATCTTTTATTTATTGCAGGTTTTTGCTGTTGAGCTTGAGAGTCTCTTTCTAACTTGGGTTGAGATTAAATGGATATACGGCAGAAAAATACATTAGGACTGATATACTGGAAATATTTCTTTTACTCACACATCTATAAATATGAATATTATATAATATATTTCATAAAGCCCAGGATTAGATTTCAGTGATCTGCAATTCCAACCATTGTGTGATTATGTTTCTTTATCCAGAACTATAAATGTGAGCAAGAGAGTTTGCAAAGTCAAAATATGAACACTTTAAATTTAATTTGAATGATCTGTTTTGTGCGACCACAAGTTGTGAAACTGCCAAAGGAAAAAGATTGCACACCTAAATACTTAAAGAACTCTACTAGTGTACATTCCCAAAGCAACATGTGACACTGCAGAGATTAAAACGTATGGTGGCTGCAGGGAGTAATTCACTAACATTGATCCTTGCACCAGAGGAGAACCACCTGGACAATGACCAACTCTTCTCTTCTGGAGTGTTTCCTGTGGGCACCGCTATTTATTACAGGGAAGAGAGAGGCAGCACTCGTCCTGACCTTCAGCCTGAATGAGATACCATCGGCAGACAGGTCCTTCCTGTTTCAATTAGCCGGAGCTGAGCCTCTTATTTCTCTTCATAAATTAAAGATGTAATTGACGCAAAGATGTAATTACACAATGCAATTGTACTTTTACTGAAATATAGAAATATGTGTAATTTTTCAATATCTAAATATAAAAATAGTGCTGATTCAATCAGAAAACAAATAAAGGTCAAATGAGTGCATGAGTTGAAAATCTAATCACTCAGTACTTTAATACAGGCATTTTTTCTTGACGAAGAAGAAAGAATACAATAAATGATACTGTCTCAAATAGGATATCTAAAAACTCAAACCTTCAACCGCCAGTGTTTTCAGAGCTTTAATTTGTAGGACCAAGCCACTGCTTTGACACCTTTCTTTATTGTCATCACACTGATGGAAAAGCAAACTTTTTGTTCAGTTTGAGAGCACTACCAAGGTGGTGTAAGAACAGCTAGTTGAGACGTGTGAAAAGCATGAAATGAAATTGAGCAAGAAGCGAGTTAATTTTAAGCTACGTGTGAATTGGCAGTCAAACAATGACAGGGAAAAACACAATGTATGAATACATATAATTATGAACAAAACTAGTTATAATTAACAAGTGTACAGTGCATGCAAACAAAACAGTATACCTGTTTTGGATGACTATATAAATGTAGGGACCATCACAAAATACACACTGACTCTAGACTTAGTCTAGTCTTTGTGTCAATGCTGCACCAAAGGTTGTTGGTTTATTTTTTTTTGTCAGGGTACTTAATATAGTTGGGTGATGTGTTTTCGAGCTTGGGATGTGAAGGACACCAGAGTGAAGATAATTAATGGAGCAGAACACAATCTTACGACTTAGTGGTGTTGGAAGTTGGCATTGATTTGTTCCTCAAATGGTTTACATGTTTTCTCTTTGCTTGTGTGTTCAGGTCCATGCCAGGCTTACCAGATGTTTTTGTTTGCTTGAGCAGCTTCCAGTTGTGCAGTGAGTTTTACATCTGTCCATGGGCAAATTACGAGACAAAAGGGCCTCTGGTGCACAGGCATGTAAAAGCACCCAGAGAGTTTTTGCACTTTGCCATGTCTTTCTTTTTGTGCTTCCTTTCAATCTCTTTGTAAGTCTGTTGTTGTTTGTGGTTGTTTTAGGGCTGTTTTTGGTCGTTTTGCATCTCCTTTTTCATTATTTTGTCATCATTCTGTCACTTTGTGGTTGCTTTGCCCCATCTCTTTGTAGCCATTTGTTTTGCCAGCAAGAAATATTAACACTTGGTTCTGGAGCAGACCCTGCTGTCCCTATGGGCCCCTGGTGAATAATTACATGCACCTGCCCTGTCTCGTTGTTAAAACCTGTACAAGCTGAAGCGAGGCTTCAGTTGCAATCTAACAGTAATTATTATATTATCTTTTATATTACTGAACAGTAAATGTCAGTGATTCTAATTTCTCCTGTGCTGCATTTCGGACTTATCCATTCTACCACCTTTATAAATCAAAGTAGCCTGTAACAAGTAAAAACAGCATGCTGTTCCTACACATATTTCATGGCATAGCAAGAAAATCTTAACAAGTGGTGCCAGGGAGCTGGAAGTCCTTTCTCTTGGCAGACTGTTAGACTCTATCTCTGCCACATGCTGTGTGTCTTTTTGAGATCTTAATGGCCCAATTATCACAGCTCTGGAACAGATCAATGGAGACCTGCAAGCCAGCGTTCCCTTCACAATGGGGGATGGGAAAGGTGTGACAAGATGCATGAAGACCCTTTGAAGAAGGTGACAGGTGCAGCCACTTCGCCAGAAGTCTGTCTTTCTCCAAAAGGTATGGCTGTGACAGGAAGCCGTCTGTAAAGTGGAAGTGCTCCTCTTTTATACATGCAACACAAACGCTGTAGTATATGCAGTACATCTCCTATGTCACTGTTATATGGCAGTACGTAACTGTATTTCTTGCTGTCAGCGAGTATGCCATGAGATAGTTTACAATATGAAAACTCAGTGGCAAGTTGTCTTTGTCTTCTTTACCGCCCAAAGATAAATAGTGTTTGTCACACACCTTGTTACAAAAGAGTTGTAATTCAGTCTGTCAAGGTCAGCCAACATGTACAGCAATAGCTGTTGTGGAATTCTTCTTTAAAAATCTGTTTACTTTACATTTCCACTGATAAGATCATATGATATGCTTCGTGTGAATGCTTTGCAGATATTCCACTGATGCTCAATAGGTTTTAAGGGGACTATTTTGAAAAGCTTTCCTCTTCAGTATGTCACCATTGCAGGTGGCTTGTTTGAACACCCAGGCTTCATTCAGCCCACTGCAGGTCTACCCATAGTCCATGTCTTTACAGGTCTGCCAAGATGGCAGTGACCAGAGCCACCACGTTCGGAGCTTCACGTATGATTCTTCAGAAACCCCTGGGTGACATCACAGATGAGATGTCCATCTTCAAGATATGTGGGATCAATAGATATTATTTCACTCAGCTGGTGATGACCCACTGTAGCTTCATAGCATAGCAGGTTCAAAAACAAATACAAAATCACAAACAGCCCAATATTTCGTGGGCAGATTTTGATATTTTGTCATGTGGTGAAAAAAGAAAAAAAAGAAAAATCAAATTGAAACCAGGAGAACAAAAAGGAGAGGGGCAGAAAAATCTGAAGGTTTGGCAAGAATCTGATGAATATTTCATCACTTATCAGAATCACATCATTTATCATTAAAAGAAGCAAAGGGCTTGTTTATAATAGATTATCTGTTTTTTTTTTTTTTCAGATTCCCTCGGAGTGCAAGGGAAAAATGCAGATTGCAAGGTCGAGTTCAGAGTTCAGTTGGCTTACATGGGCGAAAAAGCAAACAGGTCGTGCTTTGAGGTTCTTCTGTCTGGTGAATTCTTGGTGTAACATCCACCGCTGTGTATGATGTAATGCGTGTAAGTGATCTATGCTTGAAATTCTATTTTTATCAGGTGTAAATTAACATGCTGGCTCTAATTTAGACGTGTTAAGCAGATCTATTGTAGTATGTTACAAGGGCCTCTCTGTTCCTCAAAGTCTGACATCATTGCACCTTTTGGCGTTTTTTCTGACTGAAAAAAAAAAAAAAAAACCCTATAGCCAATACAGTACATGTTCAACTGCTGAATAAACTCTGTCACTTTAGTATGGTTTTTGGCTGCTCAGTCCTAGTGCACACATGTAGAGTGCATCATGTTTTTTTTTTTCTCTCTTTGTTAGCAATGCACGGCTTCACAGACTCACATTTAGTACTAGCTCAAGGCTTTAGATGTGCTCTGCACTTAGCATTGGAAAATCAATGTTCACTATAAATCTCATATCTGAGAACCGAGGAGACAGTCAGAACAGTGGATTGCTGCTTTACAGCAGCTGTGATCTCACACTGAGGACCTCTACCACTGTTCCTATCACTTGTCCACACAATGGGCTCCAGTCTATTAGCAGCTGAGAAGCCGAAAAAAGATATATAGCTGAAATCACAACTTACCTGCTAATTTTATGTTTTAATGTGAGTGCAGTTTTCTGGAGACATTTCATTCCCCAGGGATCATTCATCACCTTTACAACTAAGCTCCTCTGCTCTTTAGTTTTTCCTTCCTAATTTAATGACCTGCTGACTAATGAAGGCTGTCATCACAGCTTTTCACCCATCATGACTCTGAACCACTTGAGACCAACAAGTTTTCCTTTTTCTCATCAGTTTTGCATATTTTAAGGGGACTCTTAAAAAAATTAGGGTTACACAGCTCAGAATGAGACATAGGGACAGGTCAGAGAGGTAACATCAGGATTGGGGACATACTGGCTACTCATTAGGGGATATGTTGAAGAAAGCTGTTTAAATGCATTATATGCAAATGGACTGTTAACAATTCACAGGGGTTGAGACAGCCCATCTTCAGGAAAATGTATAAGAACCAACTGTTAACGCTCCTCAGGGAGCCTTTTTTTCAAAATCCGATTCTTCTTATTTAAGGGTTTTTCTTTAAAATTCCCGTAACAGGGACCACAATGGCAAACTATACGATGTCTTAAAATCCCTTTGAGGAAGAAAAGATGAAAATATGAATGTAATTTTGAAGATGAGCTGGTATCCTTAACACATATACACATATATAAAACAACAACTTTCCACTAACTTAGCAACATACCCTTATAACATTGTAAGACTTTTGGAAAACAGTTTTTGAAAAAAACCTGAATCAATGCTGCACAAACAAATATATTGCTGTTTTATTCTACTTCTTCTTCCTCATCCAAACATGGTTCTTACATAAACCACAATGCAACCACTGACAATCCAGTTTGAGTTTCTGGTATGTTGGGCTAGAAACCCTACATTATATTGCAATTGACATATATGCTGATGATATTTGATTGTATGTGTTCATTTTCATGTTCTGTTATCGCTGATGTTTTATTCTTTGCTTCTTTTTTTTTTTTTTTTGCTCTTATAAAACACTTTGCGACCTTGCTCCGTGAATGGTGCTATACCATTTCAGTCTTCAGCTCCCACCAATGGTGCCTCAATCACCTCGGGCAGTTTATCAGATTTTGCAGATCTTATACAAATGATTTCACATATGCAGTAGTATCTCCAAAAATATGTAACATTAGTAGAGTTCAGGTGCTGTATGAGCAATGATTATTATTCATATGGCACAGAAAGTAACGAGGATTCACAGCCATTTCATTAGCTGCATATCTTCAGGTATCTTAAGAGCAACAATGAGCACACTGAAGCGAACAACTAGTTTTGCCCTCAAGGCTTTGTCAGAGTCATTCCTCTTTCCAAGAATAATGTTACTGAGTCAAACCTGGGTGAAACGTTTCCATTCTCAGCAAATATAGAATACTGCAGCTCTCTGGAGGCCAAACACCACCCTTAGATGGCTGATTATAACTACTGGAATTGGATTTTGAGTAAAACATCAATCTGGTTTAGCTCTGTGTTGAACTCATTCTCCTAAAACTTACACGAGGGACTCAACAGGGTTATAGCTTAAATCTGGCAATTACTATCAACTGATTTTCCCTAAATTGCAAATTAAACTGTAATAAAAACAAAACAAAAAAACATTATTCATAATTATTTTTAGAACTTACAGCATATACTAAGACCCACAGTGACAGTTTGAAAAGCCTTGTGGACTCTAAAAGGGTCAAGAGTGAGTAAAGGAGGGCTAAAAACAAATAAAGGCATTTCTAAATATTGCCTGTCTTCAATGCTAATTTGGCCTTTGTGGCAGAAGAAAACAATAGGGTGAAAATAATTTAACTTGCTGTCTTCAGCCAGAGGAGATGAGAAATAATGAGCAAATAGCAACAATAAAAGTGGAATAATACCAGGATTAGCAGTGGCCTCACAGGCTTCTGTCCAGCTTGGTTTATTATTTACAAGTTGTGTGCTCTGAGGCCTGCAGCTGGAGATAATAATATTGTCTTCGGCAGAAAAAGCAATAAGGGTAAGCAGAAAACTTCAGGCACACCCCACATCGCTCTCCCTCTTCCTGGTGGAATATGTGGAGGAAGGAGAGGAGGATCATGGGTAGTCATTAGCGAGCCGGAGGTGATGCTTTTTATTGTTTATTGCTAATTCATCTCGTTTCTGTGGAAGATGTATCGTGATATGATTCTGTGCGGCAGAAAATTACGTGGGACTGAACAATTTGTAGAAGAAGCTCTGACTGAAAGCTGAAGCCATTTTTCAGAGACGACCCGGACGTCCCTGGGGTCTAAAGTAAAATTCTTCTAAGAGACTGTCCAACCCCGTGAGCCATGTAACCATTTGCAATTTCCACGCAGTCACACCTGTCCTCCCTCTACAATCCTCCCTCCTTCAAAACAGGCCAATTTGCTCCATCTGTCAGTTGGTAGAGAATAAGTAGAGCTACACAGAAAAGAGGTACAAACAGACAGTATGTTAACATTGAGAAACTGTAGAAAATCCAATCCTCATAACGTAAACATAAGCATAGGCTATAGAAAAATCGCCTCAGTACAGTTTTCTTAAACTGGGAAATTAGCTTTTGTATCAAGCTGTAAACATGTCTATTTCTACTGATTGACCCTAGCCAACCTCAAGCGACTGTTTGAGGAACTGCGGTTTTCGGCTTCATTTCACAGCAGAGCTGTAAACAAACCTTGCCTGAGAGACTATTCTTATCATCATTATAAACACTATTGACCATTGGAATTCATCAAATGTAATAAATAGTTAGATACAGCCAGCTAGCATTTGAGTTAAGCAAGTTAGACAGACTAGACAGTGATGCACTGCGAGTTAGCGCATCAACACTGTTATTTACTGATATCAAACTGAGACAGGACAGAACATAAGTTTGCCTGATTGCTGTTTACACAATTCATGGTGTTTTTTATTTTCATTTTTCGTGACCAGATGGATAGTTCTTCATTACTCCAAAGTGTTGTTCAGGAGTTTCCACAGATAAAAATATCTGAACATAGCATACTCCAAAAGACCTTTATCGAACTTTCACAGTGTATGTTTGCCCCACCATCCAGTGATTTATCCTTTACAGAATACTTTAGACCCATCAATCAACTGTCTGCTTTGTACTTTGGAGTAACGTTCTCACACATATTCCCATGACTGCCAAAGTAAAAAAAAAAGAAACAGAAAATGTTGAGATAAGCTTTTTCAGTATTTTAGCACACAGCAATTCTTGAAAAGCAGGTCATACACAGATCTCATGATGAGTGTTTTGCATTGATTTCTGTTCCTGGAAGATGGTTTTTAGCTCTAGTCTGGCACCTTGGGTCTTGTGAAGCCCATGAGTGTGGTGATTACTCTCTTATAGCACACAGAGCTGTTTTTTCCTTTTTCTTACACGACTGAACCATTGTTAAAAACCCCTTTTGTGTAGAGTCTCTGCCTTTGTGAGGAGTTCACCGGCTGGCCAAACCTCAGGGGTCACATGCACCTTGCCGGCTGCTGAGGGGATTGCTGTAGGGCAGATGGATTGGGGAAAGATCACAGGCAAAATGGAAGTTGCTGGTTGGCTCTGCAGCAAGCAAAAATCACCTTATTTTATTTATTATTAGTACTTCTAATAGTATTAGTCGTGTTGGTTCATCTTACAGACATTTAGATGATACTTTCCTCAACGGGGAAATTATTTTTTCATTCTGTTGTTATTTTACATGCATTTTGAACCTAGAACACAGGCAGTACAAGGGCTTATAGACATGCAATGTGGAGAGAGATGGTGGAGTGGGCAGCCCCCTGAGGAGCACCCTGCAAGCAGTTGAAGGGGTTCTGTGCCTTGCTCAAGGGCACCTCAGCAGTGCCCAGGAAGTGAACTGGCACCTCACCAGCTTCCATATTTTGGTCCATACTGGACTTGAACCGGCCACCCTCCGGTTCCCAAGCCAAGTCCCTATGGACTGAGCTAATGACCCCCTCTCTGTTTTTATTTTTAGAATCAGAATCACACAATGAAATTTGACTCAGGTTCACGCTTTGCTCTCGGTGTACATATGGATATAGACATAAGACAAAAACAAGGAGCTTGAAGGAAACATAGACATAAGCATACAATAAACAACACAAGTCTGCCAGTTTGCTAACGTCTGTAGGAACTGTAATGAAACTTATGTTGACTTTCCCAGAAAGATGTCAGGTTATTAAATGTCAGTAAGCAAATTTCTAATAAATCCATTATTCCCAAACAGTGTCTCATTAGTAATTTAACAGCTTGAGCTGAAACAAAAACCAAACAAGAACTATGCACACAGTAACACAGTATTATATGGTAATATTTGTGAAATAATAACTCAGTCTAAACATGCTTTTCATTTTTGCCTCTGACTGTGTTGTTTAGAGTTGCACAGTTGCATGCTGATCCGTAATTTGCTCAGAAACTTTGCAAAGAAAATCTAATGTCTGCTCTTTTTTCAATAGTCGTTTGTTGCATTCAAACCCTACTGTGAAAACACAGGCCTGCAATCACTAAGTATTGTATGAATAACACGCTTTTTTTTCCTTCCATTTATTTTTTCTTCTTTATGAATCATTTCACAACAAGTCATGTGACGTGATGTGAAGAGCCATAAAGTCAGCATCTGGAGTGGTGGATGGATGGGTCAAACAAACACTGGACTTTCACTCAGTGAGGTCATGTGAGGTCAAGTCATCGATAATGGTGTTAAATGACGCATAAAATGTCCACAAAAGAGGTGTGTGTTTTTGTTTTGTACTATGATATCACAAGACCATTAAGACTATTACAACAAGGGACACACATTCTGATTATATTCATTATCTTTAAATGAAAGAAATCACCAAATAATTTTCAACTTACTAGACCAAGACACAGAGGAGAGTTTTTTTTTTATTTTTTTTTTATTATCAGTTACCATAATTATCAATTTCTGTCTTGTAAATACTTCGTTCAACATCACAACTTTTTTCTTAAGCGTTGACATATCCAACTTGATGCTTACCAATAAAGTTGTATGGAAGTGCCTGGAACCCAAACAAATCTGGACATTGAATCTTGGACATGAAATGTTCACTCATTCAAAACATGTAAAAAATGTTCAAAAATGTCCACTCATTCAAACTCACTTTTAATGGATGCCATCAGTGCACTGTTATTTTATACCATATGTTACAGAAGAGTCATAATGCACATTATACACAGATGACAACTGACTCCATAGCTGTCTTTTTTCTGACTTAGATTTACACCTAAACATGAGTGAAATTAATTATTCTTATTAGTCCCCAGAACAACAGCAGGAAATAAATTCATATCCCAGATCATGCTCCCTGAAAGCCAGTGAGGTCAGAAACCTGGTTGTCATCCTTCAAAAATCACGTATGGAATGATACGTCGTTATTCCACTACCTTTGAATCTAACACTGATGTATTTTTTGAGAAACTGGTTCAAAATGCATCAATTTCCAAGACATGTTCAATACAAAGACTTCTCAGAATTCACCCACTGGATTTTCTACTGGTACTAAAAAATAAATTTCACCACAACACTTCAACTTTTAAATCACTTCACAGGCTTCCCATTTAACAGAGAATTCACTTTAAAATCATCGTATTGGTTTTCAAGGCACTACATTGTTTAGCTCCTCAGCATATGTCTGACCTGCTCATTCATCAGACCCCCATCAGACTTCTCAAGGTTTCAGACTTTTTGGTTCTAACCAGAATAAGATCCGAAACTGGAGTAGGTGCTTTTAGTTGCTCTGTCTGCAAGGCATTGGCTATAGAGCTGCTATTGAGAGAGATATACAGTGAATGGGAAGAGAGAAAGTCAGTGAATCAGAGAAATAAAACGTTATTTTCAAAATATTTTACAGTGGTGACATTCAGTAGAAATAAACACCCCCATGCTGCTGTAAAAAACCCTGAACTAATCTCCACAGCTAATTTGGTCAGCCCTTAGAGTAAGTGTGTGTAGATATATGTATAAATAGATGTTTTTATTGTCATGCCAATGTGTTGCATATGCTTGAAGTGTAAAGTACATTGAGCTTCTTTGTGATGAAACATGCTCTATAAATAAAGCTGCGTCGCTTTACATGACCAACTCTGAAATCATAAAGCCAATCATACATACAGTGTTCAATTATCCAGTGAAGTAAACACTGTGAAGTTGTAAAGATAAGAGTCTCTCTCTGCCTCCCTTCCCATATGACATGAATGTGCCCTTGTTGGGTTGAGTGCTTCACATGGCAGCTCTGCCTCCAGCATTGTATGCATATATGTGTAAGCAAAGCATTGCACAGTATAAATGTAACACATTATGCACTTCTCATATGAAACTCTGACAACAAGGTCAAAATCAGAGAGCTGTTTTTTGCCGAGGTCGATTAAAGAACACAAATTTTTCTTTGTGACACTGGGCTAGCGACAAATCAACAGCTAAGACTGTAACAGAGACCAACACACAGGACAGCAATATTTCACATTTAGTGCATAGTGACTATGATAAACAGCAGCATACATTCGCTCAGGTATACATTCAGCAAGGTCTCGCATCACCTTGGGAATTGATATAACTTTATCTTGCCGTAACTCTTCCCTTCACAACTATATGTAAAGAATGTATTTTTTTATCAGGCATTTCACGATTCCCATATTTGATTCAGCGTGTCTCAACAACACACTGTTTCTTATCCCTCATCACAACTGAAAGACAAAGTAAAAATGCACCTCACTGAAGCAATCCACTCTTGACTGGCTACGGCTCCCATGAGGGAACAGTCTCCCCACAACAATGAGCTACTTAGACTGCCAGAGGACACAATGCCTGTGTGAAGAATAGAGATGAAAAGACAAGTTAGATGTGAAGAGGATAAATGAGGAAAGGGAGGAGGATAGAGAGGTTATGAATTTAACATAGAACAGATGTGAGACATATTGCGCCCTGGAATGAATGAAGCATCATCTATAGCATCCAAACGCTGAATCAAAGTGCACATGATGGGAATTAAAACGTAAATTAAAGAGATGATCTGTGCCCTGCTGCCATGTTTAATGACAGACACGGGGATTACTGGGCTGATTTAAAGTACAGGCAGGTAGATTAAGGAGATGTGATGATTTACTTTGGCAAGGAAAAGCAAACAAATAAAGCTGTTAAGAGTCGATGCCAAAAGAAGAAAAAAACAGATCCTCCATCAAGACATGTGTTCATAAAAAAAACATTACATGGGGAGTCCACTATGTTGAACTGCCATGTTTCTACAGTGGCCCAGATGAGGCAATAATAATAATAAACACTGGCTGTAGAAAGAATTCAGGTTTCTCATACATTTCCATACTTCACTTCTTAGTTTTTAAATTATCAAAATACATCCACACTCTAAATTAATCTCTAAATTATTACACCCAAAAGTCTTTAATCATTTCAAGAATTGAGATGAGACACATGAAAATGTTTGAATGAATTAGTGGGTTGGAAGTAAAGAAAAGATGCAAGGGCATTTTTTTTTTTTGTGAGATATCAAAACCTTATCGTTAAATATGATTCTCCACTGAGCCGCACAAGGAGACACTCGTTGCTTGTCTGAACTGAAGATCTATAGTGACCTTGTGAAGGACTAAGCAAGCAGAGAAAATGAATTAATTCACACAGTTACTCATGTGAAATGTTGAATCAGCATTTTGGCATATTATATTGATGTAAATGTTTAATCCCCTTTCACGGTATACTTTATCTTCTCCCTCCTTGACAATACAGTACATCTACACAATAGACATCAATGGGGGGTGTATCTCCTCGGGCTGGTTTCTGTGGACCCTCTCATCAGACTGAAAATATTTCATTGGGTCCATTAAAGAACTTCAATTACACAGTCATTTCAGTGACCTTGACAGAGTGATGTAAAAATCAATAGATGCCCCCATTTTTTTTTTTTTTACAGGTCACTTGTCTCTCTTCTCCCCCAGCTCTACTTCTTTGTTTGACAAAGGATTACTGAGCTTTATCATCCCGCTGACAAAAAAAGATGCCCGTAAAAACAGAAGAACGGATCTCCTGCTTGATAATTTGGTCTATATATCAACCCTTCTGGGGACCACAGCTCTGTGTAACACAGACATATTGATGAATAGAGGGTTATTGTCAACTGCACATTGAGTTTTATTGTTATTGCCTCGCTCAAAACACATGTAGCTTTGTGTTGAAGCTCTATTGCTACTTTACTGTAATTTTTGAACATAAACACTTTATTCAAAATATTTCTTCCTGTGTGGGCATAAATTGTCAATACCGCTGTAAATTGGTCAAGTTTCTTAGGCCAGGAAGATAAAACACCATGGAAACAAGCACTATACAGATCAGCCAGTCTGTATCAGAACAACTCAATCATCAGCTTAAAGTATGTCATTGCTCAACACTTTTTTATAATAAAATATTGTCGTACTGCTATTTTTGATGACTCTGAGCTAGTTGTCAAAGGATACAGACATCCAGGCAGCTTCCACAGGCATACAGATATGATAGTAGCATTACATTCTATGTTAAGGAACACATTTCAGTTGTGCTACCGAAAGAAATTACAAGTACTGAAATTGTACTAATCATCTTCCATGCTGCAAGCCTACTCTTGTTGCCTGTTGTCTAATGTGAGTTGTTTAGATAGAATAATAACTGAGGGACATACTTAATACTGACTAGTTTTCTAAGAATTGTCCTATATACAAACTGATTTCTGCTGCAGATGTTTACAATCTTACCCAAGGCGTGACTCAACCTACAAGAATTTCTCCAAACATGCATGGTGTTAATGTATAAACCTCTAATGATCATATTTCCACCAACACACATGAGCTGTGCTCACAGACAGCATTAGTGGCAGTGCGATGCACAAACCATAACCTGATTGCTTTAAGAAGAGATGCTAAAATGCCCAAATCCAGAGATAAGATTGTTTGCCGTAGGTCATATGAAAGATTTCATACAGACTTATTTGTAGATATTGTTAAAGATTTACAGTGGCCTTGATGTATGTCAGGAAAATGGTGCAAAAATTTCTTTAAAACCTGTCATGGACATGTTAAAGTCAGCGTATAGGCATGTTCCACTGAGAAAAAGCAACTTAATTGCAAATAGAGAAATAATGTTACCAATGTTGGATGATTTCACTAGAAACAGACTACTTACAAAAGTGCAGTATACTTATATACCAGGGCACTCTAATAACTAGAGCTGCCACAAACAATTATTTTGATAGTCGACTAATCACAGATTATTTTTTTTGATTAGTCGACTAATCGGATCATGCGTAAATTCACTGTCCTGGAAAAAGGCCGGGTAGACAGGTGCTGTAAAACTCGCGGATGGAGCAGTGAGCCACCTTTGGCTCTTCCTTGCTGACTCATAAATGGGTTACCATATGTTGTCAAAAATGCAGATGTATGCTGATGCGGGGCGGCAGTAGTACCTCCTGGGCACTGCCGAGGTGCCCTTGAGCAAGGCACTGACCTCCCCCCAACTGCTCACTGGGCGCTGGTCTGGCTGGCTGCCCATCACTCCACCATCTCTCTCTACATTTGCATGTCTATGCCCTTGTACTGCATGTGTGTGTGTCCAGGTTAATGCATGTAAATAAAAAAATAGAGTAAAAAAGGAATTTCCCCATTGAGGGATTAATAAAGTATATCTTCTTCTGATGACACAACTTGTTCACAAACTGTTCTGTGCATCACCAACATTAGAGGAACTGAGAACTGAGTTGTACACCATTACTATATGAGTGAAAATGAACAAATTAAACATTGCCAAAACTGAATGCATTATATCTGCAGTAGGTATGCCTCTACCTGTCTTTATAGAACTTCTTCCTGGAATATGCTTGTTACAAACAGCAGACATATTAAAAAGTTTTTAATCTCAATAGATGTTATATTGTTATTGCTGATTTGACTATTCCCTGGTTATTATTTTGTGGTTTATTGGTTGATAGGTTTGTTTTTGTCTCTATTAGTGTTTTATTACTTATTGTTTCATGTGAGAGCCATTTCATTTAGTTATATTTGGCTTATATTGCTGTTTAATTTCTTTATTGATACTGTGTGCTTTTAAACTAATATTGTTGTTTTTGTGTGGACCCCAGGACGACTAGCAACCACTTCTGTGGAAGCTAATGGAGATCCAAATAAAGAAAACAGCAACAATCCAAAAACATCTTTCTGCCAAACAAAATTGCTCTCATTAAGTTTCTTTCTGGTGTGCATGTGCCAATATTAATAGATTGGCATTTTCAGATTCATTGTTGAAGTCTTTATAGAGTCCCAAGACAAACTAAGAACAGTGTGGCAAAAACAACCAGCTGCCAAAACTTTCTGTGGATGTCCCTGGTGGCTTCATCTCAGAGAAATCATTACAGTAATACATGTTTTAATGTTTAAGTTTTTATCGATCGACTAGTCTATCCAAATAGCAAAGAGGAAAGTAGCTGCAAGAAGTCTAAGGGTGGAAGAGAAGACAGATGGTTGGTTGCACAATGTCTAACATGAGAATAGAACGTTAGTGTTCCATGTCCTGCAAACAGTCAGTTTTACTTTATTTGGCCACCTTATCGTAACCTTTACCAATTAGTTTGAGTGCCATTGTTTATTTATTTATTTTTTGACACTAAGTGCATTAATCAACAATCATTGTTAACCAACTCAGCAGCATAGAGAGCTTTTAGCCTCTTTTAGTATATACTTCAATCTGAGCCGATCTGACAGCTGTTTTACCAAAATAACTGTGATAACTGTGTGCTGCCTGCTCAGCATCAAACTGCAGGCAAGTTAGCAGCTTGCTGTTGAAAAAAAAGTTTAATGTACAGTAAAGCCATACTATACTATGAGGCTATGAGGCTGAAATTCACAAGACCTCATCCCTGGATCTGTAATGCATGTGCTGAACTTGAGATAGATATAAATATATATAAAAAAAGAGAGACATGAGGTGCTGTGCCTTTCAAAATGTAAAGTTACCAAGTGATGAAAATGTTCCTGCATGCTTTATATGAAACATTTCTTTAAGTGAAGGTGTATATATTATTATATAAGTTGGATTTTCATCAAAATCACACCTGTGATTTAATGTTCCTGGTAGGAAATAAAATTAAACTAACCAAAACTACCTCAGTGATCATTTTCTGCTGAATTGCTTGTTTTACTTGAGATTAGATCCTATATTTCCATTTCCTTATGTAAATCTGAAGTTCTTTGAGGACATGGACTGGATCTCTTATTTTTGTTAAGTGCTGAGGAAGACACTTCAAGTGAGAGTGGAGGAAGGAATCTGCTGTTTGATATTTTACCCATAAAACACAGAATAGTTCCCTTAACTAGTGTATATTTATGAAAGGTAATACTGTATTGGAGTTAGACTCCATACTTATTACTCAGCCACATTATTTTTTTGAGTATGTAACTTGATCCAAATGGTACTTTTTGTTATTTTCTTGTCTTCCCTTTGAGCAAAATCAGGGCTCCATATGCAAAATATTTATCTAACATTATTAATTTTTGTGTTTTGTCTATAAAGTTTACATGCAGATTAGTTTGGAATTGTTATTTAACTGCTGTAATTTAACAGATATGTAAAATATTTTGGGATGTTTGTTTTCTTGTTATTTGTATTTGTATATATATATTTATAAACTATTACAGTAGTTCACATAAAAAAAATAAAAAATCTTCTGTTCAAAGTTCCATGGGATGCCGCTGCTGACTTCCTATTTAGTATTCATCTTTTGTATTCCTTCATTTGCAAACTAGGTGCCAAGTGCAGTTCCACTGTTTATGAATAAGTCATGTTTTACCCAGGGGTTTTTGTCTAATCTTAGACATTTAAGGGGAACATAGACCCAAATGGAATATGTGGATTTAGTCTAATTTAAAAGAGCAGCCTTTCCGTTGTCTGAATGGTTTCAACGCTAAATTCAACTTACTGTTTTTAACCACAACTAGCCTTCTTCAACAGAGATATAAAATGCGAACAAAGTTTATTATCTGTCCTTAAGGCACTGGACACTGTTGCGTGTGTATATGTAAGTCCAAGATGTCTTATGCTGAAAGGTTTATTAAAGCTTGGCCAAGGAGAATGGAGAATTTATCAATAAACTCGTCCTGCCATGATGATGCCTCAGTTCTGATGATGCTATCCTCTCTGGCTTGTCTATATGCCTTCAGAATAGTGCCACAACTACTCTACGTCCATGGTCATACTCAATGCATCTACAATGTATTGAGAAGGTATTTGTCTACAAACAAAAAAACAAACAAACAAACAATATGTTTACCCTGAATAGTCGAATTGTTATCTGCTTTACGCAACTATTAGTTATGTCAATAAAATTAGAACATCCATATCCTCTGACATCAGTTACCATAATAGTGATCAGAATGGCACCTGGCTTTCCTAAAGACAAACATACAGTGTATCTGCTCTGTATCTTAGGGAGAAGACGCCAGTGTCCTCATAACTAGCTAAGATTCAACACTATCCTTACAGTGACCTCAGAACATGCTTGGCCCTGTGCAGCCCTATGAGTGGCATGCTAGAATAGAAATTTACCTCACACTGTCCTTCTGTGGTTTGAATGGGACATTATGAGCTGATTTTGCACTAACACTGACATCCTAGTTTTCTTATTTTATTTAGGAGTGAAAGACCCCATCAAGACATTGCAACCATGAATGACATTGTGTCCCTGACCCAACCCAGTCTTGGAGTTATGTCAGGGAGGAGAGTGTGGGATCCACCATATGAAACGTATACATGCGACACATATAACCACCGGCTAATGAAAGGCTTTATAGTCTGTATTCTAAACAGACTGGTTTACCTCTTATGAATAATGTACATCCATGTTGGCCATATGGGATCATGCTCCGATCCAATGACAGCTATGAAATGGCATGACTTTGTATGACTCTGAAAAGATGAGCCTAGAAGGGTCATAGGTAATCTTTGTGTTGTCAACCACATGAAGTGAGAGCAATGTGTATAGGTACCTTCTCAAATGTATGCCATTACTCAATACATAACGTTGCGTCTCCTTCGTCTGGATGGAGTAGAGGTTGTACACTTCTTTGGTGATCTGTCTTGAGCACATACATTTGTAGGATTACATCCATTGAATTGGGGGAGCTTCACATTATGCAGTAATGGTATATGTTTAGAAAACACAGTGGTGACAATCCACAACATGCTTTGACCAGGACCCAAGGTCTTCTGGCAAGTCCATCTGGTGGGACTTGGCCCTTAGCTGTTCATTATCAAGTGGGGTGATCTTGTCATGATCTGTTTGTATGAGTTCAGCATATTCATTCAACAGCCTGGTTGGCATATGGCCTACCCCCTCGTCTCTGACTCATCGCTGACACAATCACTACAAACACCTTTTTCATTCTGTGAGATAACTGCAGTGTTGCATGCCTTGTCTGGGTTGTCACTTAGATCTATCTAAAACTAGGCACAGAGTGCAATTAAGGGAAAGAACAGGGTAGATGGTTAAGTGCTGTCTGCGTGTATATAGCCCATAGGGACTCGGCTTGGGAATGAGAATGGCTGCTTCATATCTACTGCTTTACCATGCAAACAGAAAGTTTGTCACAACTAAAGGAAACAGTGTTCACTGTGATGGATTACCTATCCTAAAATAAATATTTGGGTTTTGTAAGTTCATTTTCATTCCGTTGTAAATAAATTGAAACCAATAATCTACCCAGAAGCTAGGAAAATCAATCTTAAGTAGTAGTAGAAGAGCTACAAATATGCAATACAGCCAGTGTGATTCTTTGTGAGTCGTACATTATAAAATTCATCAGCCACTGCACCCAGGAGAGAAACGGGTTTGTTTCCGCTCTTGCTGTCTGTATGGTAGCTGTTCCTATATCGAGGCATTGGTCTTCGTTCTCTATGCCCATCTGTGCCTCTTCCTGCCTCATCTCTCAGGTTAGGCAGCGATATTCATGCATCAGGCACTCCTCTGAGGCACATCGTGGCTGTGGTTGCAAGCCTTCCAAACGGGTGCAGCTGTCCTGGCAGGATGCCTGAGAGTTAAGCTCTGATCTGGCTACACAAGAGGCCTTTCTCTCTGCATTCGGTTCCTTAGGTTTCTGCTCACATGACATGACACAGTACTGCTCATTGTCCACATGGAAACTCAGTCCAAAAGATACAGAAGTTGTTTGGTACAGATAAGTACGGATAAGTTAGCATCTCAACACTTGTTGTGCGATTATCATATATTGTATCAAAGCAATCATATGCAAGTCAATGTTCTTATTGACATTTTCTGCATAACCTCAAAATGAACAGTCCTGCACAGTCTGATGTGCAGCTGTGACGATGCTTTGATAAAAGCTGTATATAGAAAACAGTTAATGCTGTTGTTTCACTGGAGAATAAATGCACATTTCACATCTCTGCTTCGACACTTTGTTTACACATTTGAACATGCCTGCAAATGCTGCCGCTCTATTAAATATGTGACATACCTGGATCTATTTTTGTTGTCTGAATAAATCTAACAGTTAAAATAGTTCCACATTTTATTTGATCATTCTCCTGAATTAATAATCCTAACAAGAGCAGTCCGATGAAAATCATTAAAACCTCCTTTAAACAGACCTTCAGCTTCTGAAAGGGATAGATTTTTTACAGATCTGTCAAAAGTTGTTCTTCTACTTCCCAATGTGTGAACTCTTTCATTACAGATCACAAAGAGCTCTCTTTTGTGGACCATATAGCTAGACACCTTAAAAAAGAGGGCATTCTGCAATTCTGTTTTATGCAAGATCATCGCCTAAAAGTTGTGACCGCCTCCATGAACTGATTTTGTTTCAAGTAATAAAAAAAAGGGGGAAAAAGGATTTAATGTTTAAACATTAGAAGTGTGTGAATAAACCTAATGATGTTGCAGAAAATACATGTTTGCATACAGACATTTATTGTTGTCATAGAATTCTGCTTCAAAAAGCACTTGAAACAGCAGTTAGGCAAGCTGTGAAGTGATGTCCGTCAGATGGTTTTTAGTGCACAGATGGTTTACAGTACTGTGGTGGAAAAGTACTCAAGGTGTTATCAAGAAGCCGCCACGTGCCGCTCCAAATGTTAGTTTTTAATTATTTTTTGATAAAATAAAATAAAATAAAAAAATAAATACAAAAACATACAAGGCATTGCCCATAATCACCATTGTGCAGCTTTGTTTGTCTGTCCGTTCAATATTTCACATGTAGTGCCATGTTCCATCATTAAATATCAGACGTTTTAATTGACAGTGCATGACAGTGAAAAAAGCAACCGAAATACTGAAATGATGGGTTGGTAGATGTGAGAAAACGGATTATACTAATACTCCACATATGTGTTAATTAACACACGTGTGAATTTCAGAACGCTTCTGCTGTAGAACACGCAAAGCTCGAATTACTCTATGTCACTATGGAGACTGCTCACCAAGAAATACCTTGCTCAAAGAGAACACAAAAACACACAAGTATTGCTTTAACAAGGTCAGACATACATACATACATATAAGAAAGATAAAAATGTTAATAGTGAGTCTAAAGCATTGAGCTTTTTGACAAATAAAGGGTAACCAATAACCAATAATACATAACAATACAATACAATGTGTCTGTCTTGAAACTAAATTCTGCATTTTTTCTGGATCGGCCCATCCGCTAAAAAATCTATTGCTTTCTAACTGAATTCTGCTAATATTAACAAAAACAACAACAACAAAAAAAAAACTATAAAAACCCGAATTAATCATAAAATACTTACTTCATGCAATGCAGTTTTTTTTTTTTTCCTGGCTCTTCTTCGTGAGAAATCATCCACAATTCCATCAACGTCTTGGTCGGCTTGCTCTGAGAGAAAGTACCTTGAGGCGTTGTTACATCATCTTGAACAAGAAAGTGATTGTCCGCCAATTACATACATCTACAGCTCTGCAGCTGCCTTTATCTGGATCATAACATGCAACTACAGAGAACTGTGTCCATGGTAATGCCAAAGGTAACGTTATGTCTTTAGAAACTTCTCCTAATTATTTCCTGCTGCACCTCTGACATTACATAGACAGATAAACTTTGCTGCTGCAGCCAAACCCCGCTCCAGGAATTAGATTGGAATTTGAATTACCTGCAACAAGAAGTAATTGACACAAATAAAAAGTATACAAATTGTCTAAAAGAAATCACAATGGGTGACAAAACAGCAGCAAGGGGACAATACAGGGTATATATATATATATATATATATATATATATATATATATATATATATATATATATATATATATATATATATATATAACATATACACACTAATACACATTATATTAAAACATTTGTCTGAGATTTGTGTAATCCCATGGACCACAGGACTTCCAGAGCAAATGATTACAGGCGCTGATATGAAACAACAACAGCAGAAAAGCAGAGTTAAACAAAATTAAAAAACAACCACAAAGAATGCAACCTTCTACTTGCCTCAAAAGGGCTATTAAAGGTGTGAGCCCACAAACAAACCAAATTGTCAATGCAAAATAGAAACTTTATGATGACATGATAATTTGGTATTAACTCAGTTAATTATCAAAGCTCAAAACGCTTAACATTGATAACATACTGGTCATTTTGAATGAATAAATTCCCTAAGCAGGATTTATACTTGACACTATACAGGAATAAATCACGAACAGACCAGAGAAAGTTGGTACATTTTTATATTCTTTCTGCATAACATAAATAAAACAAGACCCAGTCTAATTAATTTGTGTTTCTTGAAGTAACATTTACATGGCTACTTATGTATAATCCCTGTGGTCATTGAAATATTTATAGATGCAACGTTAGAAATGAGTAAATAGTCCTGGAAAAAAGATGCACAATAATGGCTTTTACTTGGCAGTAATTCTTCCTATAAACAGTTGCTGTGACACACAAACATAGAAACACACATTCGCAGAAAGCTAAATAAATATCGTCTTTCATACTTAGTGGGTTGAATGCAGGTGCAGATTATGTCCTGGCAGACGCTCTGCACCTTTAGAAGCACATGTTCTCGTAAATTCTTGGGTCAAACCACTTAAATAAAACAACGACGGGGGGGGGGACTCATTTTAAAATGCATCTGATCTCATAATTCTTCGCCTTTAATGAATAAGCTGCTCTGCCCTGATAAAACTCACTAGATAAGATCTGTTGATTTTACAGTGCAGCGTGCGTAACTTGACATGAATGAATTTAACTGCTCCCCCCTGAATCACCACACTGTGCACCAGTCTTACTGAATATTACAATAGAGTGCTCTGCCTTGATGCTCAGCGGTCCCACAGATTGAAAGCATACACAGCTGTGCTATTAAACATCAAGGCCTTTGCATTTAGTTGAGAGGAGTACGACCGACTAAATATTTAACATAGGTCTGTAAATTAACTACAGCAAGCAATTTAATGCGGAGAAGCTCTGAGTACCTATTTTGACCTTTGCAGAAAGCTTCTGGGATATAAATTGATAAAACAATCTCACTTCAAGGTCCTTTTTTGGGCTGTTCTGGAGATTTTGATCATATGACATGGTCTTCAATACCAGACATAGTTTTCCCAGTTCGACTTCTCCTCAGAGCTGGCTGGAGTGTGGACATTTATCACACAGGGGGGTAAATTCTTTTCTAAAGGAATGATGACGACTGTCCACCCAAAAAAATTTTGACAGCATCAGTCATTTCAACAAATGTCAAACAACAGCTTCCGTTTACAATCGAGTAACAAGCATCTCTAGTGGATGTATAAATTATGTGTCTCCACTGGACGCAAGAGAGGAGTGTGATGTTGTTATAGAGCCACAAGATCTGCACAGTAAAGAGACTAGAGTGGATAGATGGGTCAACAAAAAAAACTGTAACACATCGTCGCTTCCTGTCAGTTAATGTAGATCTCTTTTTACCCCGACCTGACCTTAAATAAAGGACCTATTTTAACCCAAAACATGATCTCTCCCTAAAAAATAAATCACTGAACTGTAGCATGGTCAGATTAGAAAACATTTCATTTCCAAGATCTGTGACCTTCAGCAGTCACTAGGGCCATTTGTAGCTGAGTATGAAGTGGCTGTGATGCAGCACCTCCAAGTCTGAGGGCATGGATCTCTGCCAGACAATGGTGGAATACTCCCTCCAGGTTGGGACTGAGTTGCTGCCCCAAGCAAAGGGGTTTAAGTATCTTGGGGTCTTGTTCACAAGTGATAGGAATATGCGTGAGATGGACCGGCGGTTTGTTACAGCGTCTGCAGTACTGCAGACATTGTAATGGGGTAGATTTTCGAGTCCATCTATGTTCCAACCCTCACTTATCGTTATGAGCTTTGAGTAGTGACTGAAAAAATGAGACCCCAGATACAAAAAGATGAAATAAGCTTCCTTCACTGGGTGCCGGCTTTAGCCTTAGAGGTAGGGTAAGAAGCTTGGACATCCAGGGGGAGCTCAGAGTAGAGCTGCTCATTAGGATGGGTTCTCCGACTGGGAGGAGACCCTGGGGCAGACCCTGAACCCACTGGAAGGACTATATAGTCCATCTAGCCTGGGATTGCCAAGGGATCCCCCAGGAGGAACTAGAATGTGTTGCTGGGGAGAAGGGCATATGGAGTGCCTTAACAAACCTGCTGCCACTGTGACCCAAACCTGGATAAGGGGAAGAAAATGGAGATGCAGATGGACCAGCAAGTACAAACAAGTTGGACTGTAAGCTGTGATAGATATTTATGTATGCTTACCAGAATGCTCATTTCATATGGCCCAGTTGCAGGCGCGCAGATAGGTTTGAGAAACTGGGGGGGACGAAGCTGCCCCCAATGCCCCCCCCCCCCCCCGGGACGGAGATTTTCTCGTGCGCCCCTGGATGCGCCGTGCGCCCTGATCAGTCTGTCCGGCGAAGACAAAGTTTAAAAAAAAAAAACCCCAAAAAAACAAAACGTTAAGCTACATAAAAGTGGGTGGGACGGATCTACGGTCATTCAAAAGTGGGTGTGTCATGACACACCTGACACACCCACTATCTGCGCCCCTGCCCAGTTGGACCTATGTTAAGCAATTGCTAATGTGTTCCCAAGTCTCAACTTGTCGTTTGGTCAGTAGTATGAGGATTTGGTAAATATGAATGGACTTTGACGTGAACCCTAGCAACATATGTAATGCATAACAATGAGAAGCTGATCATCTAATCTTTATTGTGAGCCGATGTGACTTCATATGGGTGTGAGTTTCTAGCTCACAGTGTATGAGCTGTCTTCTGTGCCAGGCATCAGCTGCTGGAAACAAACAATACAAAAATGCTATTTATAACTTGTTCAAAGTCCATGAATATCTGAATGGCAGCACAAATAAAATTCAAATGAGTAAAACGCTTATTTCAAATGCAGGAGAAAAAATGCCTGACCGCAGATTGCAGCAGGTTGAGTTCTCTTTTTGTGAATCTCATCATGGTTGTGTGAAATTTTGTGAAATGAGCACCTTGTTTCAAAATGCAAATAAATGCCTCTGTGTGTGGGGGGGAAACAAAACAAAAAAACAACAACAGCAGAAGAATAATGTGTTCTTCCACCACAAACGGACAGGAGACAAACAAGACCAGGCAGCAGCATGACAGTGAGATGGTGCAGTGGAGAGTGAGAGTGTGAAGGTACAAAGGGCGGGTGGAGAGATACATTTACTTTCAACTACAGCAGCTCAGGTTAAATGTCAGTGTCAGCAGGTTTCATGTTCTCCATGCGTGGGTTTCCTCCCACGGCCCAAAGACATACAGGATAAGTGAAATGGAGACACACGAATTGCCTCTAGGTGTAGATGTGTTTGTTTGGAGGGGCACAACCTCTTAGATGTGAACCGGTGGAACAAATTACTGAACCAACATTAAAACACAACTCAAACATTAATACATCAGTATTAATGATCTAATCATGTAATACTAATGTATTAATCACAGGGGACAGAAAGCGTACTTTAACTGTTAAAGTGGTATTTTGAATCCAGGACTTTTGTGTAATGGAGTATTTTTAGAGCATACTTTGTTGTACGTGTGTAGCATCATTCCAAATGTGTCACAATGAGACTTAAATTACAGTTTTTTCATTGGAATAATTGCCAATTTGATTTGATACCATGTTGATATAGAGTCGTGTTGACACTTGAAGCAACTTCAAACACTACTTTGCCTCTTCTTTTAAAGTGAAACGTTAAGAACAATCAGTTTACATCAGGCTCAATAATGATAACAGATTTTTACCAGAGCCAGAATAACCCTGACTTTCACAAACAATTTCTGTGCCCACATACTCAAAAGTTTCCTGCAGCGAGAAGAAACTGATCACCGCATAGCGAGGTCCCTCACTGTTCATAAAACGCTTCTGCTGATAGAAAGCGAGGGTGAAAAAAATGAAAAGAGCACAAACAAGCTGCTGATTATGCACTGAGACACTCAAGTAAAAAGAACAATAGCTTGTTAAAATGCAGAGCTTGTGTTTGTGCTGCAAATTACAAGTATTTTTACAATTTCACCAGGACTTTTATTTTATTTATTTATTTTTTATAAAAATTTTGTCGCTGTATCTTAATACTGGTTGTTTAGTGATCTTTAATGTGACAGTTTGAATTCAATGAGAAAAATAAATGCTCTATTTTAAGTGTCTATTATTTAAGGACTAAAAAATGCATCCACATCAGTGAAACAGCATAAAGAATTTTAGGTGGACTGTCACTCATCCACATGATTCCAACATGTGGGATCATTGTTTCTGCCATCATCATTCAGTTTACTTCTTCATGTCAGGCAGGATAAATTCATCAAACATAAAGACATGGGTTGCACCTGCATAATATAGAAAATACTCTGATCTTCAGGTCATGGTAAAAAAAAAAAAAAAAAAGGGTTCGACACATCATGTACCAACAGTAAAAGAAGGAAAAAAGGTGCTTTCTTCTCCTCCTCCTCCCTTTCTCCTCACTGAAAAGAGGCGATGTCGTCAGAGACCTTGAAAATCAAGCGACAGACCTGACGCCATGACGAGCCGTGAAGTAAGTCGTGTTGCTTGGTTTCAGCTCACAATGCAGTAACAACTGGCACTGACGCATTAGCAAATGAAGACGGATTGCGTGTGGTTACACGAGTTGAGTTTAAATCTCTCTTTTGCCAAAAGGGGACAGAGCTGAGGGAGAGAGATGTATCATGAGCTGCGGAAGTTAACTCAATATATAACAAAGCCCAAAGGTGTGGCTTTGATCTTCTCTCGCCGAGAGTTGTGACATCGCCCGTTCCAGCGTACATGAACTCAGGTGGCCCTTTGCACAATAGCACGGGAAAATAACTTCATCTTACAGACTAAATAAGAAGCTCTTGAAGTCCCTCCAGAATCTAGAAAAAGGAAGAGGATGAAACAACCGGATAGAATTGTGTTATTCTTCCCTCATGTTGTATTCATTTTATGTGGGAAAAGGGCTGTGTGCTGCTGACTGAGACCTGCATGCATTGTAAATCTCTTATCTCTGCGCAGCACAGGTGGGGTCAGCTCGTTTTCAGTGCAATCAATTCAAAATGTCAGCAGAAATTCTGGTTTATTTTCCACAGTTGGAACATTCAGTCTCATTTATTTGTCAGCAGGCTGGCTATATGTCGAGCTGGGATTCCTGTCGCCCCGCAAGCTACACTACTACACTGCTCCTTCCTGCAGAGCCCACTTTTGTCAACAAGCCTGATTCCCGATATTTGTTTCACAAGACACACAGCTCCCAACAATACATAGCATATTTACATGTTACATTCATTTTATCCTACTGTAATATTACTATTGCATGCGTACCTCATGTCCTCTGAGTCACAAATGACGTGCACTAGCCTTCCCTTGAAGACTAATCCTCTTCTTAGAATTTTTTAATAATGCTTTGTATGAAGTCTGTCTTCGTCAACAACCTCTGTGAATTCATGTGTGCTTTTCCAGAAGCCTGTATGCACCAAACACACACACACACACACACACACACACACACACACACACACACACACACACACACACACACACACACACACACACACACACACACACAAAGATTGTTTTCCTTGTTATAGTCTGTTGTTTACTCAAGACACCTCTGTGCCACTTCCTTTGGCAATCTCTGCATGAAGTGTGTCGGTGTGTATAGGTGTGTGTGTGTGTGTGTGTGTGTGTGTGTGTGTGTGTGTGTGTGTGTGTGTGTGTGTGTGTGTGTGTGTGTGGACTTTGAATGGAAGAGAAAAACACCAGTTCTTCAGCCCATGCTACCTTTGTGTGTGTCTGCACATTAAATAGCCCCAGGTTATCATCCATGCTCACTACAGACTCAATAGCTGCTAGATTGTAGAAACTCAGACAATGTGTGTACCACAATGGTGAGATTTTTTTTCAGAAAATAATAACAATATTATTATTATTATTATTATTATTATTATTAATAATAATAATAATAATAATAATAATAATAATAATAATAAATAAGAAAACTTTGAAAAAAGCCATTAGCTTAATTGTTTTCAAAATCAGGAGCGTTTTCACTCCTGTCAAACTCAAACAACCCAGACTTTCTTTTGAAGATATTTTTAAATCAGTTTCTTTGTCAGACTCATTTGCTCTGATTCAGTTTCGAATGCTGCAGAAAGCAATCAATGTGATTGTCTATCACCAGAAATGAAAAGCAGACAATTGCGTTTTTGAGCGCTCCAACAGCGCTAACACACGACTCCAAACTTTTTTTGCATTTCAGATGACTCATTCTTTTCATGTTTCGCATCAGGAACACATAATGTTCTACATTGTTTTGCACGTCTTCCAGGCGGCGCTGCACAGTTCTGCGTGGAGCAGTGGAGGTCAGGGGTTGATAGAGTAACCGGAATGCAAACATAAACTTGTAGACTATTTGAGGTGCTTTAGGGCGAGGACACCAAGGAAGGAGCAGGGCAGAAGACTCTGCTCTGGAGTGTGGTAGATTTGAGTTTTTTTGTTTTTATTTTTTTATTTTTAGAAAAGCTATTTGCAAGCACTGTTTGAAAGCAAAGAGAAGCAGCTTCCTGATTCAAAAATGATTATCACTTGCACATTACAGATACAGTTGTAATTCCTACAGTGCTCTCAAGTGTAGCATTTGTTTCATTAGTGAAACGTGCAAGAGAGGAAATTATCAGCTAGAAATTGCAGATTTAATGTTGCAAATATGGTGAAAAGTGAGAAAAACTGAGGAGGATGTATGATGCACCTCGAACAGTGCGGATCCTAGGTGTGCTCCTTGGGAACAAGCTGGTTTTCACCAAAAACATTAGAAGGATGTACCCGTTCCTTAGAAGCATGGGCCTGATTGCTTACATAAGACATCTGTAACTCCCTTTTCAGTGGAGCCCCAGATCTCTGAAGCTTGTGCTTGCCGACCTGTCTGGTGTCAAACCCCCTACTAATAACTTCCTCTTGCAGTTTGCATTCATTTCACAGTCTCTGCTGCTGGCCTACAGGGCACTGAAAGGAACAGCTCCTTCTTACAGTACCTCCAAGCCACAGTCAAACCCTAGACGCCAGCTCAACCATTGTGCTCCTATCTGTCTTCTCTTTATCTGACCCAACAGTGGTTGAACGCCATGCTATCCCATTTTATTTTCTGAAGAACTGTGAGGCAAAATCCAGCTTTTTGCTGTCATTGTAAGTTACTTTGGATAAAAGCTTCTACTAAATGAACATGATGATCATTACTGGCAAGGTGAAATTAGGGCTGCTTAACTTTTCCTCAAAGTGAATTATTTAAGACTGTCTTGTATATGTTAACCTTTGAATTTGAGAGAGATTAACAATGCCAATATAGAGAAAGAAGAACATAAGTGACATTCCTGGCAAGAATTTGTACAAAGGTAGATCTTGAATAATGCTGGGGCAGGGATAATATCCACTTTAACAGCAAAGGTACAAAGCTGTAATCAGTGATTCCTGGGCATCATTTGAAAATGAAGGATAAGAAAGTGTTTAAGGCAGCAGTCACCAGATTCCACTAGATCATGGAGGCTATAGTGTTGTAGACATACTGCAAAGATAAGGTGTTGATGACTTATATTCAGTAGGCTGCGTTCCTTTAACAATACCAGAATGTTGTTGTAATATCTTGGAGAACTGTGTTTGGTTGAACTCTGAGCTTTGTTGCAGTTGACTGTCACAGATTGTTGGCGGATTCTTTAATATTGGACAGCAGCTAACAATCCAGATAGCATCTGCTTAGTGAGGATGAGGGAAGCTGAACAAAGCAAATCTGTTTCTTTATGCCAACAGCCAATGGTATTGCATGTACAGTTGCATTAGCTGCAGCTAACTTGCAAGTGTATGAATTATGAATAAGGCCTACATATAACCAAACATGAAGTTGGTGTTTAATTTTAGAATTAATAACTGAAACAAGGGCTAGTTTGTGACATGGAGACCGATAAGCCACCTCCGATCTCAATTTACTTGGCCCTGGTGTTCCTGGGACTTTAGATCAGCTTGTGTGATGTCATGAAACATGAACGTGGACTTTTTAAGGCTACTTTTTAATTAGCCTGCAGTTCCACAGAGAATGTCTGGCATGTTCCAATTAAATCATTGTGCAGGTGTTCAAAGCACGATGTGCCTCTCAGCTTGAGCGAGTGCAACATAAGAACTATAGCAACACCAACTAGCCTCTACAGATAAATAAACTCTTGCATGATATTTAAGCTCTTATGAGGACAGCAGTGAAAAAACGAATGAATCATAAAAATATACCCCTGGTTATTAAGTGGTTGACTGTTTGCTTTTTGGGTAAATGAGGAAACAATAAGATGGTAAGATTGTGGCAAAGATAATAAACTAACTTTACATATTAATTTATGTCTCTAACTCTAGTAGATCATAACATATTGGTTATTAATGATTGAATTAATCTGCAGATGTACCAGTTCCAGATTGGGCCAAATTCTACTTTGGATTCATTTTTGAAGCATGACAAAGGCTAAAATGTGGCCTGCAGCAGAGTACGTAAGCTTTGTTTTTAGCTCAGCAGTTGTTGATCACTACTGGCTATAACTGGCCAGGAGTGCAACTAATCATGCATAGCCTGACCTCCACACATACGCCTTCACACTTCACTTTAGTGTTGTGTCAGCTCCAGAGAAAGGTCTGGCTGAACCTGTTATCATTTTGGTATAGGGGAAAAATATATTGGTTAATATATCATGAGGATGAAGGTGAAAGACTGGAATGAATCGTCAAAATATACCACAGGTTATGAGGTGCTTTGTATAAAATTCATACTTGGGGATGTAGGTGCCACTTCAAGAGAATAATCTGAATAAATAATTATCATATTTTACATATGGAAATATTGCTTTCACCTCTGTAGGAAGAAATGTAAAACTTTCTGTCTCTTTGCTCCAGTTTAAGAGTCCATTTGTCTTTAAACAATTACACAGGCAAAGTATTCAATTTTCCTCCTCTCATTTCTTCTTTCATGAGCGTGTTTTCCAGAAAGGGCAAAAACTTAATTACAGAGTGCAGCAACACACTAACAAAGAAATATCGACTGTTGGTTTACAGGAGAACATCAGTGTGAATTGTGAAGGGAGTGTTGTTGCTAATAATGTTTTCCTCTCCATTATCTAGAAGACGTTTGTCACCAAAGCCTTACAGAGCGAAAGAGCTTTATATTTCAAAAGAAGGGAATAACTCTCCTCTGGTCTCATTAATCTACCTTTTTTGTCGTGAGCACACACAAAAACCATCTCATCTTGCAGATCAACGTTGACACGATATGCAGGAGGCCAGAGAACTGGAGAATTGTGTTGTCTTCCACCAGATGCATGCCTTTTATTTTATGTTAGTGAGTGTTTGTGTGTTTGCAAGACGCATAGCAGCACATGCACATCTTCCTCTTTTGCAGCCAGCCACAATTTTTGGACGTCGACTTGGAACTGGAGTCTGCTCGCACGGGAGCTCATTTGGCAGACCGGCCTGTCACCGGGGAGCGTATGAAAGCTAAACCTAATGAAAGCACACACAGCCAAAACCTGCTGGCTAACATCTGCCCCAGACTTTTAGCTACAACCAGCTCCACTCTCTCGTCAAAGAAAAAAACGCACAGCTCCTGTTTCCCAGGGTTCCTTTTTCCCCACTCGAGTCGCATCTCTATACAATCTTTTATGTATAGCATAGGGTCTGTGGCCCATGGGGCTTGGAAAACTATCAGAAAAAGTGGTGTGTATTTCAGAGATCTGCGGAGATCTCAGTAGCAAATGTGGACGTTTTATTCCCTACAGTGGTTTTTACAGAGTGTATTTACATACACACAAACTGACTTTGATGAGACAACTTATTTATGAATTTAATAAGTAATCTACCATGTGATTTTGTGTGATGGGTGTGTGTTGGGAGGTGTACTTTGGTTTGTATCCCCACAGCATCTTAATGGATTCCTTTGAGGTTCAGAAGAAAGCTTCTCTGAGTAATTGCAATACTTCTACTGCTTTGTGTCTGCTTGTGGTGGTGTTTACTTGGCTCAGAAATTTGTGACATCTTTGTTTCTTTGCAAAACAACTAGTGCATGGACTGACACAAATATGACACATTCATGTTTCCCTCTGGATGAACTGTAGCATATAGAGCAATCCCGGACTTCAGTTTATTAAAACTATTTTTAAAACCCCAGCTTGGGTGTCATTTAGCTCAGTTGGTAGAGCATCCACCCCATGTACGAAGACTCAGTCCTTGCAGCAGTGGGTTTGGATCCGTCCTGCGGCCCCTTGCTGCATGTCATTCCCCATCTCTCTCTCCCCACATTCCTGTCACTCTTCAGCTGTCTCTATCAAAATAAAGATTGAAAGCTGTACTTCTCTTTAGCGCCATAGCAAAACATTAAACTTGCGGGACATGAGCATATTAGCATGCTGACATGACATGGTTAATTTTTAGATCACATCACCACCAGGTAACAAATAGTCAACCACCTACACTACTGCAGTGGCAACACAACTGTCAGATGCAACCAGCAGAGTTGTCTTTGCACAGCATATAGTACAGTATTTTCTTTCTAAGCAAAGTTTTTAGAGGCACAGAATATTGTAACAGTAAGACGACATCGTCCCAGATTCAACTAACAGTATAAACTTAATGAAGAAACAATAAATGGGACAATAAGTCAAAACTTCTCAAGTTATTTATTCAGAACATTTTGTTCTGAATAAATAACTCTAAATAACAGCAATGTGCTGCAAGGCATCCTGGAAAATTGTCCCTTGACTTGAGCTCCCTTGCGGTCAAGATTGTGGCAAAGATAATAAACTAACTTAACATAATTTATTTTGTTTTGTTTATTTTGTAGTTGTTTTGTCTCTAACTCTAGTAGATCATAACACATTGGTTATTAATGATGAAATGCATCTGCAGATGTACCAGTTCCATGGGTCAAACTCTTGTTTGGATTCATTTTTGAAGCATGACAAAGGCTAAAATGTGGCCTGCAGCAGAGTACGTAAGCTTTGTTTTTAGCTCAGCAGTTGTTGATCACTACTGGCTATAACTGGCCAGGAGTGCAACTAATCATGCATAGCCTGACCTCCACACATACGCCTTCACACTTCACTTTAGTGTTGTGTCAGCTATGGATAATTCCCCTATCATTTTGGTATACTGTAGGGAAAAATATATTGGTTTATTTATATTTCTTTAGACCAGTAGAGGGCAAATGCAGGCTTATACTCACAGCCTATATATGATCTATTTCATTGACTGATATGTTAGAATTTGATGTTTTTACACTATTTTTTCTATACAGAAACTGCATTAGTCAGTTTAGGCTGAGCGCCTACCAACTGTTTTGCAGAAATTATCCTCCCTAATTAGTCTGAAAATACGAGTGGTCAGATCAGTCAATAACTGATAAGCAGGGCACAAACAGTCACACAGCGCTAACAGCTTTTCAGATGCAGTCCAAAAATGCAGTCAATTAAGAGGACTGCATGTCTCAAAATGATTGTTCTGAATATCACCATGCAGCTTACACAGACTCAAAAATCCAGTAGCTCACCCAGAATAATGTCAGCCATTTCAGCTGTCAAATATATGTAAGATACTATAAAAACAGTACAACCACTACTGGAAATGATTACTTTGTGTAGTACCTGTATGTAATCTGTATATTTTACTACAGAGATGGATGCCAGTGTTTCCTCATCATTTAACAACGAGATCTGCAATTCAGATAACAAACAGCACCATCTTAGTGGACAGCATATGTCTTTCGCATTATTTGGGACACATGATGTACCCTCTGTATGTGAGCATACAAGCAGAGTGAAATGAGGTTGTACTTTAGAGGCCTCATTTGCACAGGAATGAAATGTCGTTCTCACAGGTTGAGCGAGGAAAACATTTTTTCCTGTAATTTGACTAAATGAACACTCTGGACGTCGGCACCGCTGACCTACAAAGTTAACCTTATTTCTTGGAGGAGCTGTAGCATTCGGTGTTCTGATTTCTGAAGCAGCCCAGGGGACTGCAGGCTAAGAAACCAAAGACAGTCTGTGGCTCTTAATGAGACTGCACAAATGAGGGACAGCATGAGTAATGCATGCTTTAAAAAGAAAAGAAAAGAAAAGAAAAGAAAAGAAAAGAAAAGAAAAGAAAAGAAAAGAAAAGAAAAGAAGAAAACAACTGGAAAGAGAAGGGAATCATTTCGGATGTATCATAAAAGTAGAATCAAGTTGTTAGCGTCAGAAGAAACCAGTTCTTACAGTCCAGGTACGGACTTGAGCAAAATTTTATAACTTTTGTGCCATCAAATAAAAAAATTGATGCTACATTGCCTTGAAACCAGGTAAATGGTCTCTGTGTCATTTTCAGTCTGTTTGTACGTCTGTTCATGCACTGTGTAACTTTGTGCTTTGGGGACAATGACACAAGAGAAGTACATAACATCTTACAGCACTACGTCACACACCACCAACTATTTGACTGATTTTGGTGAATTGGATTGGAAAATGTTTTGTGGTTTTCCCTTTGATGTCCTACAGCTGCTCCAACTCAACTCTGATTTACAGAGTTTCCTAATGGACAGTGAAGTGAACTGACGTGAACTGTAGCTGATGTAAGCTAGTATTAGCTCAGTTTATTACTGGGCTGCCTGGGCTGTGAGCTCCGGGGGAGTTTGTACCACATTTCAGCAGTTTCAGTTCAGCTTCAATAACAATTTTTTAATATTACAACACAACACATTTGATTTGATTAGGTTCAGGCTCAGAAATGTTGTTAATTAATAATTTGAAACAGCTGAAATTGTACAAACACTCCATGATCTGTAGGTGGACTAACCAAAAAAAAAGCTTTATTACAATTTCTTCTCCTAATGGTATCGTCTGTTTTTTAGCAAAAGCTAAATGATCGAAGGCTAAATGTTGTTTTCTTTTGGGGTACATTTTTAAAAAGAATATACTTATTTTATACTGTATATTATGAAAATTTGTTGCAAGGAATATATTATAAATTTAATATTCCAACATTCCACTGGTAAAGATTGTGTCAAAACCTGATACATTTTAAAAAGAGCATGACTGCACATTCAGCTCCAGTTATCGCATTGTACCAGCTTAATTCCAATTAAATTTTGAACTTCTATAACCAAGACGTAACTTTAGCAGTGCATTCACCAACTGTCATTTCAAAATCTAATTTCTTTAACTAGTTTTAGTTTAATTAAATTAATTACAGTTTATTTTAGTGTTTTTTTTTTTTAACTGTAAACATACAGTACAGAAAATATGCCGCGGGTGGGTGAGTTTGTAAGAGGTCATCAGTGATTCAATTGCCAAACCATACATCAAAACAATTTAATGGTTCTTTGCCAGTACATTCGTAGAAACTGAAGTAAAATGTATTGGCAAAGATATTTGTAATTCAGCTGTGATTTCAATACATTTATACAGTAAACAGTAAACGGCTGGAAATGCACTAAGTACATTATTACTGTTACTGAATTGTTCTTTAAAAAAACTCATAACATTTATTAATAATAGTAACACAGTGCTGCCAAGTCAATGAATTTTAAAATGAAGTATTACAGCCGTGCATCACTGTACAATGTTAGTGTCTTTTAATATATTGGCATTTGTAAGTATATGTAAGTAATAACATACTGTATATTTTTTTATAAACTTGTCGTACCAAATAGATATGTGACTTGCGTGTCTGTTTCTGTAAACTTGACTTAAAGTGTAATGAGTTAAGTGCAAACTCTATATTTATTTGTTGCAATGTTAACTAAATACTGTCGTTTACAGATGATTGTGATGTCTGTCAGTGAGGCTGAAGAGAAGAAGATTTCGTTGTTAGCCATTTAGTCAGACTCATGGGTACAAATACATCTTCATTTATTTCACATACATTTTTTTTTTTTTGACTTTTACTTTGAAGTCTTCACAATCTAAATGATTCAACAACAAAATGAGGAACTACCACAACAAAGTCCAAATTCCCTACTGGGGAAAATTATGCAAATGTCACTGTAGTAAAATTGACACATGTATTTTGCCAACCAGCAAAGGTACAGTTAAAGTAATAAAAAGAGACAAAAATAGGACAAAACGTGGTTCATGTAGGTACTTTGACCAATACTGGGTCAGCTTTATGATGATCAAAGTGTAATGCCAGATCCTGAACAATACTTGAGGACTGACTTTTTGTAAAAGGCTCAACATTTGTCATAAATAAAATCTTTTTTTTATTATTATTAATAATAATATATATATTCATTAATATCTATGAGTCAATTGGGGGAGAAAGGACACATAACCACCCATAGAAGCCCTTCCTGAAATCATGGAAACTTCAAAAGTCTGAAGAATGTTTTTGCTGAACATATGGGGTATATTAATTTTGGCTAATGCATCCCATGAATATTGCTGTGAATAGTTCTTTTGAATGAATATGTACATACATGTACACAATGAAGCATTAGGTACACATATGCAAAGTATTGAACATAGGAAATTATGGTCTGTTTCATTGATTTGTTCAGTGAATAAGCATGGCTCAAGACAAAACAAAGTAGGTTAATAGCTTAGATATAAATTTGTACTGTACACGGTTCAGCTCAGTCTGTAGATCCAACCCAAAGCTGTAGTGTTCTTTTTGGACATATAAATTTCAAAAAGATGATAAATGACACCTATTCAATCCAGGTCCCCATGGCGGCAACAGTTGTCCCTCCTCATCCATGCTGAAGTTGCCCGCTGGCAATTACTTAAGAGGATGTCCTACTACCATTTGATTTTTGAGTATCCAAGAATTATGTGAAGGTCCAGGGATTTAAGGTACTGCTCATCTTGTTATGCTGCCCCGAATGTTTCCGCTACCATTTTCCCTACAGCAGTGGGAGGTTTAGTATTCCGATTTCCAAAGAAAAATACAATGTACTTTGGGCATTTCCACCATCCAGAATCTTGGATCTATGAACGAAGTTACATCATTTTCATGTTAAAACGACGAGGACCAGCTTGTCCCTCTGCAGAGTCAACATTAGTGCCATTAGACTTTGACCGAGGCACATATTCAACATCTATGTTGTTTTTATGTTTTCCTTTCCCTCTGCTCCAAACAAAAAGGAGCAGGAAACAAAACAAGACCACTCCCAGGAATGTGAAACAACCCATAGCTGTTGACACTAAAATAGTCTTTAGGTCTAAACCAACGGTCACACCGGTTGTCCCATTGGCAGTGGCATTGCTGGGATCTGTGTAGTACTGGGTCCTGTTGGCATACAGCGACCCCAGACTTTTCACCGCCAATGAAGTCATCAAGGTGTCATTCCCAGCAGTGTTGGAGGCAAGGCAGAGGTACACTCCGCTGTCTTGTACCTCTGCTGACTTTATCTCCAGTGTACCATTGTTGTGAACGGTTACTCTTCCATGGCTCCTACTTGTCAAAACACGTCGACGTGGGGATACCCAGGACACGGTGGGCCTTGGTGTCCCATCAGCACTGCAGCGCAACATCGCCTGCTGGCCCTCATCCACAGTGATTGTTTGAGTTTTATTCTCACGGATTTTTGGCTTGGTACATGTCACGTAGTAAGACAGGAGAGTCTCCTTAAACTCTCTAAAAGGCCTGCCACGAATACCTTCAGGTGTGCTGCACTCTGGCTGCGAATCTCCAAAGAGTATGGAATGCCTTTTCTGTAGGATCCACATGAGACGACAGTCGCACACCAGGGGGTTGTTGTCAATCAGAAGAACCTCCAGAGCCTCAGGAGACTGAAAAATACCCTTCTCCAGTGTATCCAGTCGGTTGTGAGAGACATTGAGGACTTTGAGTCCCCGCAGGCCCTGGAAGGCGAACGGTTCAATGGTAGTTAGCTGAGCTCCAGCCAAATGAAGCTCTTGAAGCCTAACCAGTTCCATCAACATCCCTCCTTCAATGTGCCTGATGCGGTTGTAGGACAGGTTAAGGTGTGTTAGATAGGGCAGATGCTTCAGGGCTTGGTAAGGGAAGGAGGACAAGTTGGTGTTGGTGATGAACAGAGTGGTCAGGTTGAGTCCATGCAGGGTATTGGCTGGCACATGGTCTAGTGAGAGCCAATTATCAATTTCTAAATGCCGCAGCCGGAACAACTTTTTGAATGAGTAAGGGTGTAAAGTGCTGATGCTGAGGTATCGCAGATGGAGACTGACCAGGTTGTGCAGGTGGGAAAGAGCCTCAGTGGGTACAACTGTAAGGTTGCACCTTTCTAAGGTTAGTATCTCCAGACTTATAAGTCCACTAAATGCACGGTGAGAAATGTAAACCAGATCATTGTCACCCACTTCCAAAAACTTTAGATTGTGTAGGTCCTGGAACATGTAATCCAGGAGGATGACGATCTTGTTGTCACTTATATCCAGTCGGGTAAGATTTGTTAAGCCTGTAAAGACGCCCAGAGGTATGAGCTTGATACGATTGCTCTTAAGACTGAGCGAGTGCATGTTAAACAGGGCATTGAAAGCTCCAGGCTCAACATAACTGATAATATTTCCACTGAGGTCAAGTTCCTCAAGCCCAGGAAAGGCAATAAAGTCATCAGGGTTGATCATTGTCAGCTTGTTCTTACTCAGGTCCAGGATCCTGGTCTCTGTTGGGACGCCGTCCGGAATGCTGGGCATGCGCTTGCGGTGACAGACAACTGCCTTGCTCTGCGCTGAACACTCGCAGCGCGAGGGACATCCCATGGTAGACCCCACAAAGACAGCCACGAGGGCCAGTCCCAGGAATGGTTGCCAGCATGAGACGACCGTGTGCAGCATGACTTTGCTCATACAGTCGACCATTCTGTCACGGTTCTGTAAGAAAGAGAGACAGAGAGCAATGAGAGAGAGGTAAGTTATTCACGCATGATGCATCTTGTAACAGCTGTGTGGCTGTAGAATTTGTTTATATTACAAATAATATAGCAAGACTCTGTGTGCTTTTATGGAAAATAGCCTTAGGTATCTTTAGTAGTGTTGTACTGAGCAGATTTCAAGACAAAATCTGAAAATCATTCTTGCCATCCTCTTCACATTTAATTTCTACAGAAAAGTTGAAGTGGTGGTTGCAAAATATTTTGAATTAAAAAATCAATTTCTCTTTCCATTTTTTAACCATCACTTTTATCTATTTGCTGTCTTTGTTTTTGTTTATCCACAGGATACTGATCAAGACACAAAAGTGCTGGCTAAAATGCTTCCCTGGTGAGCAATGGTATTTAATTTGATTAACATTTTAATAAATAATAAGCGGAGCTTTTGTAGGTTATTGTATCACTCCACTTTCTGAGCCTTAACAATTTCACAAAAAAATTTTGTTTTTTTCCTTCACAAATTTTAATAGTGTTTGCAAAAAAAAACAAAAAAAACACACTGAATCATTTCTTAAGTGGTGAAGTGGCAGAATAAAAGACATCAGTCATGACAACAATGCTTGACACTTCATGCGGTTCATGGATAAGTGTGACCAGATCCAATCAACAAGTAAAAATTGTTCGAGGGCATCATTCAGTGTTGGAAGAAAAAAATGATTGGGATTACCAAAAAGGCCACAAAGACAATAAACAAAGGTCCCAGATTCAATATTTTTAAATCCAATTTCAGAATTCATTTTAGAAATTCATTCAAACAGTATGCAAACAAATGGCAGGTGTATTAAATCACTTCTGGAAATTCATCTCAGTTGAACCCTAATGGCAAAATAGAGACTGTCTGACAAATATATCATATCATATGATATCATTTAGTATATGTACTATTCTGTTCAAGTTTAAAGTTTAATTTTGAAATCAGAAAAAAATATATATATATTTTACAATTTGATTTTTACAATCAATTCTTTTTTCTTTTATTTTACTGTCATTGCAATGTTTTGCTCACTTAATAAACTTGATCAACCATTTTTTTAGTGTTTAGGCACATGTTAGTAAATGAATAAGAGGAATTTCTCTCTGTGCCATTGTGGTCAAAAACCACATTTGGTTGATTTGATCTGACTTCTGATTTCATGAGGTCTCTGTCATGAGGTCTCTGTATGTTTATCACATAAACACCTACTCATATGTATCACATAGGGACATGCTAAGCAGGTATATGACCTGAGTGCACTGCTTGCCTTAAACAGACTGGGTGACAGGTTGCAAAGATTGCAATCCATCCTTGCCTCATTTAGTGTGTCATGGTCTGTGCTAAATTTAAACAATTTTAACGAGAGGAATAATCTGAATTTCTCCACAGACTCTAAATATGCGTACAGATTACAGTGCAGATTGATAATATGATGGGATATCTGTTTAAAGAGAAACATAAGAAAAACAGCCACAATATGGAACATATGAAGCTTAAACTGCAAAAGACCAAGCGCCCGTGTGTCAGCTTCGAGTGACACCAACCGTGATACAAAACAACAACAACAACATAAGTATATAACTGTTTTCACACTTTACAATTTCAAAAAACAACAACATTATTTTCTATTTACAAATTGCAGACATAAATGCAGCAAAAATTTCCATTTCCATTTGTTTTTATGTGTTATACAGCATCTAGATGTTAGCACATCATTAGCCATTGGTCATGTTTTTGGGGAGATTTTTAAAGTTAAATTCATAAATATTTATTAGTTACTTATATTCAGAGACTTTTCATTCTCTGTGTCTTTGCTTTCCCTTTGCTCCAGTTTGCTATAAAGCTTTGTTGCTATAGTTAGTGGGCACCATATGTCTGGCTCTCCATTGCTGAAAAACCTGGAAAAGCCAAATGTGCATTCGCCTGTTTAAGTGTTTAGCAGCTTTCTAATTATTTCAAATGTAAAGCTAAATCTTTAGCGCCAGCATTAAAAGTGTCACCTTTCCATATTATCCATACTGACATGATAATTGCCTGAGTCTGTCTTCACCTGGCTTATTGTTTCAGCTATTGCCATCTTCCATTTTGGGAACCAAAATAGGACATTATGCATTTAAAGAAACATTATGTAACTTTCCTACAATATAATAACATTCATTTTAATGCTACATACATTGCCATGCAATCAGGTTGATTGTGTCTCTGCCATTCCCACTCTGCACCCCGTACGCCTGCTCTTCTACTTTGTAACTTTCGTCTTCGAGCTCCTGTGAGAAGTACGTCACATATGATCAACTATTTGACTGATCTTGGTGAAACTGGATCATATTTTATTCCAATCTAATGTCTATCCGGCTGCTGTGCCACAACAGTGAAGTAAACTACTGCAAACATCTGTTGTTGGTTAATGCCAGCTCAGTTTGTTTGCCATGCTGCCCAGACTGTGATCTTGGAGCACAGAGTTAGTGTCCATATTTACCACAGTGGGATTACAGTCTGAAACCGATTTTGATATCAAGTTAAAAACTGTTAAGTACTAAATCTTTACACTGATTCGTGGTCTGAGGAGACTATCTTAATTCAATCAATCAATTTTGTTTGTAGATTGCATTTTATTTATAGTTCCTACTTATGTAGGTTGATCTAAAATGAAATTAATTAATTCAATAATGGAAAGCAATATTGCTTCCTGTGATGTATTGGCAACATTATGATTTTGTTTACCACAACCTTCAATCAAACATTTCCACATACACAATGCTAACCTGACTGTGACACACACACACACACACACACACACACACACACACACACACACACACACACACACACACACACACACACACACACACATACACACACACACACACAAGCACATGCATCTGGAGATTATCTCCAGTCCCTGTGTTTCTGCAAATTATTCCCACGTAATGGTGCTCTTATGCACTCACGCACTGGCCACCTGAACAGCAGCACCATATGATTTGATGGTTTACAAAGAGGGTGTCTAATCAGTATAATGATTGAAGGTCTTTATAACAGTGTGTAATCAGAGTAAGAGTGAGCCTGTGATGTGACCCTCTCACCTGGGCGCTACTCAATGAGAGAAGCATAATATAAGTGCATCATCAGTAGCACCTGCTGAAGAGTGTCCTGTGCAGGAGAAAATGCTGCACCGAATTAGACAGAACCTCCAGGGCAACATCCTCACACTGACTGATTGCTACTTGTGCCCTTCAAAAGGATCATACATTTTTAATATAATAATAATAATAAAAAAGAATCAGTGTGATTTTACCTTGTTTTTTGGGGGATTTTTTTTGGCCCCTCAACGAAAAATCCTATTAGCTGCGTAACATTTCTGATTAATATGAATATGTGGTACAATGTACATTTTTAAGGTAAGACTAGGTAGGCCAGAAAAATATATTATGCCTCCGAGATCCCCACAAGAGATCCACCATTTTATTCTGATGTTCAACCAATCAGAGAGATTACAGAATAGAATACAACAAATACCAAATAAATAAATAAATAAATAAATTGACTTCAGGTTTTTACCATGTTCTCCAACATTTCCATTTATCACCACATTTTAGAAAATTCTGGTGACATTCAGTAACAGTCCTGTGACTGAAATCCTGCCGTGCACTATGAGATAAGACTGCACGGTGAAGATGTTTCTATAAATGTGGCCCCTGACCCACATTAGTGCAGGGTTGAATCCTGAGAGGGCCAGGATAACAGCTAATGGTGTCTGACTCAGCATAAATCAGTGAACAGACATTTCGTCGGGTTGCTGAGGTTGCCTCCGCGGTGCCATCCCGAGTGTATGTATACAAATGGCCCAATGTGAATCTCAAACTTACGCAACACTCAGGGCTGTTAAATGATGATTTACTCTTCCACTATGACAAATATATTAGAACAAAAGGTAAGATAAGACAGACTTTATTGATCCCACACCAGGTCAATTCACTTGATACAGCAGCTTGTATAGGATGGACAATAAATTGGTCTTTGCTCTCCTGTCCACTCTCACAAGTTGAAAGTCGTCCAGAGGTTCCAGCGAGTCTGAAGTGAGTTCATTCAGCTACGTCTCTGTGATGCTACACTCTCCGTACTCCCTGTGTTGCCTGGTTAGCACTGTTAGCTACTCCATCTCATTGGGGGGAGATCTGACATTCCCCATGACAACAGACAGTACAAATCTCCTTCTCCTCGCTTCAGCAGGCATCTCCGGCCTAACACGTGCTAATGCTGCCTAGCCCAACAGGTGTTCTCGAGTCTAAACAACAGAGCTGTGGCTTTTTTTGAATGGGTCATCCGATTTATCATGAAATAGTCCATATGACAGAAGAAAAAAAAATCACTGATTTCTATTGTTCCAAGTCCAAGTGTACACACAAAGCAGTTGTATGTTGGTGTCAAAAACATGAAAAGTACTAAATAATAAATAATACTAATAGGAAAAATGCTAAAAACACACAAGATACAACAAAAGCTACTGGAACTGGCTGCCAACCATGCTCATTTTGAATTTAGGTACAGTTTTCTATTCCTATTACAAACTAATGTGTAAGATGAGAATTTAGAACAGAGAGTAGGATCTACAGTGTGCAAGGGTGGTGATAACAGGATGTGACAAACAAGTGAATGCGCAATTTAAAAGATAAGTCAGCAATTTTCATTTTTAAAAAAGTGGTCAATTACCATGATTATGGCTTATTCTTCACTAAAAATATGGACGTGCAAGAAGCATAGCTAAGAAATCATACTGCAGTTTTTAAAGTAATGATTTGTTTACTTGTATTTTAATGACAAAAACAAACGTAATAAGTGTAGAAGAGCGTTTGATATTCAAACACACTAAAATAAATAATAAACTAGACGGAAAGATTCATATCTACTATAATAATTATATTTATTAATCTTTGAGGCATTTGGTGTCATAATGTTGTGATGATGTAGACCACAAATAATTACCTTGTGCTAAAAAAGTCCTCCCATCGGGACATGAAGCTTACTTAATATACAGTATGCAGTAATATCCAAAGGAATGACTGACATTTATTTATTCATCGATTCTCTTTTATGGGAAACATCAGTAACGAAGATCTCAAGTTTGAGTTCACGTCCTGCGGCATTCTTTTGCTCGGCTACATTCAAATAGCACCCATATGCGCACAGAATAACAGCGTCACGAATGAATCTGATCATTTTAGATACAGAACACAGCCGCGATCCTAAACTACTCTTTCCTCCGCTGAGTTTCGGTAGCCAAAATCTCCACAGAAGCACGGCTGTTGATTTTGTTCTAATTGGAGCAAATTGAATCAAGCAATCACGGGTCAGTTTGCACATCAGTGTTTCTCCCCCTGATGGGCAGAGCAGTGGACACCCACTATCCATGTTTGATTTCAAATTATTTACCAACTAATTAGCCCAACAGCTCCAATATGGAGTGAATGTGATTACGCAAAATGAAGAATTAAAGCCCTCAATAGTAAACTTCACAGTACAGGGGGCTTGTTCATTTAAAAATCTGAGTCCGTCCGTCAAAAGATTATACAAACTATGACTTTATGTATTTTCCGCACTGGCAATGGTGCTGTTTGTCACTGTTTGACTTCGTAACCATACTGTTTACAGTGTGTCTCTTAAGCCATAATCCTGGCAAACTATTGGTTGTAAACATTTTTCTTTGGCTTTCATCTGAGGGCTAAGTTTGCACACCCTGAACACTCACAGGGCACTTCTTATTTTGAGGATTTAGATAACAACTTGGCCTCTGCGCAATCAACCAATAAAAAGCTACTTGTGAAATTGGCCTGCCTCTATCTACTCTAGAAAGGTTTTCAGACTGTGTTTGATGTGGCCCCCAGGCACTGATCATTGCACATAATGTGAATCCTCTTCACACAGAAGAGCCTCCTCGCGTTTATGGTGGATGGTAGTAGACAGTTGCTTTCTTTACCCGGCAATTATCAACACCCCTTAAAAGGCATAATCAAAGCTTCAAATTTTGATATTTTGACTAAGAAGACTGCTGTGGAGGAAGAGCCACTTTGGAAAGGCAAAGGAAGAGGAGGAAAATTAACTCTCAGGGCTCAAGTGAAAGCCGCACAGGAACGGGGCTGTGTGAGGAATAAAGCAATAATGAAAGCAACATTATGTGTAATCATACAGGGAGCGAATGTGCTACATACTGGGTGCAGCAGTGATACAGCAAGCTCTCTTGTACATTAGCATCTGACATGGCTGCCCTCGCGTCACTGGGTCCAACTCATCGCAGTGTAATTGGTTGTAATGAGGAACAAATAAGAGTCTTACATAAAGTGCCAAAAAGGAAGGCTAAAAAGAAAACACATACGCACAATTTTCAAATCCACTTGAGTCAGAAATAACTGTGACATACGCACAGCATGACTAGTAAAAGCACCCCGGATACTGTGTTTGATGTCTTAATTTCCTGGATAACTGCAAAATAACCGTACATCCTCATAAGGGTCATTGTAAGGGAAAGTTATTAAATCATCATTTTATTTTAATGAGGCTTATATCTTATAATGATGCTACCCTGAAGGAAAGATGTTATTAACTTGCAGGTTAGTTCACAGTCGGAGTGTGCAATTAACCCGCCGTTTCCAAAGAGCATCGACGAGTAATCAAGTGAGATCATAATGAGAGGGAAGAGACTGCGATGCTCTTTGCCTTATCCATTATTGAATGGATCTTTGTAAAGGGCAGCGAGGCTTTAAGGTGAGCCTGCCGACATGCAGAATGACACTGTACTCTTTGATAAACCGCTGTCAATCTGACCTCTCAGGCGACATGATGGCTCCTCACGACGCGACCTCGATGTGATGAAACAACTAAGCCTCCGTCGGGTTTTTTTCCAAACACAAATGGTCAACAGGAAAAGACAGCTAAGCATGAGGAACACAAAGCAGCAGCGACAGCAACCTCGATTATATTTCATGCCCACAAATGGCAGCAAAAGATCTGAAAACCCTTATTGACAGTTCTGTTTTGTTTTTTCATAAACAGGATTCAACGTGGCACACTGTAGAATTCATTAACACACGCGGTGCAAAAAGCAACACCATCGCAGTCACGTGATCAAGGGTTTTGGGACCTAGAGCCCTTAACAGTGAGGATCAACAGCCTCGGGGCAATAATAGGCTTCCATGCACAAATTGCCCTTCTGCTTGGGTTGCAGAGCGAAGTCAAAGCTCAATTAATCCGTGTTAATTAGAGATAAACTCGGTAGATCGAGTCAGTTGCTCGTGTCTGTGTCTGATAACCCCTTGATTTTTGGAAAGAGTCGAAAAAAAAGGCATCAACCAGTCAGATCTGGATTCATCCCACTAGAAAAGCCCCTCAGAGTGGAGAGTTAATCCGATGTTTAATAGCCATTAAAAAATTCTGAACTTTGGAGACAAGATGGAGCTTGTAAAAGAAGGCAACAAAACTTGGTAATTAAATGTGCAGGGGATAAAAGTACAACAGTGAGAATATGAGAGGACTTAATAAGGCCTGGGGAACAGAGCATTGTCATTTTATTACATTTACAAAGTGACACGTGGAAAAGAAAAATCCACCAATTTGTCAGTTCATTAGGGAGCTATGTTTTAAGACTTTTATAGCAGGTGTATTTTTCTAAATTAAAATGGAACCCTGTCTCCACTCCCATTAGATTCATACAATATAAACATTAATGCAGCTTTTCATTGCTATTGAGGTGATGTTATTGTGCTTTTTAGCACCACTTAAGCAGGTCAGAATGTTCCCCAGAGAGAAGTTTGTGTTCCTTCACTATGATTAGAACATTCAGGACAGACACTAAATCTCACATTAACAAGGGCAAATAGTCTAAATAGGTGTGAGTGGCCCAAAGCATATATATCAAATGTGTTTTCTAAAGAGCACTTCTTGCTTCTCTGGAGGCAGATATGGTGAGAATGCCAGCAACTCTTCTGTGCTGGCTTTAACCGCATGATCGCATGTTTGACATTTCAAAATCATTTAGTCTTTGATTTGACTGTGGCTGCAGATATGTTATTTTTGGCATATATCTCAGCTAATAAGCAGTACAGACATATTGTTGACTGTGGAATGAACGGTATATTGTTTGTCTATAAGAGAGCAAGGACAAGCCTTTGGAGACACAATCAATAGAATAAAATGGAATAAAAATACATTATATTATACATTTTTCAAACCCTGTTTCCTCATGATTGTTTTCTCTTGGTATATGCCTAATACAATGTAAAAAAATAAAAACATTGCAATGTTTGTGATGAATCATCTTTAACTCATACATTTGCATAAATGTAACCTGTCCATCATATTAAAGCATGTAGATGCTCACACTGCAGTCCTCATGATGTGATTTTAGAGAGTGAATACCGAATGATAGATCATCATCAGGCATTTGAACTCAGTTTTTTTTTTATCAGTATGAACCTCAAAACCCCAGCTTTGTCAGCCTCTAAAAAACATTAATATGGTTGTTAGATTATGCAAAAATCTATTTTGTTTTACAATAACGGATATAGATCATACACCTTCACCTGTTAAATCTCTTATCTAATGTGACATGCGGCTGATAAACGTCTGTGTTGTCTTAAACACGCAGAACATTACACAAATATTAAGGAGAGCAAAACCACAATCATGAATCATAATAACTAAGTGTATTTTTAGATAATGAAAACAGATCTTTCACCATGTGCACCCGGACCATCATTTAGATTGATAACATACACCACTAGGTGCTAAGTTACATATATTCATTACACAAACACTAAATATAACATGTGGCTCACTAGCCTATACTCTGTCTGTATTGAGTGAAAAATCAATAACTGCATCAGAGACCACAATCCCTGTCACACGAGAGTTATGCAGGTATTTATATGGATGAGTGCATTATTGTTGGATTATATTAACAAACCACTGATGATTGGTACTTAACTACGATAAGACATATGACGTTACCGTGTGTGACTAACACAGAGCGTGGTTCAGGTTTGACATTTTTCATTTCACATTTTAGGAAAGGCTACGGTAATAAGTCAGTGTGATGCCTGCAGGGATTTTCTTTTTTTCCCACCTGCTGCCCGCACAGAGAGATTACACAACAACAGCAGCCCTGAAGCGCCAGAGAGAAGCTGTGTCTTGCTCATGGGAACAGCCAGGACTGTATGTACCTGCATGCCAAAAAAAAAAAAAAAAACTACTTGAACCTGGGTGCTGCTGGTGTTAAAGAACTGCTCTCTAAATCATGGCAGACTGTTGCCAATGAAAAAGAAAACAAAGAGAGAAGCTCCTAATCTTCTCTTGCCTTTAATGGCTTCATCACAATTTTGGGTAACTCCAAAATTCTCACACTGACCTCTTATAGTTTCACTGACCCACACTAGTATTTTTTATCCAACTGTTTTTTGAAACGGTAAGCAGAACCTCGGGTGAATTTCTTCCTCCTCTGGCTTTGAACTAAAAAGCCTCGTGAGGAAAAACCATGCAAACTGATTAAAATGCATTTGCAGCAGCCATCAACACATTGTGTGGGCTCCTGAGAGCCCTTGTGGATTCGCTTCTTGCACCTTCTCTCAACCAACCACCCACCCCTCCATGTCTGGACAGCCTACATCGGGTCTGAGTCAGGGGCTGTTTCATCAGTGCTATGACTCAACCACAGGGACAGGTAAAGGTGGTTGACAAACCCCATTTTTACCCCTACACACACACACACACACACACACACACACACACACACACACACACACACACACACACACACACACACACACACACACACACACACCATTCAGCCCTATATTTACATCTAAACGGTATCAGAAAAGATCTAAGTATAACATACAGAATATACAGCCTGAGACAAAAGAGTCTGAGTCTAAAAAAAATAAAGCAAACACAACAACAATCAGCCTTAATAAAAAAGACTTTTTAGATGCCTGTAGCAAGAATTCTGAAAACAAACAGCGTTACTGCAGCGTAATGAAAGCATCATGCTTCCTATTAGTGCATCAGCTCAGAACCAGTACTGTGCTGAGGGGATGCTTTCCGGTGTATGAATGAGACACTGCGAGCATCTCACAGTGATAAGAAATTTATTCACATTACTCTAGATTATCATATTGTTACATTTTGCACAAGCTCGTTAACAAATGTTTCAAAGCAACCGGTGCCGTTTAACATCATGCTTGCACACCCATGAGAGACCACAGAGAAGTATTTTATCCCCTCCACCTCAAACACAAACAAATGAAGAGATACAATTTCAAATTAAAGTCACAGACATTGTTCATGACGTTAGTTAAAAGCTCTGACATACCCATGCATCTTCGTTTTGTTCCAGCAGCCTCTCAGTATACTTTACGGTAAATCTTGTACAAATATCCGCGAGACATATCTCCATCTCTTCCTTTAAATCAGAATATATTCACCGCTCCTTGTTTTGAATATCATTCTGTTGTGCTGTTATTTTATTCCCCGTGTGATGCTTGTTCTTCTGTGTGTCTCCCTCTTTGTCTTCCCCCCTCTCTCTCTCCTTCTCTCTCTGTCTCTCTCTTTGGTTTTCTCTCTTCACCCAATCAAGAGATCTGGCCTATGACCTTGCAGCTCAATGCCATTAAAGTCCTTTCAATTCTGTGGCTTGTAGCGCCTCAGAAAAGACAATGTAGCATCATGCAGTACTTAATATCAGCCCTTGATGTCTGCTTGTATATTTTCTCTCTCTCGTACAGTCTCGCCTTCTGATATGAAGTGTTTTGAAGCTTTGAAGATACATGACATGATTATTGCTTGTATTTCAAACACGGTCAGGAAAGGTAATGATGTATTGATTGACTATGATGGATCTATGGTATTCCACAATCTACTTCCCAATCCTTCAACAAACAGCAAAGGTTTAAGGGATTATGTATTTTAATATTGATAATCCACGTGTGTCAATTTTTATCCATAAAATGAATCTTCATATTTGTTTTTGCATTATGTAAGGATTTATCACTACATTGAATATATATGATAAAGGTAACTTAATTATTATACTATGAGCACAATTTCTGTCTGTTGTGTGTATGCAACATAAATTTGAATTTTGTGTTGTGTTGGAAAAGGGATCCCTTCTCTGTTGCTCTGAGATTTCTGAGACGTTTGTCCCATTAAAAAAAAGTATTTACTGTATACTATTCTATTTACATATTAGCGTTTTGTGAATTTTCCATCTTGCTATCCAGTCATTCGATATACATTTTACAGGACTTTACAGAAAAGCAGGAGATAGTAGAAAGCATACATTCAGGTGTTTTTATTTGCAGATAGAAAGCTCAGCTAGCCGGGGGCAATAAACTAATGGTCACAAAGTTGATTCCACTCGACTTCCCTGCTCTAATATAATGTTTCCAGTTCAGTGCATAACTCAAAGTGACGAAGCAATTGAAAATATGTTATAATAGGTGTAGGAGGAGGTATCACAATGTTGGTGCTGCTGTTATTGCTGCTGTTTTACAATGGCAAAATGTAAATTTAACATCGGAGCTGATTCGAGTGAAAACAAATACATAAAGAACTCACAGCATGATCACGACCCAAGGGAATTCACACAGCCGGGCTAATCTGACTGCAGTTATAGCTGGAGAGAGGGTTTACAAAGGGTTAATGACGTGTCTGCAGATAAATCAAAGCAGGTGTTTGAGTGACTTGACTGTTTTTATGGCTCGCCGTTATCAGCCACCAAATATGGTTGGTCCCATGGGATTATAGTCCATACAAGGATCACAAAGCCTTATTGGGTATTGATTAGGTCATGTGGATTGGTTGCTGAACAACAGCAACAACAAAAAAAAAAAAAAATACAGCAGGTGGCAAAAGATAATGTCCAAAATGACTGTCCTGCTGATTCTTGTCTGGAAAGTCAATATTGCATTTATGGAGCTTCATGTTGATCATGTTCACTTCAAACACTGTGGGATAGGTTTCCTAAAGCTCGTACCATGTTTACTGAAATTCTTTGTCATCATATCATTATATTCATCAGAAATAATGACAACGTGTGCTGTGCATGTGTGTAATATATGCAGGTAAGTTCAAAATGACAAAGTAATTCTGAGCAAGTGATTATACAGTTCCATGATGCTTTTTTTCCATTTACATTACTTTAGAAGGCCAACACTTCTCTACATCACTTTGAGATACATTCCAATGAACAACCTTGAAGGGGTTCCCATTGATCTGTATGTCCTTATTCTTTGTTTGCTACCACATGTCATGTGACTAAACCCTGACCATTGATTTGATATCACTATTATATAGTTTATCCAACAGAGAGCATGGTCAAATATATCTTTCCAATTAAAATTCCCTGCTTAGTACATATTTTGGTCAAAATCATTATATATAAGGGAGTATTAGGAAAAATATTTAATAAAAACACAAAGATTTAGCCAATAAACATGTAATTTTAGCGACAAATTAGTCAATCAGCCACACAAAAATCCATTATCAGTCACAATAACTATTTTTTCTAATCAATGATCAACGATGGAAGTCATTTTATGAGCAAATCCTCTGTTTTCAGCTGTAGGATGATTTGTTGTTTTTCCTCAATGTTATCTTATTGTAAGTTGAATATATTTGGCTTGTGTGTGGTTCATCAGACAAACAAGACGACTGGAAATGTCACCTCAGGCCCACACATTACACGTCAGGTCAGTATTTGATTTTCTTCTGAACCACTACAGCTAAATGTGAAGTTGGTTTTTGGAAATGCTCATCAACAGAATATGCTGTGCGTCTTTACATGGAACTAAATTGAGTTTATTTTAACCACAAAACGGCTTTCCTCTTCATTCACATGTAAATGTGACTCCAACAAGCTGGTATGTAAGAAGTGACATAGATTCTGCCATTGGTGACACAATTTCTTTTTTTCCCAGCTCCGATGTAAGTTTCATGTATTGCCCTGAAGAAACTGAGCAACTAAACATATCCTTCATCTATATATAGTTGTAAGATTAATTACCCTACCATGATAGCTTCACAACATACACTTTGAATAATTCATGAGGAGTCTTTGGTGGTCTCCATATATCTTACACACACCTCTCATTTGGAACAGGGTGGGGGGACGGGCACGTGGTGGGAGTGGAATGAAAACAGAACGACGAAATATGAAATGGATTTTCGAATTTGAATACTGATCTGTCAGAGCTGCTTGTCAAAGGTAATAGCCACAGGCTGCATACAGGAGAAGGCAGGGTTGTGTTTGCATTGCCTGTGGGTATTCAGGTAATGTTGCTACTTAAACAATGTTGACTTGTGAAAACAGCACAAAACAATGTAGCAAGAATTTAATCAAAATAAGCATGCTCAAGTTTAATTAAATTTCATTCTCCGTTGCAGATGGCCTCCAGTACAAACACTGGAATAAGATTACCAGACACAGTTTGAGAAACTTTGGAAATATTCAAATTGGAGAAGTTTGTAAAAGTACAATACTGTAAAAAAAATAAAATAAATTACTTTTGTTTCAAAGTATCTAAGCTCAGGTTTCATACAAATGGCCTTCCTCAGGTGGCTGTCATCGTTATGGTAAACTGAAACACATTTCCTGCTCCGTTGACTCCCTTGGGTGTTGGGTGAATGGAGCAGGGGAACACTCTCAGTACTAATCACAGAACTACACTCCCTCCAGGATCTCACAGAGTGTTCTCTGTGATCATAGCAGCGTGAATAAATGACTGGATTTTCACTAATGTTTCTGAAATGAAAATACACAATCTGTGGATGTTCTGCGTTATTGTGCAATAACTGCAAGTTAGCCATAAAAACAAACTGATTGTATTGAGGTGTCACTGAATATCATAATATGTTACAATTCCAGTGGGAGTAAAACATGTGCTGGTGCTCTTTTAGATGGCCATAGCACTGTGCGACAAAACAAATATGTGAATGGTCTCATTTCTTAACTCAAAGTGTCTTTACAGCTCGAAAAGTCACATTTAATGTTACAGCGAGTATCACTTTAGCGATTATGCATACAGTATATCAAATAAACCGTCCAAAATGGCCTCCACTTTCTCTCCCATCCTCCTTTTCTTCACTGCACTCCCTGTCTTCCTTGAAGTTGCTTGCTTAGCAGTGAAGAAGCATTCGGATCCATCCAGGGACTGTAGCTCAGTACACAGCAGCAGTTTAGCTAACAATAGCCCTGGGTGATTGGTTTAAGCACTAGGAACGGGGATGGCGTGGGAAGCTAATATTTTAACAGTAGGTTTACCAAGCCACTGTAGGTAGCTACAGTCACTGCAAAGCTTGATGTGTACTTCTACCGCATAATACGCAGATTAGATCAAATCACCCGAACCCACCCACACGCACACACAATTGTTGAATATCAGTCATAACTGCTCAGTATGATTACTGCTGAACCATCAGTGGGACACTGAAGTTCATTTGCATTTGAATTCACCCTGGATGCCCTGGAAATGTTGTTTGCACAAATGACCACTAGGTTGCATCTGTGAGTGAGGTGGACATCATGGAAACACCTCCGGGGTCCACATACTAATACTTCAGTGCATTGTTTATGTCTAATGGTAGTCTTTACTGGAAAATGTTAATAGTAGTACTGTAAGACCAAAAGCATCACTATACAGAGTAACATGCAGCTGGAAGTTAAAAAAAACAACATACATTAAACTAGATTAAACTACATTAAATGCCAAAATCACAAGAAAACACAAATTGCTGCTTTGCCATTTTATAAAACAACCATCAATCTAAAATTGCTCAAACTGCAGCGTGAGTTTACAAAATGTTTGTAGCCATTACACTGTAGCAAGGACGGTATATGCGTTTTGCAAATTAAACACAAGGTACTAAGCAAGAAATTCATTATTTATTCATTCATTATTTACAATGATTAATTACTTGACGCAGCGAAAGGGATCGGTCAGGTTCAGAACCAGTCAAAAGGATCTAAATGTAATTGAGTTTTTTCTACACATCAGAGAGGTAATATGTAACACATTTCAGCGTCATCCAGTCAAATCATTGTGGATAAAGCAGTCGTCCTTCGGATGAACCTTGATCATCAAAGCTGTCAAAGGGATTTTTTTATTTTATTTTATTTTACTGTGAATCCAAAGCCAGACCTGTTTGATGCATTGTATATTTTTTTATTGGGGTGCTGAACTTTTTATTTCACCTCCATGACTTAATAACATATCTGGTACTCTGATTTCATCTCGCCTTTCAACTGCACAGTGACTATCCAGTTACATAATATACTGTGTTTGTATGTAAATGTAATAAAATGGGTCATAAGGTATCTACACTATGATCACAGTCCAACCGTGTCTGAGGATAATAGAGAAGATTTCAGAGCATGTTTTGGACAATAATTTGTGAGGCAGTTTGACAATCTAATCTACAAAACAACTTCATATCTTATGTTTGGTTTGGTGTTTAAAACAGACTATATTAAAACATGCTTCTCTATTTGTTAAAAATAAAAATCATCATTTAAGAAGATTTCTTCTATTGAAGCAGCTGGTAGGAAAAAAAACTGAATCATAAAATATTTGATGTTTATTAAACAGTAAATAAGCCAGATTCTTCTTAAAACAGATGGCTAAAGATGATGATGAATATGATCCGTTGCGCTGAGGAAGCAGATTTGATGAGCCAAACCCTGTAGATGCTCTGTGGTGGATTTTCTTTTTTTTTTTCTTTTTTAGTTCGCACAACCCCTTTCTCACATTCAAAGTTTGTTGCCACCTGGAGACTGAGTGCGGGTTTCATCGAGGTTGTGTTTGGTGAAGATAAGCCCCAAATGAAACTCTACCGACCCTTTTGCAAAGAAATCATTAACATGGTCGTTTCTCATGGCACCATCTCCATGCACCCTTCTCCCATCAGTTTCAGCATCCTGAACACCGACAGTGTCTACTTAACTTAATGACTTTCTTGACTGCTTCCAGGTAAGTGATTGGGAAGTGTATAATCTTTTAAGAGGGCTGAAAGGTAATGCTTAGAGGAGGGAATGGCTAATAATGTTTTATTATGAAAACAGATTAAATTAATCTTCGGATTAATCAGTTGCACTATGGACCGCCGTTCGAAAAATCTTATTATGCTCCTCTCACGGCACTGCAGACTCTCTTTTAGTTTGCAAACTGCTGTCCAGTTTCCATTCATGTTATGTATATTCATGTTTAGGTTTGTGGTCAAGGAATGTCTGAAGATATCCATGTGAAATACTGAGACACATTAGAAACTAGAGGATGCAGTATTCATGGTAAGCTGTTGCTGAGGAAGGGCATGCACTCCGAGTTCTCAGCTTATCTGCCGTGGCAGCTGTTTTATAAAGGCTGCCACACCTTCAAGCCTCTGTCTGGCCAAGCATTACTACACCTCACAGTCCATCTGCTGCTGTCTGCTGACAATATCACTGTTTCCCATGCGCACACTCACAATTTATTTGCAGCTTTTTAGTTGCATAACATTAAAAGATTCTGAAGCAACAGAGACACACAGAAAGATTCATACCGGAGATACTGTGGTCATTTCTTACACTCTAAAGTCTGTCTTGCCAGCAACTTCAGTCACTGACATATGAACAAATCCAAGCAAGCCTCCAAACAGCTCTGGAATATGTCACAGTGATAAATCCGCCATCAATTTGCTCTGTAATTTAAGGGCCAAGTGCTGAGAGGGAAATGTCCCTGAGATGAGGAAAAGTAGTCTCTCTCTTTGAATTGCTGCGTCTCTGCTACAAAACATTGCAGGGAATACTTACAAATCTATTATCAGTCACATGTTATCTAACAGTAAAATGATAAAAAAATATAAAGGTAATATAGTTCCAGTGGCAAAGTGTAAGTGAGTGAACATTCATCAGTTAGGTCACTAATGCTATCAGGGAGCAGCATTAACGTGTGTCATGTTTAAATGTTAATATGGCTTTTATATAACTCTCAAAGATAATTGGCACGCAGTTTTGTGAAAATTGCTCAGTAGCAGGACTGCCGAAATGTGCACAATTTGCAGCTGACATATAATTGGTAATGGTTTAAAATATGAACTGTTATATGATTTTTTTCAGTCATCATATCAGGAGCTGGAGACATTTGTAGAGTAAATTCCAGACTGTGCTCCTTACTTAAGCAACATACCGACGTAATACACTTCTAGGAATGCAGAATTTGTCTTGAATGTTGTTTGGTTTCATTACCGACCCATTTCCAACTTTTATCATTAAGGTTTCACTGTGAGTGGCCACAAAAACAACATTACGATGCACTACTTGTTCCAAGGTACCCCTTAGGGTTGCTTCTAAGGACGCTATGTCATGATGGTAAAAAAAATTCAAAGGAAAAGGTTATTGCACCCAATCTGGAAGGGGGGGTAACATGATGACTCTAGGCTAGAGGGCACTACTGTGGCCTACTTATAGTCCAGATGGTCTGAATAGGTAGGACTTCCAACAATTAATTACTGGATGTCCATGTGCAACACATGGCCAGGACTCCTCCAAAAAGGATGAATAAAAACATCCTCAGTTCTTATTAAATCGAATAAGTGAGATTGATTGTTTCTGTCCAGAAAATTATTGTTTATATTTGTCAGGTATACTTGCCACATTTGATTTAGTTTAGAAAAAACACTTTGTCTCTCTGGAAATCCACTGACATTTTGTGACCTTATTCATACCAACCGTGTGTCTATCTATCAGAAAGCTCGAAAAACATCATGTCAGGGGCGGTGTTCAGCCCAGTCGCCCCATGTGCCCAGGGTTCGAATCCGACCTGTGGTTCTTTCCCGCATGTCATTCCCCGTCTCTCTCCCCTCATTCCTGTCACTCTTTAGCTGTTCTATCAAAATAAAAGCTTGAAAAGGCCAACAAATAATCTTTGAAAAAACATAATGTCTTCTATTGATACTAAATTTGATGTGCACACAGATAACTGACCTCAGCCAAGAAAACACAGGTGCTTATCTAGTACATTTTTCAAGATATAGTTGTGATAAACAGGGGTTACTGTGAATTTATGACACCTTATTTGGAAAAACAAAGTCTTTCATAAGAGAACAGCAAATACAACGAGATCTGACAGGAAGTTTTATCTTTCACTTCAGGATAGTTGGACAACTTTCTTTCCTGGCAATATAAAGTTGATGTGTAGATTTTGTCTTGGCCACTTTCCATCTTTTTTTTTTCTTTGTGACAATTAATTTGATATATATCATGTATGACAAAGCCCATGGGACCTATTAATGGATCCAGAATATCCAAAGGGGTCTTGTGAAGACACTTCAAACCTATCTTCTTTCGGCAGATACACTCAGTCTGCTTTAATAAGAGAGAAAAGCTGCCTGTGTCTTCTCATACAAAAGCCTATTTTTACAAGGTGGCAGTTCCTAGTTGGAAGAATATACAGTTCCCCTTTTAGAAGGGTGTGGAGTCCACGGGCGGTGGAGAAAGGGAGAGGGGGCATTATGGAAATTAGCTGTAATTAAAGAGTAGAGAGTCAAAACAGCACAACAAGGCACAGTCATGGAGCTCGTGTGATCATAGTAGTCGGAGGTGTGAGTGAAGATAACCATCTGTAGATATAACAAAGGGGAAACATAAAGGGATTTTACTGTTGGGTGATGAGGGTAACTTGCTTTGATGTGCTACATTATGTGCAAGGCCTTGTTCGAGTTATGGTAATGGCTCGTCAGAAGTACAAAGAAGTGTTAGGCAGCGTCTCCCGTTGTTGTACGCCAGTGGGAGAGGTGGACATTGGGCCTGCTACAGCAGAGCTTGTTTTATTTCCACAACAACTGCCTTTAAGTGGATGCATTAACATGCATCTTAGGTATACTGTGTTCATGTGCAAATGAAAAAAATGTGACATCATCACTGAAGGCAAAAAAAAAAAGTGTCAACAAATTGTGTTGTGCAAAGCACAGTGCAAATGAGTATTTAAATGACTCCAGTGCCTTGTTAGTCTTTTCAAACGGAATATTAAGCTTTTCTAAGACAACACATATCGATATCAGGTTACCGCTGATGTGAAGATGATCCTTATTTATGCTGCATGTGACATGAATAAAAGATTAAGCTGGAAAAAAAAAAAAAAAAGCAGAGGAATCGTGCTGTGGCTCCAGATAATGCTTTGCAAGATCTGTTAACACAGCTGATGGTAAATGTGAGTTGGGCACGCCTCGCTTTTAGAAACACCATGAATTAACGGCAGGCTGCTTTTTATTTTTTCTTTCATTAAAGCAATATGAAAGCAATTATGCATGTGAACTAATTTAAGGAGTCCTGATGTCTAATGCATTAAAGTTTGCTCACATCCCGTGGCCTTCACTTTTGTGTTTCCACAGTGATGCTGTGATAATTCACTTTCGCTGTAAGAGCTCTCCTTTCCTTTTTTTTTTTTTTTTTGCTCAGTCACTCAAACAGAAGTCTTGACTTGACTCATCAAATTCTCAAGGTGCAGCTGAAAGCAATTACAGAGTCTCGGGGTGGAAGAGCTATAGCCAAGGCCTTTTTCTCACTCTGCCCCTAATAAAGGCTCGTCTTACAAACACGATGAATCACGCTCCTCTTTTCCTTAAGCCTCAGCACTTTGAAAAAAAAAACAAAAAAAAAAATCTCAGAGTAGCATTGTATGCTCATTACACATACACCTCACTGCTGAAAACAATAATGGCTCAGATTTCCACACCATTTTAGCAGGAGGAAGATTAAGCCTGAAGTACGGCTCTGTCGGAAGTACCACGCATAAGATGCTACTGCAAGAGTCTTTGTCTCTTCCTGAGTCCTGCTCAGTCCTGCCCTGGGCGGCAGTAGCTCAGTCCATAGGGACTTGGCTTGGGAACCGGAGGGTGGCCGGTTCAAGTCCCACATGGACCAAAATATGGAAGGTGGGCTGGTAGCTGGAGAGGTGCCAGTTCACCTCCTGGGCACTGCCGAGGTGCCCTTGAGCAAGGCACCGATCCCCCACAACCGCTCACTGGGGCGCTGGTCCAGCCGGCTGCCCATCACTCCACCATCTCTCTCCACGTTTGCATGTCTATGAGCCCTTGTACCTTGTACTGCGTGTGTGTCTGGGTTAAAATGCATGTCAAAAATAAAATAGAGTGAAAAAAGAATTTCCCCATTGAGGGATAAATAAAGTATATCTTCTTCTTCTTTGTTTTCCAAAGGCATCCAGCTCCTATCTGAAATCTCAGGATGAGAGTCATTTCCCTTTTCCCTTTGCCACACCGTGCGTATAAATGAGACGAGACGGTGATAGGTGTGATTCTGACGCACGATAGTAACACAAGAGTTGCAGGTTACAAGACACACGTTTGCATTATAATTGTGTACTTGCGTAGAAAAGATGCATTTAGCACTCAGTGTACCGTTCCACCACGCTGCAGCATCGTATTGCTCATCAGCTCATGTGGAGCAGATGAGTAATAGGATAATGGGCTGGGTAGTGCACACAAAAAGTTCTATTGTAAGATGGATGCAGCTTAGTAGGACAACACAGGAATACACAAGCTGTTCTGATTTCCCACAAAGGGCATCTGGCATCATGATGTTTCTGTAAAGTTTGGCAGCACTGACAGACCCTGACGTTGTGGGATGACATGGATTTACTTCCATCTGTGTAAGAGTCAGAAATGAGGGCACACACACAATCTCTAACTATTTGAGGCAACAAATCCCGAGTTAAGTATTATAGATTATGAAAGCTGTATTATATATTTTGTACATTAATTAAAAGGCCAAAGCCTCTATGTTAGGCTTCAGAATGTTTCCAGCAACTGGCTTAATGCAGACGTGTGTATACTCTAACAATTAAAAAAACATATTAACGAGGATTACACGAAACTGAACGCAGACATGACTCTGCTTCCTCGTTTCCCCTTTCCAGTTGGAGATTATCAGTTCATAAATGAATCAGTTCATGGTATTATATTGATATGAATCATGCTAAAATTTAAATATCAAAGGGAAATGCAGTGCTTATATAAATCAACCCCAATGGTCCAGACAGATTAAAATTAATCAATTTTTAATGCAGATCTTAAGTAAAGCGGTCTTACCACAGTCACTCTGATAGCGGCCCACTGATAATACTATGCTGCAGAAAAAGCATACCATACCGAGCCAAGAAAAAGTCCCTCAGAAAACAGAATCCACATCTTCATCCTGTGTGTTTGCCTCGGTCTCCGAAAAGAAATCTCTCCAGAGTATCACAGCTGCAGAAAACTACGACACAAACGACTGTCAGGGCATTCTTCGTGCACAAAAAAAAAAAAAATGTTTTTGTCTTTTTTGTTTCCTCACATTTTCGACGTAATATCTGATGAACTTTGTAAACACTGTCTAATGCCAGCAAGACAGAGACAAAGAAGACTCAATAGGTCTGTTTGTCTGCTATTGCAATCGGAGGCTTCTAGCTAGTTACCTAGTCTGGTTAATTAACCCCTGGAGAGCAGAGGCTGCAATCTCGATGGGCCTACTGGGCTCAATCAAGACCACAAACTGAACATTGTATATGGCATAAAAGTGTTGTAGTAAACACATTCTCTTCTCTTTGCCAAACCCTGGGGAGCTCTTAATCAAACCACAGTGCACACATGATGGTGCCTCTGCACAAAATGAAGAGGAGAAAAGAGAGAAAAGTGTGTGAACTCACAGGCCCTTGGCCTTTTATCTGAACTCCTCTGTGACATTTTAGCTCAGCTTCTCTCTGGAGACTGTTTTGGCCAAATGATGGGAAGAAAACAATATATTCCAGCAAATTATGCTTTGTCTTTGATAGTGTGCCTTACCGTGTATGGTTTTGTTTCTCACCGAGAAGTTAGTTAGTATAATGTAATGACAGTCATTTAACTGATCTATGTTTTGTCATTCAACACAGAATGTGATCATTAGCGATCTGTTGTAATGTACCGGTTCTCCCATTCATTCTAATGGTACAGACCTTACGAGCGTAATCTGTCCAAACAACGTTTTTCTTCTTGCGCGATGAGCACGGATGTCACTGCTGTTGCTCAAAACATTTTTTTTTTTTTTTTTTCATAATTACATGAATAGAAAATTTACATTGCCTTGCTTTCCTATATGTGTTCAGGGACTCTTGGGCTATTTTATGACTACTGGGCTATTTAAATCTGACTAAAAGTGTTTCCAAAACCCAAGCAAGAACATAAACTTGTCTTTTTTATACATGAAAATATATTTTTCTGCAGATCTATGCTTGTACTGCACCTGTGCGGAAAGCTTGATTATTCAGGAAAGAAAAAAAAGCAATGAATAATGCATGTTTATTAAAGACATTTTGATAGCGTCTGTAATTTGATATCTGCTTCAAGGGTTTTGTGGTGAGACATAACATGGCAGTAGGTGGAGGTAATATAAATCATGGTTAAGGACACTCCTGTACTGCTACATGAGAAAGAAAGCACTAAAAAATACCCCAAAAGATTGGACATTTTCTTTGGTTCTGGTGGTACACTTAAAACGAGCAGGGAGTTGGAGGAAGACCGTAAAGGTTCCAGCCATATCACCAGGGCAGAAAATTTATCACCCCTCGAGGCCTTTGTGTAATTCACCACAAGGCCTTGACCCCAAATTACACAGGACACAGCGGGAAAATAAATAATTAAAAGCCCATTTTCTGACGTGAAAATCCTGAATGATGAATGATGAGGTTATGATGCCGAGTACGAGGAGCCCAGTTCTCCAGACCTTCAACATTTGGCAGGAAGGAGGTGAAAGATAGTGCGGCGGCCTTCGATCGGTTCCTTTATTGTAGAAACGGACTAACTGACCGACTGACTGAAAGACGAATGATCTCCAAACACAGGGAACTTTGACATTATTATGCCATGGTTACACTGAGTGTCTGACTGACAGGAAACCATAGCTCTGGTCAGCAGTTCACATCCAGAGGTTAGATGGGGCAAATCCAATACAAGACACTAAAGTGGATTATATAAATTAAAAGGAGGTCTTAATGAACCAATAGTTTGCCTAATTCAACTATGTCATAGTGGAAGAAACGCTGAAATTAAAATAACTGTTATAAAATCACTATGTAAGATTTTAAAACACGATACTGTATTTCTAGTACAGTTTATTTTTTTTCAAAAATAAACCGATGTTTTCCCTGATTTGTATTTGTAGATTTCGTTTTCCCAAAGGAAACATGAACAAACTTTGAACATAGACTATCTTTGTATCTTTGTATTCACTGCAGTATAGTGCAGGTATATTATAGAAACAGGACATTATCTACAATATAAATGTATTTTGTATCTGAAAGCTTCAGCAGACTGTTTATCAGACCATCCCATGTTTTATATGATAGTTCTCTGTGTGAATCACATCAGATATTAGATTAGTCATCTCTTATTTTGAGGGCAAATGCAGCTATGTCTGTTTTTTATCTCTTAAGCGCTGTCCCCGAAATTATCCGCCTATCTCACATCTAGAAAAAAAGATAACAGCAGAAGTATCCTGAGTGCAGGTTGTTGTTTAGATCCTTTGTGAGTACACAGACCTGGTAAATCTGCCCTCAAGATTACATGCAGACACAGAATGCCCAGTGGTGCGGCAGCAGAGGTGTTTGTGGAATGTTTTTTTTTTTCTGTGTTTTGTATTTAATTTTGCATTTCAAATTAGGGCTTCAACTAATCATCTCATTATGGATAAATATTTTAAGAATGTCCTTCATTCTTCATTTATTGATTACTTGTTCAGTTCATAAAATGTTTACCACCATTTCCAAGTCCCAAGTGATGTCCTCAAATGCCTGGTTTACCATATCTGAGAAGTAAATAAACCAGTTTGTTTTGATGACTCACAATTAATTGATATCAAAATAGATTATCAAAACAATACACAACAATAATTTAAAACTGATCAATTAATCAACTAATCTTTGCAGCTCTATTTGAAATCCCAATATCCATCACACTTTAATGTAGAACAACCACACCTTTGCACTATGTAGACTAATAACTTCAGTGCAATTACTCTATGTCTACATGTATAGATATTTCATGGCATCACTATTAAAAGCTAATTCAATCTGTCTATATTTATGTTTTAATCAAGAATAAATGATGAAAAGATTCCAGGCAAATAGCGAGCTGAAAAGGTAAATATTGAGCTTTCTCTCCTCAGATCCTCTGAGAAACATCTCCAACAGTGTCTGTTCTGCATTTTGGCACAGCTTAAAAGAGACAAGACGACCTGAGTGAATGCTGGTTGTACTCAGAAAAGGGTTCACTACCTTAAAAGTGTAAACTTGAAAACAGCTTTCTTAATTCACGATAACATCACGGAAATCTCAAAACAGATTAATACGATTTTATGAAGCCTGTTGCAGTTGAAATGGTAAGCACTGAAAAATTAAAGGTTGAAATTCAGTGATAATAACTTCCAACACCGTCGCTAGGTCCAAGTCATGTCGTGAGTAAGTGGAGTTCCGTCATCACCTAGACAAAATATACAAATCTTTGTGATAAAGCCAATGATTGTCCTTTCATGGTGAGTGGAGATTGCAGAGTTTGTCCATCTGATTCACAACACTTTTGTATAAAGTGTCTTATATAACTTTGCTGACAGCTTATGTATATTCTTTCTAGATGGATGAACCTTGGAAACAATAGACCATCCCGGAATAATAAAACCCTCCATTAAAATACATGCTAATGAAATTCGTACTCGGTTTAGCAGCTCCAAAAGCAGGGCGAGGCAGGGTTCACTGCAGATTTTATAGACCCAAAAGCTGCTGGAAAAAAGCTTCATAATCTGTTATGAGCAACATCCTAAGCAGCCTAATATCACATGTCAATATTGCTTTGATATACAGTATAGACTTTCATGCACACATGCCAGCAGACATATAACCTGCTGGCATATGAGAGTTTAGGGGGGAAAAAATGCTTCAGGGCTCAGTATTTGCACCCCCTGCTATTCTTACTTTGCAATACTGTGGCTGAATTATCATGTCTCACACAGTCATGTTCAAGCATACATCTCGCATGTCTAAAATGATTTTCTTCCTCCCTGTGAAAAGCTAAACCACAGTAGCATTTGTGTCATCTTTGGCAACCAACTGTCTTATAAGACAGCAGCAGGTGTTCTAGCCCGGATATGTGTTCTCCACTCCATCCATTGGATCATATTCGACCTCATAAGAGAGCAGCTTCTAGTTCTTGCTATTGTCATCGAGTGCTGTGAGTCACATTATGGGCTTCTTTGCATGGGGTTTTTGACCTTCATGAAAAGAACAGCAGTCTTGTGACATGTCGTTTTAAGTCTATATTGCACCTTAACTCCAACACCTCACCAAATCAGGCTTTGTAATGCTCAAAAGTACATACAGTAATACTGGTGAGACTCCTAAGAGAAATATAATAGGCCAGTGTGAGTGCTCTGTGATCAGACTTAGGTAACAGATACTGATTAGAGTTTTGCTGACGCCTGCTTGTTGCTTAGGAGTACATGATGTCACAGGACTGCTTCAGTTTTAGCAAAAATATTTTCTGTCCATGTGACAGACCATTAATTACATTAAACTGCTGATAGAGAAAATATGCTTTAAGGGCCTTTAACCATTAATCATCATTAGGATTCAGACTGTACTCTTGAGTATTTCAGAGTACTTTTTCCTTTTCTAATAGAATATATATATAATTTAAAAAATAATTCTAACAGAACTCTTTGGCTTTTTAAGCATGCACCTGCTAACTGTAAAGACTGCAAAGTGTTATTGTGGGTGCGCACACACACACACACACACACACACACACACACACACACACACACACACACACACACACACACACACACACACACACACACACACACACACAGATGCCTCAGCTTTTTTTAAACGCAAATACACTTTCCAGAAACTTTAAGCCGTAGTTACAAGTTCTCTTCCCTTCTGACAGCTTTGGGATCATAACATATTATAATGTAAACTCCAATAAAATGAGCCTCAATTTGCCTGTCTTTGTGGCCCTGCTGAATGTGATTCCATCAGCTGTGGCAGGGAACACTGTGCCATATTCACTCCTAGAGATGAGATTAGGTCGGCACTGAAATATGTACTCATCCATGCGCAACCTTTCACAATATGTCACTGCAACATGAAGGAAACTCAAAAACCTTGGAATGCTAAGGGCTTTTGTTGTGAGAGCTTGCCTTGAAAAGCTTTCTCATTACTTCATAGTACTGAAAGAATTCAAAAGTAAGGTGAAGAGGTTTTTACACACCGAGATGAAGAGTCAGTAAATGAATCGATGCCCAGTTAACCAGAAAATACTTGATAGTGATAGTTCCTATTGATGTAGAGAAAGGTCGGCTTTCACATTTTGAACTTCTGCATGAATTGACAAGCGAGAGTTGATGTCTCCAACTGGAATGGAACAACGCAAACAGGCAACAGAACATTACCCACTGTAAGTACATGAATGCATGCGCTAAATCCTTAGAATCTGAATTCGGATGCAGTATGAATTGTGAAATAATTCCTCCATTAGTGCTACTTCATCACAGTTAGTGTAAAAGCCCCCTGGATGAAGCAGGTGGGATGAGAGGATATGCACTGCTTCAGACTTCATCGTGATTGACTGTGAACTACGGCTGTATGCATAATTACAATATGATTTATCACCCCCAACATGCATACGACTGAGATTTCAATTCCTTGTTCACCTATGCATGATGCAGCTATACATATACATTTATTTAAGAAGTTGCAGTAGGTGTTCTCAGAAGCATCTGTCAGAGGTGTATCCTATTGCATGTTTGCTCCTGATGTAACTAAGATGAATAGTCTGGGATTTGTATTATAATCAGTTTAGTTCCCTGAAGCAATAATACAGTATATGAAAAAAAAAAAGAAAATGTTTGCAATTGTTGAGCTTTAGAAGTTATATTGGTACACATGAGAGTCAACATAAAGTTTGGTTCCTAAAGAAAAATAATTGGGCATTTAATAAACTCAAAGAGAGTAACTAAGCCCCGGGGTTTACAATACAATATCATTCAAATGCTGAATAGTATATATTTTACATTGTGTACAGAAGGAGTAATTATTTACACATATCTGGAAATGATAACAGAGAGTACTACAACTCCAAACATGATATGTCTATCAGAGATAAATCCATACTAAGGGATACTGTGTTTTCTCATTAAATCCTCAAGTCTGTTTGATTAAGTGTTTTATGATTGATTGTGGAAGCAGAACAAAACAACAAATCATTACCAACTGAGATAACAAACTATTAAAAAACATCATGTTCAGGTGCTGTTAGCGCTCAGTGGCATTTATGTGATTAGTAGACGTTGAAATTATCAGCTCTGCCTGCTCCCTGAGAGCCGCGTCCTGTCTTAAAGATCTTTCCCATGCAATTTTACGGCATGTTGCCCCCGTCCTCCTTAACTATTTTCCTTGTGCCGTTCCGAGGCAGTGCATCACTTGGGCTTTCTCGCTGGACAGGACACAGTCCACAGTTCTAGCTGAAGATGGGAGACATTATATCCCACCCAACTCCGCTGCATCACTTAGCTCAGATTTAATTAACTCCAACCGGCCTTGCTCCTAGAGCAGTGTTACTCAAAGTGTGGTCCGCGGACCACTAGTGGTCCGCGAGCGACCTCAAGTGGTCCGTGAGAGGATCTCTTAAAATATTCGAATTTCCCACACAAGTTTGTGGAGTCCTACCTAGGGATACTCGATATATCGCGGCTTGTTCTACGTGAGATGTATGAAATGACTATATCGCGACCATCGAGTACTTGTCACGTAAATGTTTTAAGCCGTCTGCATTTAGTTCTCCGGAGTTTCTCCTGTCACTCACTCCTGCTGCTCACAGCACGCAGCACACTGCCCCGCCCACCCAGAAACATCCCCTGCGCGCATGCGTACTTTCTGTATCAAGTGAGGAGAGGTGAAGCCAAGAGTCCAAGTGAGGATGGAGACGGACGACTTGGTTCTGAAGAAAAACAGCTGCGGTCACGCCGTCTCTCATTTTCGCGTGGTCACGTCAGCCGCTCCAATATTTTCAAGTGCGCCCTTATTGCCGACTTTATTGAAAACACTTTTAAAAAACTGGAAAGTCAGCGCTAGCTTACTGCAGCGTGTGGACACTTTCGGTTTTCAAAATAAAACGTGGGTGTTAAATGTATTAAACGTTTATTTATAAAATATGAAGAATGGTTAAAATTTGATTTAAAAAAGTGTCTCATATGCCAAGTATGATTCTGCACTGCTTCAATGCTCATATGTACATTATGAAATATATTAAAAATTCATAAAAAATATGACAAGTGTTAAAATGCTATAAAAAAGAGTGTGTGTCGTATAGCAGGTGTAGCTCGACTGTTCTACACTGATTTTGAGCCAATAGGTCACAGGACCTGGAAGCTATTGAGCTTTAAAGCTCATATTTACATCATGAAATGTATTAAAAATTCATAAAAAATATGACAAGTGTTAAAATGCTATAAAAGAGGTGTGTCTCACAGCAAGTGTAAATCTACTGTTCTACGTTGATTCTGAGCAATTACAATGCTATCATGGAAATAATGACAATATTTATTAGAAATAAACAATACAAAACAACAACAACAAAAATATCGAAATATATATCGTGTATCGCGATATAGCTTAAAAATATCGAGATATTGGTTACAGGCCATATCAGCCCTAGTCCTACCTAACATTATTTGAAGTGTAAAGCGAATTTGTTCTCTGAACAAAAATGCAGACAAATATTTTTTTTAAATATGTATAATGGATATATGAAGATAAATCTGAATTAGCAGTGCCCAAATTGTTGCCTAAGCAACCACGGCGTCTCCTATAGACAAAATCATTCCGCTGTCACGTCAGTAAGTAAGGAAAAGAAAGCAAGGAAAAGAGCAGCAAAAGCTGTGAACTTTAACTAAAACAAGGCACGGAGAGGATGGGAAACAATGATGGATAGGTGGCTGAAGACGGGGTCAGGTGGTCCCTGAAAATTTTTTTTTTGACAAAGTGGTCCTTGGTCTGAAAAAGTTTGAGAAACACTGTCCTAGAGTGATGGCTGCAGGGGATTGTCCATCAGTGTTTTCTGATCAAGAAGTGTAATACAAACTAGGACTTCAAGACGAAGGAAAAGAGAATCACAAGCTGGTGATCATCATGCCACGGCTTGTGAACACATGGTGAAACAGTGAGGGTTGTTCTCTGTGCCATGTGCTAAGGCCCCCCCCCCCCCCCCCCCCCCCCAACCCTTTATTCTACTGGTATCCCCGACCTCTTTCCTCCCAGCGCTCTCTCAGATTTTCACTCCTGTGCTTAATTAGGCCCTACAGTTAAACAATGTTCTCAGCTTCCGACTCCAGCAGGAAAGAGGCAGAGTAGAGGGGGGGAGGTCCGTATTCAACTCGCATAAGAAAAAAACTCTGCTGACAAGCCATAATTCACCCCATGCTCTGTGGCTCCACTTGTGGGTGGAAACCAGCAATCAGGCACACATCCACACACCGAGGCTGCTAATACATATAGTATACCCTATGTGGTCTGACATAGTGGGGTGGTCTGATGCCCTATTTAAAGAAATGCGAGAATGGCATCTCCATTTAAAATGACTCCGACCGTCTGTTCTGGTCTACGTTCTTACTGGATACCAAGTGATCCATGAGGACTCCTTCACAACAGTGTCAGCAGCACTTGATAAATATCCTAGTCCTGCAAAACGCTTGCACAAGCACAAACATATCTGGACTATTTATCTTCCTGTTGGAAAATTTATCAGAATATGAAAGCATATCAGCTGCATCCATTTTGTCTGGAATCAAATCTGACAATAACGGACTGACATTGGGCAGATGAGAGATGGGAAAATGTAGAAGAAAACAGAAAATGGCAATTTCACACTAAAATTATTTCATGTTTAATATCCGGTTGGTTTCCTTCCAGCTATTCCCACTTTGGTTCTGAAGAAGCAATTCTGAAGTTTGATGTGCCTTGAAATAACTGTGGTCAGAGATATATCACTGACTCAAAATATTCTGCCCTATGGATCACCTATCATTACACCTCAAATGTATCAACTTTACCATCCAAACACATCCTTTTTATGGCCTAGAGATGAAATGTAAGTATGTTTGTGACCCGTTGCTATGTTAGTACTGGATTGCATGTCCCTAACTTTATAACCTTGATTAGATCTGAGCAAGTATGGAATAATGGGAATAAATGAATAAAAGCAGTGACTACAGTATGATCTGACAGTGACAGTTTTTATGTCAGGACTTACATGAATGAGGGTACCACTCTCACATCTGTACAGTGAATATGAAGCTGGAGCCAGATCACTGAGCTTGGAAATGGTTCTTTGGATGTGCTCAAAGGCAGATTTTGTTAACTTTGTTGTGAGCCTTTTCCCCCTGTTTACAGTCTTTGTGCTAAGCTGACCAGCTGTTGCTTGTAACTTCATATTTGATGTACAGGTGTGCAAGTGTTCTCATCTAACTCTTGGCAATTACCCGAACTGTACAACTATTCCTAGTTCCCAGATATTTTAACAGGTGTTTGCGTTTGCTGCCTACAAATTTAGTGGTTCATTCTGTGTTTTACAACCGAAATGTGTTGAGACACACTGCCTGTTCAAACATGTAATTCATGTAATTTCCTTGGTTGCCAACAGAATGTAGTGTGTGTCAGGATGTAAGTGAAAGAATTCTATGTTCTAATGTGAAAGATGATGATTTAAGAACATGGACAAAATCATAATCATGCCCTTTTGTGAACCGCCACTTTACGCGATCAATTTTAACTTGAACTAGCCCTTGACTTGAGTAAAATGTGCAGGTACCAATTATCTGATTTGATTAATATATTCCATTACTTCACAGTGCTGCACATTATGTTTAATCTCACCTTGGCGCCAACTGTGGCACCTCCGTCGTCCTTAACACAGAGCTGATTCCTGAATGACAAAAGATACAGGATTCCTAACAGAGCTGTTCCGAATTCACTGTCACTGTATCAGCGTAGTGTAGAGTGTCAGTGGCACATTTTTCACTCTGTCTGCTCTCTGTGAGCAGCTTGAAGCCTTGCTGAGCACATTAATCCACTGGGATGGGGCCCTTTAGAATCATTTATTCACAGTTGGGGGTAAAGCGCACAGGAGTCAAAGGTCAGTACTTGGCCATTCATATCACCATAACCCTGGGGCTTTTCCATCAGTGTACACTCTGCATCTGGCTGAGACACCACAAAGGTCGCGGCACACATTGTTGGGTGTGGCACTTTCTGCATTTTTTTCTGGTCACTGCTATCTCAAGCAACGCTGTCACAGTTGGGTTAGCATATGCCATCTGGTGCATATTTTCCTCCAAATATGCTCGCAATGACATGAGCAGGCACACTGCTTTGGTGGTCATTTGTGTTGAATTTGAGGGTTATGTTAAAGCTTAATTCAATTCTAGCACGACGGCCTCATATAAAGGTCCGAAAAGTCAATATATAGCTCCTGATAACTACAGTAATAATACAAATAAACAGAAAAGGCATAACCACACTTTTACATATACATTTATAAAAGGAGAGGTATATTTAACTCAAACAGCATGTGCGTGACTCGTTACAGTAAGCATCAATGGCTTTCAGCAATACAACAACTTCCATAGGCATGCAACCATCTTTCTTGTATGGGTCAACCACTGTAGAACATGATAACTCTAAGGCTAATTCTCATTGGGTATTCATTGCCAGAAAGCTGCCTATTTTTAAATAGGGAAACAATAACCGTATGACACAGTAGCTGAATATTTAAATAGCCTGAAGAATAACTCACATGATTTCACATAATTACTATCCATGGATGTCTCTTCAACACAGGAACAAATAACTGCTCTTGGCAGAACATGAGGGGGAAATTAAATGTTGAGTTTTTCTTCACAAAGACTGTCTTTTTTTTGCGGCATGTATTTGTTTTGTGAAACCACGGTCTAATGGACACAATAATATTCTGCATCTTCTGCAGACCACTATTATTTGTAGAGTTTGCAAAGTTAGTGGTTATCTGTAAATTATGCATATGTGCAAATAATCTCATTTTAATTGATAGTAGGCCATGCTGTTAATTTTTGCCAACTGCTGCAAACTGGTCCAAAGTCTCATCTTTTTTAAAAATCCCGATAGAGTCCTGATAGAGAAACTGATGGGGAGAGAGTCAGATTGGCACAATGCCTTAAAGGACCTAGTTAGGCTTCCTGCCATTCTGTGGTTTTACACCTACTGTAAAGAACTTTTCATTGTGAGTTCAGATGCACTCTGCAGCACTCCTGTCAAAAGAAACATCAGTAGTGCTGCTTTCGGGAATTTCTTCCTTTTTTTTTTTTACCCAACGCTGTGGTGTATCATCACATTGGCAGTTCTGACTTCAGCCATCTTTCATCTTTGGCAGTGTTTGTGCTTTCATTATAACAACTCATCTTCATGTACTCTCAGTAATTTGCCATTCCTAGTCGCCTATGGGGCCATAAAGCAGAAACGATGATGGAAATAGACAATGATAACTACGGTTAGGATTCTATCTTGGTCCACAGCGTTGTGCACTGAGGCACATAAAAGGATATGTTTTCCTTAAAGCAATTCTGACTGGAAGTGCACTTCAAAATGAGTGAATGAATCGGGAAATGGTCTAACACCATTGAGTACACATGAGTAATTTGTTTAATATTTTTTCTAAATTTTTTTTGGCTTTTTTGCTTTAGAAGAAAAAAATTAAGAAGAGGCAATTTGCATGTGACAAGTGTGGCTTTATACTAAAACTGACTCATCCAAGCCTAGATCTTCCTCATATGATTGCCACTGAAATCAGAAGGAGACAGATGTGGCTAAGTATGGAAGAGGGTCAGTCTTCAAGTCACACAGGTGTTTTTCCCACATACATTACCAAGCCGATGGCTAATTGAATCCGAGCTGCAAGTTACCCTCGGAGGCGCTGCATGCTGAATAGAGCTCAGTGCTTTAACACTCACCAAAGACACATGGAACTATTTTTACCGGACTGAGAGATAGTAAGAGTGGAGGCGGAAACTAGAGGACAGTTGAAAGGTTCAGCAGACCATGTGTGAAGTTATATAAAATGAAATCAAACTATGCCAGTTGTCCATTTAGGAGAAAAAAAAACAAACAGCCATAGTACATTTATAGTACTTAAAAGTGATAGCTAAAGTGGTTGTAAATCTTAAGTGGCATGATGAGCCCTATATTTCCAACATCTGACCCTGAGATACAATATAAAAAAGGTCTCTCCGGAGGTGTAATGCACTTGAATTGTGCCCTCAAGTTTAAAACGAATGCTTTATATAACACTTCATCACATCCACATAGAGGTCAGGCCTCTGGAGAACGCAGACTTTCTCAGAAAAAGTTTTTTTCTTCCAGGTGTAAATGCAGCCACAAACCTGTCATCGCATTACACCTCAGGCAACATCCGCACTCTCTCTCTCCATCTGAGTGCATTAAAAACCTTAAGTGCCACAAGACTATTTGAAAACCTTAAAAGCAACCATGCTCGCCTTTGTCTCTGTGTCACTTGCTTCTCCCTCTTTTTTCTTTTTTTTCTAACGCAATCATAGAACCTTCATTCCTCTGCTCAGAGGAGAGGCAAAGCAAACAGGAAAAAAAAAAAAAAACAGGGGCAATTGTTTTAACTCAATCCAAATTGACGCTCCGGTTCTCTATGAGCTTTTCAGTATCATAAAGAATCAAAGGCTGATATTTCTAACACGGTTATAATAATAGTGCAACTGAGAGGTGGGTGTGGGTAAGATGAATGTACTCATTCAGCACTCCACCCCACCATTCAATTCAGTGCAAGTGTCCTCGTATCTGTAGCTGCTCTTGAAGGCTATGCTTGTCTGGGTTCTGAGGCTACGCACTGAAGGAACAGGCAGTAAGCAGACAATCACAGTGGAGCTCAGTGCGTCCATTAAGGCTGTCAGTTAGCAAGGGCCTTGATTAATTGCACACTGCATAGTGGCAAATTAAGGCAGGTCTCAAAGTCCCCCTCCCCCAATAATTAGGTAAGAATAGATTGCCAGAGAGGGGAGGGTGAATACTGGCTGCCTGGCATCACTCAGTCTGTCTTACATGTAATAAAAGGTCTCACACAGTGTAAGCATGTGTGTGTGTGTGTGTGTTGAAGATTATATTTGCATGCACGGCTGTGGCTTGTGTGAATGATTGAGGAACTAATGATGGTGCTGATGGTGCATACATTTATGTCTGCCCTCTATGGCTCTTGCTTGTAGTGTAAAGTATGTGTATGGAATGTCTATAACTTACTGCAGTAGACCTTGATTGCTTGTTCACGTGTGTGTGTGTGTGTGTGTGTGTGTGTGTGTGTGTGTGTGTGTGTGTGTGTGTGTGTGTGTGTGTGTGTGTGTGTGTGTGTGTGTTTTGCTACACGATGTATGAAAAGAGCAATGTAAATATGGCAGTACATCACAAGCTACGGTTTGCCCATGGACGCCTTGTGCTGGGTTTTATCCACCTGCCTTTTTTTTTTTTTTGTAACATTGCTGCAGCTGCAGTTACATCTGTCTTTTCAGTGTGAATGTTATCATCTGATCATGCTGGGATGCGTTAAGCGACAGGTATAACTGCTGCCCGAGAGGATTTTTTAAACCCAACGGGCCTAACCACATCCTCAGTTCCACTAACACCGGACTCTGGGGAAAGGTGAACACAATTTAAGCACAATCTAGCCATTCTTGTTGTTGCGTCAGCAAAGCCGTACCCCACGGTCGGTCCAAACATGCCGCAGCAATTCCCCAGCGATGACACAATGCCACCAGCTATTGCCTTGATTTCAGACCCACAACCACCTGTCTCACTTGAGTGTTACTAAGAAATTAAACTTCCAATCCATCCACAGGCAACACTCACAATAATTATTCATGCCTAAAACCATTTGCAGATGTTTGTCGCTTACCCTGACACATACATGTGACAGATTTGTGGCGCGTGCTCGGTCCTCTGTCGAGACTATGTTTTGTTAATAAAACACCTGTGAGATGTGTTCTTCTTTTACAAACCCTAACCTTTTCAGTGTTTTTGTCAGGTAGGTAATAATTCAATTTCATGGTCATGATTGAGGTCATGGTGGGTGGTGTTGTTGTTCTGCAGTTTCTATCATTATAGTCCTTTCATGTATGCTAATGGATGGGCAAAATATTGAAAACACTTCTCAATATAAAGCAGTCCCATTTAATGCCACTGCAAACCATGACTTTAATCATAAACATAAAGTTAAATAAAAAGAATATCTGACAGTGTCAATCAGCTGAATATATTATTATCCTTGTAAAGATAGAAATTATAGAGCTTTGTGTTTGGTTAGACTGTAAAGGGGTACCTAATGAATGTGCCAGAGTGTATGCATACAGTATATACGTATATATATATAATACATCCATCGTTTATTTTTCTATAACTACTTATCCCTATCAGGGTCATGATGGGTTGGAGCCAATCCCACATGGTTGTACACAACTTCTCGCCCAATACGAGACATTCACACATTTACATTCACACCTGCAGGGAATTTAAAGTCACCAATTAAACTACAAACCCATGCTGACACAGAGAGAACTGCAAACTCTACAGTATACACACACATCCACACACACACGCACATATATATATATAATATATAATATATATAAAGGCGCACATACAGATGACAGTTCTTGCATCTGCTTTTTCTTTGCTCAGTATTTCTGTGTCAATCAGCTTTTGTGTCTGCACTGTAAACATGCATCTCCATGTGTGGGTATATGTGGCCAAGGAGAAGTACAAATGTCCATGTAGCTATAAAAAAAAAAAAAAAACACAAAAAAAACATACATTATAATGGAAAACAACATGCAGCACGAATTGAGTTGTTTGGGACTGCTGCAGTAAACAGACAACACTGCTGAATGTCTACAGTGGTCAGTGGCCTTTACATATTGTTCAGCAGTGAAATGAAGATGAGCTCTTTGTTGTGTTGATCCTGCAGGGAAGGACACCAAGCCTTCACTCAGTCAGTAGAGGCTTAATCTTCTTACAGGCAGGCTGTGTAGTTCATTAAAACGGTCTCTCCCTTTTGTAACAGGCCATTCCTTAAACTTTACCACTTGAACCACAGGTGGTGTTTGTCAGGGTGTTACAGCAATTAAGAAAAAAAAAAGAGAAAACAAAAAGCTAATCATACCAAATTATATGGAACAAAGGCTGTCATACTCTGTAGCCTAACTATATTGTTTCTGAGCATCTCAGAAGAGCAGTGGTAATCATGATGATCAAATACACACTGTCAAATTCTCATTTACCCTTACGTAATTGTTCATCATTTTCTGCCTGCTCAAATGTCTTTGGTGACTGGCAATATCAAACAATAAAGAAGTTACATTTTCATTCAACTCTGTGGGGTTGTCAAAGGTTGTGGCTTACTAGAACCTTTGATCCATGTTTCAGTAGACAGTGTATCCGTGGGTGAGGGCATGGAAGCTCACTTGACCTGCCGATTTGATCAACGATGGCAACCTCACTAAAAACTGAGGTGAGATCGTGGTGGCAGAAGAGTAATCTGTAGCGCAGACAGCTGACAAAGTCTAATTATCATCGCCTAGCAGCTGGTCTTAGTTCAGTGGTTGTTCAGATACAGGGGCAGAGGGGAAGGGGGGCAGAGTTTTTACCAGCCATCACCTCTGTTCTCGCAGTCCTCTTTCATGAGACACAATTCTTTAAAAATAGTCTGCTCTGACATGGCCCAGTGGTGATCAGACCAGGGAAGAGTGCCACGGAGCACTAGGACAAAGGCAGTCATAGTTTTGTTTAGTCTGTTTGACTGTAGTGCTGAGGTAAAGTGGGTATGATCAGTGCTATAGGATACTGTTGAAGCAAAGTTTTACAGAGAATGGGTCTAGCCATGTTGCGTTAAAAGGCAAAGCCTGCTGATTATTCCAGAGCTTAAACACAGGATTAAATCTTAATATCGGAATTTCTTCAGCCAATACTTTAGATTGTTAGACAAAAAGCATGGAATAACCTGCATGTTATGTCGAACAAGTTCACTAATCCTAGCGTTATGTGACATTCTCACAGTAAACATACATTTGAATCTTTTACTTCAGAAAGGTGCCAGGTATTTTGATGCATTCATTTTTGAAGTCCTGAAAGCTGCTTCTCTAGGCTGCACATAAGTGAACGTGTAAGGAATGTGAAAAGATGTTCAGGTGGATGTTTTCTTTGTACTCGTCTAGAGTCGGATCTAACAATCTGAATCCTTGAAACGCAGGTTTGCACAACTTACCCACAACTTGCTGGCATTTTAGAGCATAATGTAGTCGAGGTTGATTCCAGTTTAAGTCAGAATCCTCCAATAAATGAATTGCATCAAAATCAATAAAGAATAAATAGCTTTTGGTGCATAGCCTAGGATTTTCTTATCCTTTTTCTGTTTTAATAGATCACAGACAACTGTAATTAGATTTATATGGTGCAGTATTTAAATCACTAGTCAGTAAATCGATGATGGTAAATTAGTATCCCTAAAAAGGAGACTGAATAAACCTGATGTGAAGTAAAATGTGACTCCTGTTAAATGATGTGTTAAATGTAGTTTGCACACGGGTCGTGTTTAAAGAGTAAAATGGAGGTCTTAGCAAGGACAAGAAAAAATGGAGACTGTACTGTTTGCAGGACACAAGGGTGGGGGGGGTATTTTACAGTAGGGATGCCTGGCTTCCTATGAAATATTCAGTACAGTGACAACCCTTAAAAACCTTATTGATAAGAATCAGACCTGCCATGTGTTATGGGTTATTGAATTGGAACTGTCTGTGCCACTCTCCCATGTCTCTTTCACTTTCTCATAAAACAACAAGCTATTTGCTACGCAGCTAGAGCGTAAACATCATTGTCAACAGATCTCAGCATGTGTCTTTCAAACACTGATCAAATGGGTTTTGAGATGTGGATTCCCCAGGAAGCGTTTATTGTTTTGTTTTTTGTTGTTTTTTTTCGTTATCCAATTTGAGCTGTGTGTGTAATACAACTCAGTATAAAATTTGAATTATCAATATCACCAAGGAGAGGAAAAAAAAAAAAAATCTCATATCGCTCTATAGATACAGTGTTTGACGGCGAGTGGGCTGATGTAGTGTGACAAAACAAATACAGAAGATATGCCACAAGGGAGCACTATAATAAAAGAACTGCTGAGGAGAGAGCATACTACAATAAAAGGGTTGTGGGTGTGTGTGACAATATTCCGTGCTTTGCATGGGTGAGCCGAGAGTGTGTACTTGCGTGTGTGTGCCGCTTACAAGGCATGAGCCAATGAAGATGCAGCTTTAAATTCTTGTTGCTTGATCAAAGTCCCTGGAGTAATCTCTCATAAGAACAGAGCGTGGACAGGCAGGAGGATGCCCATTTCATTCTGAAGTGTATTAAATCCCTACACTCACAAACCAGTATACCCCAGCGTGGCAATGTAATTTCGGAGGGGATGTGGATACAACAAGTAAAGAAGAAGACGAAGAAAAAAAAAGTATTCACAAGGCAGGTGTTGACACTAAACCAAGATTGGAATGAAGAATAAAGGACGGCAACATGCCTCAGTGATTGGCCAGTGGAGGAACTCCCCTGTGTCCGAGCAGATATGTCTCTCCTTCTCATCATGGCGGGGCAATTTTGTCCCGGTTATAGCTCCTCCATCTTCTCCCAAGCTACTCCTTATTTCAGCATTTCAATTTCCTCCCCTGTGCAAGCGCTGAGTGCTACCCTACTTCAGACTTTCTCTCAGACGAGAGAGAAGCAGAAAAGAACGAGAGAGAGAGGAAGAGAGAGGCAAGACACGGAACTGCTGCTCAGTTCAGTCCTGCTTCCGGTTTCCCAGAGGTGCGGGAAAGAGGAAAATATGCCTGAAGATGATGCTGCAGTTAAGATCCCTGCCTTATGAACCACATTTTCCCATGTTGTCAAAAAAGACTGCCTACTGAGAGAACTTCCTCTTCTGTGTCTCACTATTTTTAAGGCACTCTCAGCTAAATATAAATGCGATAATACAGTTATGTGAGTAGTGGAACAGCTATTATATTTCCCCAGAACATGTGACAGTGAGACACAATGGCACCTATGTGCTACAGTACCAATCTCTGCCCAGATCGGAATTATTAGACAGAACCAACCTCTGTTTGCACATCGTTAAATCAATTAAAAACCAATCTGTTGTCAGTGTAGCTGAGCTTGTTGACATCTGCGACATGCCTTTGCTGTTGTCCACGACCGCACTGTCGTGTCATCAGCTAAATACCACGGAGGAAATATCCCTGATGCAGACACAGTGAGCAACCTGAAGACTCAGAGCATAAGTCTCCCTTCTCTTTGTCTTTTACCCTAAAGTGTTGGTCGGTGTGCGCATTAATCATTTTCATTCATCTCCCTTTCCACAATATGCTTGTCAGTGTCGCTCTAATCCCTGCCTATCCACCTCTCTCGGTCTCAGCTTTCATAGTTCTCATTTCTGCACTCCCCCTCTACACTATATTCGCGTCACCCTCTATCCCATTTCCATTTTTCTCTGTTTGTGTCAATGCATCATAGCTTCCTTCACCTCATCACTTTTGCGCGCCCAATGCCTCCTCTTCCACTTCGACACCCAGGAAAATCTCTTTTTCCCTGTTGCCCGATGGCAATGAAACATTTATCCTCTTCTGAGACATCTCCCCCCCCGAGGTCCCCCTGAAAATGTCCTTCAAAGGCTTCTGCACAAGCTTTCTGTGCTGCCTTAAGTTGTTATAAAAATTAGGATTATACTGGGGTGCAGCTGTCTTAACTCATACAGATAGTGTGTGTCTGTCCTGTTCTTTGTATGTCTCGCATATACCTCCCTTAGTTAGCCTCTGATTTACTGAGGCTGGTAGGGAGGGACAATTATAAATTAGTGGTATAAGGGCAGGAGAGAACGGCTAGGGGAGTACCATGTGGATGTAAAATATAGTGCTCATTACCGAGCAGTAAACCAACTAAAGGAATGTTATGATGTTATCTGTATCAGTGGGGAGGTGTCAGAGACAGCCCATTTTTGAACAACGTATAAGAACCTATTGATAGAGCTCCTCAGGCAGCCTTTTCTCCGTAACCTTCTTGTTTGTTGCACTCCTTCTTGTACAAGAATATTAAATTCAACTTAAACTTTGATATTTTGAATCCAGTCCTCTTTATTTTAAGGGTTCGTTTTAAAAATTCTTGTAACACAAGTAACTTAAGAAGGGAGGCAAATTCAGAAACAAAGATACAATCTAAAGCTAATTTAAGTGTGTGAAACCAGTGGGGACTGAACCTCTAGCTGTTTGTGCTATCATTCACGTATTAAGATATGCAAGCCGTAACTGTATAAAAACGCTAACAAAGTCTTCTAAAGTGGCTTAGCTGTGCATTAACTTGGAAGGAGCTACGCTGTGTTTTTAAACATACATCAGGATTATGTGCCCTCATTAATGTTGTCAGACATGAATCCAGTGAGTCACTGTGCTAACAGAACCACTTGTCATTTAACTGCCAGGTGTCCAAGTGTGGTCGTGAATGAAGTCTGACCTTTAAGGAATGTAGACAAATTGTGCAACTGGGCTACCGACAAATGTTGAACAGTATACAAACAGAAAGACTAACCCCCCCCACAGCTGAATTCAAAATATATACAGATTATTATGCAAATCAAAACATATAAATATATCACTTATTAAACATAGTCTCCATGGCTGTGTGTGCAGTCTTGTTGTTGCACACTACTGCTGTAAGACTAACACAATGCTGGGTATCAGCCAGCACGTTGCACTGTGGACTGAACTCCCTTTGGATCCAACCTCTACCCTCTATCACTTCATAAGCGCGATGCATGAGATGGGAAGAAGTAAGATGGAGGCCACTTCTCCGCATTCACAAAACCATTTGGGACCATGAATGTCTTCATACCTGCTGCCACAGCCTCCACGTGCTGCCCGAAGTAATGTGAAGGTACCCTTCCCCCCTTTTCTGAAAGTGGGACATTGCTTTTCCCCTGAGAATGTAAGCTCCCAGCAAGTGCCTGCTTCTTTTCCTGAGCTGTAGTGTCTCTCAAAGTCTGCCCGACATTTAAAGGATTTGGGCCTTCAACTATCAAAGGGTGGCATAGCTGGGACTGTGGGAGAGCCGTAGCTTCAGCCCTGAGTTTGATCTAGCCTGGGGCAGTACGGGTCAGTCTCCCAGATTAGGCCTGCTTTGGGGAGACATTGCTTCAGATAAACCCACAGAAATTCAGGTATAGCAAATAAGTCCTTCTAGCAGTTTCTTGGCCTAGATAGACAGCTATGGGGCAAGGGTCTGAATTCATTACCAGCTAACAGATGCTTTCTGCTAGTGTTATGCTCACTGTGGGTGTAAGCACCAGTGCTGAAATTGTAAACTTGATCTCTTTCCTTCGTTTTGGTCTAAGCTTATTTCCACAATTTGAAAAAAAAGTTCATTACATGGAGAATTCAAGCAATGTTTAGCTGCTCTCCTTTTATTGAGCCCCGAAAGAGAGAGAAGAATAAAAATCTGGTGATTTGTGTTTATGAAAAAGGTTCTGAAAGGATAATAATTATGTTTTTATTTTAATGCTAATACTTTTTACTTAGTCATTTTTTTAGCATCCTTAATACTAGCTGTATTATTTCTATGGTATCACACTTAGAAATAAATCACCCATTTTTACAGATACAATTAGTAAGTAAAGTTAAAAAAACTTGGTAAAACCATTTTTTTTCAAGTGTCATGAACAGAAAACAATGTTGATCAGACGGATCAGAATGAATCACCAGAATTTTATATGTCTCTCTTACCTTCCAGGGCTTCTGCAGTATGCGCTGTCCATTTCTTAAGAATGCAAAATGTAGGAAACCCTCCTGTGTTGCTTTGATCAATAATATGGTGCTATAAAAGAGGAAACTGCAAGATAAAAAACTCTGAATCGGCTGAGAGAAAGGGCATAATGGTATCGTCGTCTATCCCTGAAAAGCACTGTCTCAACCCTGGATTACGGAACAACGCGAGAATAAATTCAACATCAACCTTTCTCTCTAGAACACAGTGCAACACGCTACAGCCTCTCAGATCAAAACAGAATTGAATCTTAATGACCTCTCTGAGCCGCGCGAGTCTGAATCCCACTGAAACTACACCGCAGCACTCGTATGAGTTTTAAGTGGGTAAATCCTTTCCTTAAGCTCCTCACTAGCCCCGTCCTGCAGGAATCCAGTATCTCTACACACCATCAAACAGATTCATATAACATCAAACTGAGGAAGTGCATGGGTGTTTTGAAATTTCCATGCAAAGCAACGGAAATACCACCTCTGTATCATTTATCCTCTATGGGTTCAAAGATGCTAAAATAGTCGCAAATCACTTTTACTGTCACTAAATCTATATCGTCTTTTAACGCGCAGCATGGTGAATTCTTAACTAGTAATTAACCTACTCATAAAAAGAAAAAGAAAAGGAGTTTGTAGGGATCTAAACATTGACTGTGGTTACACTGGAACAAATACAACAGTCTCCATGGCAACAGAAGAGCAAGTTGTTCTTCCATCCTGCCAAACAGCGGTGAGCCGGAGAATGAGCACGAAGGATAAAGTTCTTTCATTAAGCTTTAACGAGGATGCCATTGACATTTAACACACAGTCCATGCCCGTCATCACATGCTGCTGTTGCAGATGACTCTCATTAAAACACAGTATAGGAAACACAGACAGGCAAGTAGTGACCATTTCTATATAAATATAAATTAAAAGAATAATCATACATATAATGGGAGTCATATACTTTTTAGGTCTTTGACTGACAAGTTCTGACAACTACCTTAACCTAAAGCTATTTCTCTGGAAATGAGAAAAGTTTTCAAACGAAAGAAATCTCAAGCAGTCAAGGTGTCTCAAACTTTTCCTGTCTTTTTCTTTTTTCCTTTTTTTTTCCTCTGCAGAACTGCTTCCAATTTGGATGAAATGAAGTGGATGAATACAGAGGTACATACAGCAACATAAAGAACATGAGAACACATACACTTACCTACATGAAGGGCAGCAAAAGAAGAAAATAGAGAGAGAACAATATTAAGGCATTTGGGGACATATTAAAATCAAAGCACAACAATTAACACCTCATAGAACAAAAAAAAGTAAAATCAGTATTAAGGTTTTGTCATTGGCGCCACTTCCTGTTTCAGTCTTAATTGACAATTCTTATGGGAGATAACTCCTAATTATCTGATGGTGAAAATGCACCAAAAACACACAATAATTGAATACTAATTTATAATATTTTTTGTTGAAGCCCTTAAACAATATTCTAGTGATTTACACGCTGCCTACTATATGACAGTTTTGGATCAGTAGTGCTCTCCTCAAAAAGCTCTATCCAGAGCGGAGGGTATACATCATGTGGATTTACTCTCGACCGTTAAAAAATATAGATGCCTGGAATCGCCTTTTACAGCATGATAGGATCCCCAGCCCAGTCAGCCCAGCCAGCAACCAACATTGGAGAGACGAAAGTGAGTGGATAAGGTGAAAAATGACATCCGCATACCTGTTCTCTCCCATACATCATTCAGAGGGCAGTTTTTCGATGGAGTGTGAAAAGAGGGGATGGAGACATTGGGTGAGAGGTTTGAAGGTGTGTATGTGGCTGAAACTGGTGAGGTTCTTTGAGGAGCTGGGACCTTGCACGAACCACTGTGTTGATATTCATCCTTCCAGGATGAGACTTTACTATTCATTATTGGCCTCATTGAATTTCCTTAGCTACTTTTCCTAGACCTAGGAGGCAGGCAGCATGGCACAGAATATTGCTTTGAAAGGTTATAAAGATAAGGTTTAGAAGTAATTGTTTTGTGGGTTTATGGGTGATAAGCACCTTGCATGTGACTCAAGAAGCAAATTCAATCAAACCAATCACAGACAATAACATAACAATAACAATTAATCAGTGTTATTTTGTATACCTATGATGTGGCAACGATAATTTAATTAATAATTATTAATTGTGTGCAGGAGCTGCATCTTAATGGATGGACAGTACTGAGGCTAACAGAAAAAAAAACAAACAAAAATCATCCACTAACAAACAAATAGCACAGTTTAATGAAAATAAAATCAGCAGGCCCCTGTTGCTCGGTGCTTTATCTACCATATTCACCTCACAATGCCCCGAGATATTTGCACATTTTTTGCATTTAAATAACATTTATTTGAATCCACATCACACCCCTAAGACTTCAGTTTATGATCATTCTGAAAAAAAATAAAAATATTTTCCCTCCAAACGAGTAAACGCCTCTATTTCAGTTCAATATCAGATCGTTCCCTCCTGATGTGGTTGACTTTACAGGTCTTCTCCATTAAAAAGAGGCAATAAAACGCAGCATGCTAGTCAGAGAGGAAATACACAATTCATTAAGAGGAACGCCATTATCATAAAAAGATATCTGCCACTTCAGATCTGCCATAAACTAGTACATGTTAAGTGATAAGAAAATAAGAGTAGGCTGCAGTGAACTAGCTCAACTGAGTCGCCTTCCATAAAAAAAGCCCCCTGTGGTCCAACACAGAACGCAACACAGCGTTAATTACCCAGGCAAAAGGCGTGTTAATGAAATACTAATAAGATTCTTATTTGAGTCCTTCGGCTTTGCCATCCTCTAAAGTGATCTCAAGGACTTCAGTTCCTTCCGTAGCTAGTCTCTGTTATTGCTAATTACCATTGCTCACGTGACAGACGACAGTTCAGAAACCATTATTTCCGGGGAATTAATCCTTTGTATGTTGCCCTTTGATGGAGGACACCCAGGCTGGTTTATGTCAGAAATGAGGGACAGGGAAGGAAGACAGAGAGAGAGAAGAAGTTCATTGCATACCAGACATTTTGCTTTCTACATTCTGTCATTGAACAGTTGGGGACCTGGTTTAGCAATGTTTAAACTTTTGACTGTTTCTGTATTTAGGTGGGAAGTTTAGTTAAATGTCGATATTCCTTGCAGCTAAAGAAAATACTTGAGTTAGTGTTGTTAGGTCTTCAGAGCTGTCTACTAACTGTAAATCTAAGGTTAGAATCTTCAATAAAGGTAATGGAATTTCCACTACGGGCATCCTGCAGGACCAAACAGCCATTTCACAAGACTGTGCACTGCACTGAACCACAAACTGATAACATAAGTCAAAAGGAAACTCTTCAAGTGTTGGCGAGCAGCAAGTAGAGGGAATGCAGACAGGGATGGGAGATATTCTCAAAGACATTTGAAGATACAGCAATTTCTCTGAGGCAATCATTTGATGCTCTCATTGTGTGATGGCTGAGTGTCACTACTTTTGCGCTCCCATCACTCAAGTGCATCCAGCACTCCAAGAAATTGATTGTTGGAGGATAGGGCTGGAACAGTGCACACATACAGAAGTACACATCCAGTCTGGAATAAACCAGTTTCTTTTAGCACTCAAAGTAGCCTGTGGAACTCTGTCTGATGGTTTTAGTATTAGCACGAAATGTTATTTCAGTCAGTTTATATTATAACCACCAACTTGGAAAGATTCTTCACTGACCAGATGTCACATGAAACATGGACAGTTTAAAGTGCAGGCTAAAAGCTTTGAAGACACCTATATTATTATTATTTCTTCTGTTTTAATACTGTTTTACATCTAAACTGAAAAAAATCTAGCCTATTTCAAAGACTGAGATATTGATTTTTATGTGTATATTGTCAAGTCTGGCAGATCCTTAACAGCTGTGATGATATCTGCTCATATGACACAGGAGCTGAGCTCTGTGAACCTCCTGAGGAGTGCAACTCCCTCATATCAGGTATAGAAACAGATTAGTTCAGCAGATTATTTGCCCCTTCTGAGTGAGTCCCCTATGTGATCACTGCAGGCACCACCGTACATTGTATTCCCCCTGACTGCACACGAGACATTCATAGACTACTAAAAGATTGCATTGAAGTGACTGTTGGTCAGGAGAGGTTTAGCGTTTATGCATATCTTACAATTATTACTATAGTTGTATCTCAGAATTTGGAATATACCATGAAAAGGGTCCATTTTAGAACTAGTGTAAGCTGTAACAATCACTGGATGTCAGGATCAATGCCAGGGCATCAGAACATTAAGATCCTGAGTAAATCCTGAGCACTGTGGACAAGAACTATGTACTGCAGTAAGAACTTTGTTCAGTTCAGTGTGTCTGGCAGGGTTTAGCCCGTGTTGTTTTTTAGCATTGCTTGTGTTCCCATCGCATCAAATGGCAAGCTCTGTGTCTCCATATACCTTCCCAAGTGGTAGGCAGGTGCTACATTTTGATTCTAGTCTAATAAAATCACAATTTCTTTCTTTTGCAAATACAAAATCTTTTTTTTTTCATCACACCCCTTAGTCTTTGGAGTTATGATGAGATATGTGATGATTTAGAAGACTCAAAGGCTTTCAGTAGCCCAGAAAACCTATTCTTCTACCCCCCCCCCTTTCAAGTCTCTCTATATCTGGTTTAGAGTAAAACTCTTAGGCAGTCACTAAGACTGTGCAGCAGTGGTCGATAATAACTATGATGATAATGGGATTCTGGCCGGTATCACATTACCCACAGCTGATGGCATAAAATGTGATTATCATGTGCCATTATTTGCATGGCAAATTGTAACACTGCCAGTACAGCTGCCTATGTGATCATTAGTAATGTCGAGCGTTGCATGGCTTTGTCATCTTCCTGTATTTTTCAAAGTTAGAAAAAAGATCTGGCTGAGAATTACCGAGACAGACAGGAAATAATGCCTACCAAATGGCTCCGTACCGCCATGGGTAGCTTGGTAGATTTGGTATTAGTTACTTATAAATATGCCTGCTGCTCACCCAAATCTCATCCAGCTAATTAATACCTAGTTGAAAGTCTCCCCTGCTTAATTAGACTCACTAAACATTTAGGATAAACAGGCACCAACACTCAAGTATTTGCAGAATATCACCAACTTCGGTACTAATTAGGAATTACAAATTTTATACTTCTTTTTTTTAGGCCTTTGATTGTAATAAAACTCTTTATATCACATCAAAAATATCAACTGACAAAAGAAGAGATCTGCATTTTTGCTGCTGCAATTATCCAACAACAGTTTTAACTACTGTGTTGCATTCAGGAACCAATGAGGTAAAAAGAAGTGGCATCTTAAAGCTACAGTATGATGATGCTATGGGGTTCTTAAACTCACAGGGTGCACGTAGAATGGGAGCTTTACAACCTCTTAGAACTTTTAGCTGCTGTAGCTGTAACTGTAGCGCCACCTGTAGATAAAAGTGGTTTGATGAGTGAACATGTGCCAGTCATAACCACAAAAAACTAGTAGATCTAACATAGTTACAATCAATGTAGAATATGTCATATATGAACGATGTCAAGAATTCTTTACGTTGCCTATTTGTTGAGATAAGGTGAGAATATTTTTTTAGATGGTATCCATTCCCATTTCATGCATGTTGTGATTAAAATAGTTTGAAAATGGACTGATTGTTCTGCAATCAGCCCTGCTTGTTCACTGTCACTGGGGCTCTTATTACTGTTAACTGAGCCATTGTTCCTGTTATGAAGTCCACCAGTGTACTTGACTTGTCACCTGCTGTGCCAAGTCAAAATGCAAACTATCAGTTTTGCAAACAGCCCATTGGTCATTAAATTATGCTTGCGATGTGATAAACTAGCTCTGTAACATAAACATAGTATTTTCCCAGTGAAGGACAGAATGGGCGTTGTAAAACTCTCCAGACAAAGTCAAATAAAGCACCTCTTTTTTTTTCGTGAACAGCTTACACAAGGCCTTTTAGTTCAGTGACATGCCATCTTTATTGTTCTTGCTTTCTCTCTTTAAATCATTGCTGAACCACTCGGACATTTAAGACGGGCCTCTGTTTTCGTTCTGAGGAATGGCGATGGACAGGGAAAGAATTTGGGATTTTTGAAGTGATGCTGGCTAAATTGTTTGTCAAGGCAGAGGGTGTTCTGTCGGCCTGCTCTTTAAAGCATTTCTCTTGTGCTCCTCCAGTATGATACACAGCACTTGGCTGCATGACACTGGACTTAACTCTCTGACACATGACTTGAATTTAAACGTCTACAGTGGTCTGTAGGGGTCTTTGTTCAGGATGAAACACTGATATACACACAATCATTTAACCTAAAGGGCAAGAGGTCATACGTACAGTAATATAGATTACATGTTTAACCATCTGTGATTGACTGACAGTGTAATGTTCAGTTTTGATTTACCGGTACACTACAACTGAAACAACGAAGGGTGCATGTTATCTGTCAGCTTGTGCTCTGATATTCCACATTTCTGATATAGGCAACTTTTCACTCACAACTCATTTCAACTCCAAGTGCTTTTTAGAGAAGCACCACTGCAAGGCAAAATGTAGCATCTATGTTGTTTTTTTTTTTCTTTCCTAGAGAGTTGTGAAGGAAGAGATGGGCATCCGCCTAGTTTGCATTCTGCACAGGCTGGACGATTCAGGGCCTGTCAGGCAAGAGCTCTCTTCATCTGAGGTGCCTTTGAGAGCTTGGGAGAAAGAGATGCATGTGAGGAGTTCTGAAGACGGGTGAACTTCACACTCTCCTAATCTCTGCTCTGGATCTCGCTGTCGTTCAGCGGAAGCACCAGCTAGCGGACCTGGCACTAATTCAATCACCGATTCTTGATTGGCAGGGGAGCGTACTGCAGCCCTGGGGAAGTGGAAAAAAAGTCCCGTTTGTCCTTAAAGAAAGATAGAAGGGAGAAAGGCTGTCTCTCTTTAGACTGAACCAGACCAGCAGGTGCCATCTGTTGGAGCCAGAACTCAACAGATCAAATGAGTGTAAAGGAGGAGCAACGCAGCAATACTTCCCAAAGTATTTAAGAATAGAAAATAATAGTTATTTTATTTTATTCATAAATTATAAAATAGCCTTTGCACTTCAAATGTACCTCCGAATATAAGGACAGTCTTTATGCTTCTGTTCTTTATATTTTGTCAATGATTTCCAGCTAAATGCTTTCATAGTCTCTGTTTTTATAGAACTTTGTTAAGCAAAAAAATCTAATTGCTTTAATGAATATGTTTTTTTAGGACTCTTGAATTCTGCCTGGATTATGATTTTTCTTTTCTTTTCTTTTTTTAGTCAAGGAACGACGATGTGCTACACAGAAATTGGAGAAAGATAGCAACACTGACTCTGAAGAGTAATGTTCAGTTGCTGCATGCGGATCATCATAGTCCTATTTATGTTCACTGACTCAAATGGTTATAAAAAATATGTTTGATAATAATTTCAGAATAATTACTTTTCATTGAGTTCATTAGTGGTATGCAAATGCAATTTATAGGAAACAGATAAAAAGTAATCTACACATGGCTGGTGCAGTATGCAACATGTGAAAAGACTATGCACGTCATGTCAAACAATGAGAATGTGTCAGATATTAATAACGCTGCAACTTTCAAGAGATAACTAAAAGATAGTAGTTTCCTGCTAGGGAGGAAAACTACCTTTCAAGTTTGTTCCCAGTATGGCAATAATAAAACATAATAATAATAATAACAAGAAAAGTATGCAATTCATTACCTTCAATCATTTTCCACACACATACTGTGCACCCTTATCATATACTTTTTTTTTTGGTTAGTTCTCGTGTGTTTTATAATATTATACAATTAAAATAAACGCAATAAAGAAGGACTGAAACTAAAATTAGAAAGCGCCCCTCATGGCTAACCTGGTGGGACCGGTGCAAACATTAAGGCAGAAAATAGAATCTGATTCTTCAGATACTTAGAGACACTGAATTGAGCCAAATGGTTATCTCTTGCTCCACTATTAAATTTGAATGACGCTTCTCCAGAGAATGACAATATTATGAGAGGAATAATTCCATTCGTATGAATAATTAAAAATAAAGTTATCAAGCTTTTTTTTTCCTCCCTCATTTCTTTAATCTCACAAAATCAGAATTATAAATCAGAGGCTGTCACACTGCTCATATGCATACTGTTCTATCTTTATTATTTGTCTGACATACTTCATTAGGCTGATGGCTTGGAAACTAGATTCATATACTACTGAATATGAATGTCATGACAGAGAGTATTAGATAAATGATAGATGAAGAAACTGATAAAATTGAATTTAAGTTGAAATGAACAATGCAATATTTCCACAATATTTCCTGTTGTACCACCTTGTGCATGAGTAAAAATATATAATCATCTAACATTTTTACACTAAAATAGCTTTCAGCAATATGGCCACTCTTCTTAAAGGAGCAGTGTGAAGGATTTAGTGCCATCTAGTAGTGTAGTCCCTAATTGCAGTCCCCCAGCCTTCCCTGCTCGCTACTAAGGACAACACACAAAAGTCCCCATCCAGAGTTACTTCAGAGTTTATTTAGTTTGTCCGTTCTGGACAGGGCAGGCTCTGTGAAAGACGACCTGCGTACACGTCTGCAGATATAAAAGTCTTCAGGCTTATTCTAAGGTAACAAAAACAAGTCTAATTTTTCAGGTGATTACACTTTAATGAAAACATAGTTACGCATATTATATTACAGAGGTATATCCAGTATTGCGCAATTAGAGATACATTAAGCATGAGATGAAACCTAAGTTTTATAGTGAAAATTTAATGCAGATGTGTCTGAGGTTCGCCATCACGTCGTAAAGTACTGCGCAACGCGCTGCGTGTCTGATCGCAACAACGGTATATGAAATATATGTCTAAAATAAAATATTCTGCTTTGAGTACAGCAGCATGATCTGATGCCATGAATTATCAGTGCTCGACATATTTTCTATACCCCATGGACAATTTCAACACTCTGCATGACTGTTACTAGAGAGGCCCTAGCCGAACGGAGTTTACAAATAAACCATGATGCTTATTTTAAGCTACCTGCCGTACCTCACATTGTTGCCTTGTGAAGCTGTGAGGTATCGCTGCCACGTCTTATCTCATAGCACCGATACATCCAGGAGAAATGTGTTGGAAATGTTTTTTTTTTTTCACATGAACCCAGAAGATGTAACCTATTTTACTGAAGGTTGGTATGCAACTTGTCATTTCACTAAACTGATGGAAATTTCATTTTATATGTTGTCTTTTTCTTATGTTTTATCGTTCCAGTCACTTCCTGGCTGTGCTCTTTACCGCAACGATCTGTATGAAGCACATACTGTTTCATCACTTATATGCTAATAAATAAATTCCATGCACTGAACTGAGTGGACTGCATAGTGGCAAGCAGGTTGGTACAGAAAGGGTCAGAAAGGAATTGAATGAATGTGAGTGGAGCTGCCAGTGCCAATACATGTCTTGAGCGTTTTGCGAGGAGTGAATGGTCAGTGGAAACACTTCAAAAGTTACCCTATCAGTGATGCAGAGTGTCACCTCTATCAGGCGACACAAAGAGACAGCTTCCTGGCCAATAATGGTCTCCGGGATTGGTGATAAAACAAGCATCAATACCCGAGGACTCTTTAATGATCGAGGCCTTTGATCTAAAGAGAGGAAGATTGATGAAGATTGATGTGGATGGAAGCTGGCCATCTCAGTGTTTTGTCATTAACACTAGTTGCAACTAAATCATTTCTTATGGGCGCTCTGATAGAGTCAAAGCTCAGGTGATTTATCTGCTGCATCCTGCTCGTATGTTCATAGTAAAGTCATTTTTCATGTTGCAATTAATGTTTTTTTTTTGGTGACTTATTGAGGACAGACTTAGTTCAGGGTGCTACATGTATATTTATAGTGGAAGATTCCGGACATAGGCCAAATGACACTAACAGAGACCCATACTAACATTATAGCAGCTACATTTAACAGTGATGCTTCTAAAAAGTCCATTATTCGAGGCGCTTTAACTTCTGTGACGAAGGAGGTTGACTTGCATGACTCACTTACAAAAACCTGATCAGTATTCTCCAATGAAACCTTTTTGCAAACAACAGCATGCTCCAGACACCAGGTGGACCGAACACAAAGCTGCCGAAAACAAAATAGAGCTTTATTATTCTTTGCTGTGATATTCAGGCATTTGAGCCTTTAACACGCGCTTCAGAGAGTCATCTGTGAAGCGTGAATCTTACTCGGTCACAGAAGTGGACATGGCTTTCTAGGAAATCACAGCAGTTTATCAAACCTACCTATTTTTAAATCTACATGTGCTACATATGGAGATAAAGTGTTTGCTGAAAATATCCACAGCTATAATTTTCAGCACAGTTTCAGGTTCACACGTTACTTCTGTTACTTCCAGAAAGAAGGATTCCATGAATTATTAGATTTTAAAATATGTACTCAAGCACTGGATTTATGCGGAATGCATTGCCGGTGTTGCATAATGCAGCGTGCTTGTCTAGTTGAAGAAATGCAAATCAACTCAAGTTGATGGAATCCTTCCACGGGCGAGGCCATGAAATATTTGTGATTCTTCAAATGTTATTGATGCAACGGAGGGAAAAGACAGAGAGATAAATACAGGTAGGAGGGCAGAGGGGAGCGTGAAAGAGTGAAATGACTATAAAGTTTGCTTGGTAGAATATGACACCAGCTGTTACTGGCTTTCTCTCCCGCTGTTATTAAACAGGGGATAAAAGATGCTGTGTACACTTTTAAATGAGCTCAAAGAAGCCATTTTCAGCCATTGTGCAGGGTAATATTCCATCCATGCAGGGCACCAGGATGATGTCTTTTCGAAACTTGTATATTTTTGGAACAAATGAATGAAATAAAATAAAATGTTTTTTTTGTTGTTTTTTTGAACACTGATGAGCCTTGTAAGTAATAACCTGGACTAAAAGCATTTTGGGAGGAATAATTACAGTGTTAATAAGCTATAATAGGATGTCACGTATTAATGCAACACAATACATTTTCATCTAAACTAATTTAAATAAAAGAAAATGAATCTGCTCTTTAAAGACTTATATATTAAAGACTTATAGTTTAGAAGCTTACTTTTTCCTGAAATTGACAAATTAGCACTACCTTAAAACCATTAAAACTGATGTCCAGTGTAGTATTGTAACATAATATAAATGCCTTCATGTTCCAGAGTTCCTTCTTCTTGTTATGTCAGGCATCCTCATCGATCAGAGACCATAATCTATCATAGGCTATTTGACATTGTCCGCTTTCTGCAGGCAGTGCAGAGGCTCACTTATTCCAGTCAATAACTTTTATAACAGGTAGTGAGCTTCCAGTTGTAGCTGTATCAATATTTGTGGAAAAACATAATAGGAACTGTTTAGGAATCGATAGCTTTAAACTTTTTTATCCCAAGCCAGATTACTCACATCACTGTGACTGATCTGACCTAATAAATAGCATTTTCTTCAGCAAGCTCCAAAAAGAGTGTTTGATATGAAGAGTTGACAGTTGCCTGACAGTTTAGCAGGAATTCCCTAGATGTTTCACTTTTCAATCGCCCCTTAACTGGACATTTGGTGGAGGATGCCATGGCGCAAAAGGCATCACTTTGAATAAAGACTGGGTGACAGTCCCTTCTTTTGAACCTCAGCTCCGGCTCCTCCTAGACTCTTAACCTCCTGGAGAAAAGGGATCAAACAACTGAATCGATAGCAACACCCTTGTCACTTCCGTCTTCTTTTTCTTCATCTCACACCACCCGGACTGCACCCTGGGAGACAATTTGCTGTGCAACATCACTCTGATAGGACAACAAAGACAACCCAGGACAAATAGCTCTTTGGAGGGAATTGATGGGACTCAGACGGGTCTGCTGATAAACATGTTCCATACCAGTAAGTCTTAGAGGAAGCTATGTTCTCTCTATATCCATGTGCATCTCTTTCAAAAGGTGACAGGAAAAATTTACAGTATGGAAAGCGCTTAGGGGTGAAAAAGGTGAGGACATGCAGCCATAGAATAACACAGACACACTGGCTAAGCTACTAAACACTCATTACTGAATGCATTAGAATAAAGTGAGGGAACCAAACTTAAGGCATTAATTACTGATCTAGGATCAGTGTCATTACTCCAGTGTAAATAAAGACAAACCTTAAGCGAAAACAGTTAATCCATCTGGTCCATTGTTTGCTATTATTGCTATATTATATTGCACTGGACATATCTATCTATCTATCTATCTATCTATCTATCTATCTATCTATCTATCTATCTATCTATCTATCTATCTATCTATCTATCTATCTATCTATCTATCTATCTATCTATCTATCTATCTATCTATCTATCTATCTGGTTTGACTAGTCATGTGTGTGACCTATTTTGGATTCAATTTTGAAAATTAAATGAATGCATGTCCATGAATGATAGTAATAATAATAATAGCTGCTAAAATGCAAAGCATTTCAACCAAAGCTATCATATGTCTGAAAGTAAATTTTAAAAAAAAGCCCATGACAGGTGAATTACTCACTTTCCATAATCAAATCACTGAATATTTATTTGATTTATCCATCTATTACAGTACTGCTCGTGCACAAAGGCCCAAAATAGATTTTTTAATTATGATAATGTATAAATGGACAGACGCTGTGCATTTTGTGATGGAAATACAACGGCTCTCAAATATTAGCTCTCCAAAAGCTGCATTCACACATTTCAAACGTCACTGTGTCGAACCAATCCAACTTCCTACCCGCAGCTGGCTGATGGATGCTTATATTTAAATATCATTGTTGAACCTGCCATTCAGTCGTACGGAGCAGAAATTGCACGGCCCACCTCCTAATCCATCACCACCATTATCTTCAGATTGTCCTGTGAGAATTATCTGAGAATGAGGTTCCATCATTCACCCGCTGTCGGTCTCCCATCACCACAGTCTGCACTCCAGGGGGGTGAAACCTGTGTCCTGTCCTCTACAATCATTATTGGCCTCTGATAAAGACTGTATATTCTAGAGGTATTATCAGCTAAAGCAGCTTTTTTTCTAAATCATAGGTTCGTATTGTTTTCCTCTCCGTTTTATTATTATTTATTTAGTCTAATGTGAAGAACTGCACACAAAGCTGTCACTGCTGATTAATGGGTCAGCTGATTATGGAATGAACGGTGGTAGCTCAGTGATTGCAGAGCTGTGTTTGCTGTAGGATAAATCCACACAGCCCTTATAGTATATAGTACATGTGACTGTCTGACAGCAGCAGAAGCAGCTCTTGCAGTGAACTTATATCACTTGATAGATTTCCTGCGACACTGATGCTCCTTGTGATGGCTCTCCATCTACCAGCTCTTGACAGATGGGCCTCAGAACATAGTATTACCATTAGATATTTTCTTTACAGCAGCATCAGACATGCATGAGTGAATTAATTTTAACTTTGATGCATACCAAGTTATTTGATATTTCAAAGCAAATACAGTTTTCTGTTGTGACTGACTGAACTTAAAGCTCTGTGTGTTGCAAATGTTAGAAAATTGTGGCTCCATTGTCATGTGGACTTACCCTGTTGAGAGCTAATTGAAAGCTACTACCCTCTTGAAAAGGGGCATTATTTGTCTCCACATTCGGGGCCGCTAAGTCTGAAAAGCCTTAAAGGTCAGCCGAATGATTTGAAACTGTCACTTTGGGTTTTCACCACTTGGAATGATCAGTGGCTAATGCTACAGCTTACAGAAGAAGCTGTGGGGAAACACTGCCTCTGCTTTACAGATGTAGTTTTTTTTTTTTTTTTTTTTTTTTACGATAACAAAGTGAAAACTCTCTGTGGGGCTTGTATTTTCTGGAAACTTTTCTGTGAATGACTTTTCTCAATCTTCTTGAAGTGATAATGCAAGTCACTCTTTTACTTTGCCTTTACAGCCACACTTAAATCTGCAGTAAGCAAGATTTGATATCATAACCCTAGTGTCTTTAACTTTGTGTGACCAAAAAATGTGCAGCAACAGGGAAGTCTGTCCTATTACATTCAATTTAGACTCTTAGTGCTTATTGCCACTGGGTGGGTTTCATTTCAGTCCAAAGGTAATAACACATTTAAACTTATATTGAATCCAAATGGTTCCTCCAAGATAAGGTTTAACACACTATACTATTTTGGGTGTCTTGTGGTATAGTGTGCCTTGAAGCAGCAAAGGATGGTAATCATTAGGATGCTGTTTGAAGTGTACTGTGATTACATTAAAATGAACTTTTAACACTGTTAACTGTCATGAGAGCAGACTACACCTGAACGTTTTAAAACATTTACATAACGCTCAGAAATAATACAAGTTATGTCATAAAATATACACCAGTGCATGCATTTTGAAGCTCTTGCAATTAAATTAATCACGACAAGTACAAGAGCTTTCAAAGATTCCTCTGACCTCTTTGATGACACAGCAGAACATGGCAACACAGAGTAAAGAAACATGGCGTCTCTGTAGGTTTATTCTTGAACTACAAATATAGGGATCCATTTGGTAGTGTGCATTAAAGGAAGAGGAAGCTTAAGAAAAAAAAAAGGCAATCAAATATTGAAGACTCTCTTGGGCACTGGCACGCAACGGCCCTGTTAACCTGACCCAACTCCTTGGCTGTCGCCAAATGCAGCTCCAGTGCACTGAAATATTAACAGCCTTCAATCTGTGACACACACGGGTACTGAGAAGCCTTGGCGGGGCCTCATGATTCAACCGCTTGTGATGGAAATGTAGACACAGGTGGGAATTAGTTTGTGTGTTATGGTAGTTCCAATATATTATAAAAAGACATTCACATAACATACTATATATGCAAACTGTGTACCATATACACAACATGCAACGCTGGAAAAAGTTGCACATCATAAACTCTCCAGCTCAGATCAAACTAAATTCTTCTGTGTATGGATTTTTTAACAAAAGATGACTTTTTTTTTTTCTGCCTGTAGAATGAGCTCATGATTGAGAGGTGGATACCTTAAATGTATCAAAGGTAGACTGAGTATGACTAACAGCCGGAGTGGATTATAGAAAGGGCATAAAATGTTATTAAATTTACAATAAAACAGCTCAAAGGGTGACATTCAGTATTAAGAATACTCCCTGTGGTACTCCATTATTGCTAGTAAAGGGATTTAGCACCTGTAAGGCTCTACCTGTAGGTTGTATAAAGTGCTGATAGACAGCACTGAGCAGAATGTATGAGGATGGATGTTTTTACAGGTTTTAGGCAAATTTCCTAGGAAAACAGTACCTCCTATTGTGTGCTGTATTAAAATAAAGGAAATACAGATCAGTCACACACGAGTGCATCTACTGAACTCGGGTTTAGCTTTATAGAAATCATGATCACGGCCTCTTCACTAATCTTGCAGCGAGTCCTCTACATATTATCTCCTGAATGTCAGCAGAGTTTTAAATGACTTTAAAGAGATAAATAAATGTGTGGCAGAAATTGTCAGGATACTTAAATCATAACACGCTCGACAAAAAGCAATGCACTTCTCAGCATTAACTGTGATGCTGAGAATCTCAGCATCACAGTTAATACTGCATTAATGCTGGCTTGATGAAGCAGCGCCTCCCTGTCTCCCTAACCCCTGTTCATGCTTCAGTAACAGCTAAGGCTCTGGGCTAAACATATGATGAAGTTGTTGTTGTTGTTGTCATCTGATCATTGCACTGCTTTCGCAGCACATGTAAATCAAAATGTAATTTCATTTAGACCTCTTACTCATACGACCATTTTCACATGGAAGCCTCCCGGTTGGCTGGAGTCCATCTATATATAACTTTTTTTTCTTAAATAATAAACGTAACTACGTATGGATTAAAATAAATATTAAACAGAAGCAGTATAATTTGCCATTTGGGGGTAGTTCAGTTAACACAGATTGTCTCAACTTATCTTGGGACAGGAAATGATCGTAGAGCCTTGAGGTGATTTAATGGAGAGGAAAACGTCAATATGAGGACATGGAGAAGACTTCCTGTTTGTTTGTTTTTTTATTTATTTTTTTATTTTTTTATTTGCCCTGAGCAAGGCTGACAAGATGAAACCAGACTGGACTCAAACATCAAGGGCTTCTGTAAGGGGACTGCTCTCTGACTCATCCTCTGCAGCTTTAACAAGCTGTCTGCAAAGGGCCATGTCTTTGTTCAAAGCAAGGCGGCATTCACCGTCTTGATCTCACCTCTTCTCCTCTTCCTCTCCGTGTCTCTCATCCTTGCTCACTCACATGTTTTAACCGTAGATACACATGAAGGACACGTGATCAGTAATGTTTCCTGTCTCTTTTTGTTACCATCCACAGAAAACCTTCCTGACTTCATATGTATATAAATAAATCACACCGATTTCTGAAATTTTGACATGAATACTGAGTTCAAAATGACTCATTTTAGTGGTACGAGACCTTTTTTTGCTCCATTGCTCGGTGTTACTTTGCATCTCACTGTGGTATGGCCAACAGCCCTAGTCAGCCACAGTCACTGGTAATCTGTTCGGGTTTTACACTGCCATTTTGGCTGGACAGAAACATTATCACAGTTTGCATTCATAGCTGGTCCATGTGGATGCCTGATCCTGTAAACAATGCACTCAATCCTGCCGAATACACAAAGATAAACAACAAGCGGTCGCCATGACACAGCATGAGGTCAAGTCGGGCTTCTTTTCTCATTTTCAATTTTCTTTTTTTTCTCACTCCCGTGAATACAGTTAGAGACGCTGAGATGCGCTGCCAAAAGCCTTCATTTTCAGGGGAAGGGATTTCAATCGACTGTTCCAAAAAGCCTCTCCCCGAGAACTCATTATCTTGTCCTCTTTGTGACAAAGAGCAAAAAGCCATGTTCGTGAGCATTGTTTAATCTCTGACTAGAGGTTGTGTTTTGCTAACAGGTCAGTCATACAAGGGGGTACAAGCACACTGTATGCAAATGGGATAGAGTAATTATCGGCTGTGCAAGTTTGTGACGGTTCCCTGTGCAACTGACAAAGAACGACTGTCAAGTAACTCAAAGCATTGATTATTTTCATATAACTCGCTGTTCATTGATAGAGTGATGAGGGTAATCGACTGCACTGCACAAGAAACAAACAGCAGCTCCATTAACAGAATGTGTAGACGTTAAAACACAGACTCATTAGGGTTTGCTTTTTAGATCCAGTGAGAATCTGTGCCTCTTGCCAACACAAACAATCAGGATAATGCACGGTAACTATGGTCAGTATTGAAGATGTGTGTGGATTCTGATAAGAGCAGTTGTGCTCACTTCCATGAAATGGATGTGCAGTGAAACCCAACCCTTCAACTTTGATGTGGATCACTCCAGACCTTGCTGCACTTCACTTAATGCACTTGAAATGGTACTTGGCAGAGTAGACCCTTACTCAGACAATGAAAATCTGTTTGGGAACAAATATTTATTCTTGAATCAATACAGCTGGACATGAAACATGTTTGTCTGTTATCCTGTCCTTTTTTTCTTAACTTCCAGTGGGATAGGATATTTCTTTGCAATGAATGGAAATGTCTGCCTTAGAACATTCTCCTACACTTTACAGCCTCTTTCCCTACATATCAATGTATGCCATGGCTTGGGGTGTCACGGGGGTAATGAATAGCAGCAATGAATAGCAGGAGAAGTAAGATAAATAAAATAAAATATTGCTTTGGCACTGGCTTCGTTCAAACTACTTTAACTGGCACACACGTCTCCCTTCTGTCAGCACAATATCTGAGTGAAGAGAGCAGGTAGGACGCATTATCAAGATATTTATAATCAGTTTAGACATTAAAGCTGGAGAGTTAGTGAAATCTCCATTCGGCACTGCTAGCCAGCGAGAATTCCTCAGATACCTCTCTGCTTATCCTAAAATACTATTTCTATTTGTTCGATTATTACTTTTCACCCAGTGTAATCGCTTGCAACCTCCTCCTGAATTCAATTAAAAGCAATTCCAGCAAAAGCACATTGCCATACCATCAGCATTATCTTTATTATGTCCAGGATCCATAAAAAATTTCCTGCACCAGCTAGAATGTCTCATGGAGTGCTTACATGTGAAAATAAGGCGTCTCAGTCGCAGATTTCATGTCGTATCATTGCTTTTCTAATCAACATTATAAGTAAAATAAAAAAGAACATTTGGTTTCAGATCTCATCATCAAAATACCGTAATCACCATTTGGAAATATCCTAATTTACACCATCTACTGTGACTGTACCTTGTAGTACAATGTTTCAGGGAACGTGGTTAGCTCCGGTTGGATCTGGAAAGCCCTTGAGGTTGATACATCTTGACCTATGTTTAACTGAGGCAGACGTGCGCGACCTAACGAGGCCTATCTCCTAGACCTAAATTACTGATAAGTTTGCTAAGTAAGCCTCCTCACATCTGAAACATAAGCTGAAGTTAAAAGAGCTATCTTGGTTCATGTCAGTGCAGTTTTCCAGCTAACACAGCTCGATTTCCTTTGGGGTTCCTGCACTTGAAGAGCTGCTCAGGGCTGTGCCGTTCTTTAAATAAAATTTAGGTTGATCTGCATTACAGTGAATCATCCTCACGTCACTTCATATGAGAATACTGTGCAGCTTTTAGTATGCGGACAAGAAATAGTCATTTAGACTGTCACGCATCTGGCATTTCTCCAACACACCTGACAATTACTCCTACTGTAGCTGTAAAGACATTTGCAAAGTGTGTGCTCCACCTGTGTTGATAGATAAAGCTCGGTGAAGTAAAACAAGATTCACATAAGAATCGATTTGCAAATGATCCTCATCAAGACCTGTTAGTGTAACCGTCAGTCCTGTTTTATTTGCAGCTCAGTGGGTAAAGGACAGGAGTCACCGGTTTGGCACACAGTGCAATGGAATAGGAGCCAAAATTCAGCACTGCCCTTTGTTTTTATTGAATCGAGAATGACTAATTATGACATCAACATTCATAATTGAATTGTGGTATTTATTAAGATTCCCAGCTCTAACAACTTCTGAGTTCATTCAGCTGTTTTTGCTTTCTCCCACATCATAAAGAAGATGTGCTAGGACGAACTACTGACAGAAGCATTTGTCTCCATCAGATATAAGGTAGTGTAGATAGTTTCTAGTTGTATATATTTCATCAGTGCTAAGCAAATGTGTCCAGACAATAAATCTAAACTATTTTGCCTTATTATGAGAACTACAGAGTAAAGCAGCATGAGCCTGTTTCACAATGATTTTCCATTCAGAGCAGATTTAAGCGTCATCAGTTTTCATTATAGAGCTTGAACATCTCGTTTTTAAGACCTTTAAAAAAGCAGCACATGGAAACCTTTTCAAGGGAAGGTCTTTTTAAGCTGTAATGCAGAATTATTTGACTCTTACCAAGTGTTCTGACCATTGAAATAGAGTGAAACTGCATGCATGACCTCACAGTTTGTGCATTTTCTTTATGGTATAGCCTTAATACCGTCGGGATGCTTAGCATACATCTGCCATCTGATAAACAGCCAATTAAGCAAAGGAATGTAAATTGTTAAAGAAAGAATATATGTCTCAGAGGAGCAAGGACAAAGCTAACAAGTCAATAATATACCTTAGTTAAAATATTTTTTTGGGGAAAAAAAACAAGTCTTTTCTATCGTTAAAGTCAAACAAGGGTAAACCTGCTGCATTTTACCCACCGAGTCACCTTAAAACAATGCCAATGCCAACAAGTTTGCATAGTGGCACAGTTTGAGGAATCCGAGTACCCCAGCAGAGAAACCTTGGCAGCCACACACACACACACACACACACACACACACACACACACACACAAAGACTTCTGCACACAATGACTCAGGCACATGACCCAGGTCTGCAGCTCCTCCCCAGAGGTGCAGAGAACTTTTAATCTAATTAAAACAAGACCGGGAAAGACAAGTTGAAAGATAAGGGTGCCATAGAGAGTCAGCTGCCTGGCACCACTGCCATTCATCCTTCTCAGTAGCAACTAAAGATAGTTTTTTAAGACCCCGAGGGCGACAGGGGTGCAGTCAGAAATGGTCCAAGCGACAGTATTCAACAGAAGCTTGGTTTGATGGCCATTCCATTGTCTCCATTGTAAGAATTTCTTCTAGTATAAATATTGCACTAATTGTGCTATTTATGTGTACTATTTATGGCTGATGGTTTCCGATGGACTGTATTTAAATGCTGGACGTATATATAAAAAATGTATTTCCACTGGAGGAAAGATATATAGATATGATATTGTTAAAAGCCCCATGATTCTATCCCTCATAGTGACTGCACAAGGGACACTCTACAAAGCAATATATGAAGTAGGCGTCGTATGCTGTTAAACATGGGTGAGGACCCTAAGAGTTAATTACTGTACATGGACTTCAAAATTAATATAAGACGCTACTGCAATGCAATTAGTTATGGGCTGTTGAGCACTGTGTTTCTGGTCTAAACTACGGTTAAAAGGTTAGGTTACATCTTACTGACATATGGCATATGTTTGACCATGGGACTGTCTTAATTAAGTCAGTGATGCTTGGATGAATGCATTAAAGATAGACCCCAGTAATCAAAATATATAGTTTTAATTAAGTCACTGTTTGCTTGAGTTGTGCTGTAAGTTTGGAGTAAAACATCAAAGTACATTGATAATGCCTTTAATCTGCTGCATGGACTTTTACATTTATTAATTTCTCTGAATTGCATGTAAAAACTGCTCTATTTTAACATTTATACATTTCTTTAGAAAAAAAAATATATATAATTGCTTGCTGTCGAAAATAACACGATTTGAATGGCACCTCATGAGGCAGTACTAGAATGCACAACAATAGCTGACTATAGAAATTCTGCAAACAAAGACTCATCATTTATTTTATTCCTCCAAACTCTAAGATAGTTCCAAGCTGTGAGAGTAGCTTTTATGTATTACTCGCCAGGAGGGTCAAACACAGCAGGTAATAATGTCTTTACAGTGTGTGGGAATAATTAGTAATCTTCATTGTGCAGCTGCAGGGATGCTGTTTGCTGTCCCATCAAAAAAACCCTCCTGCTCTCTAGCACATCTCATTATGGCACTCCTACATGTTTGTGAAAACAATGGTGACGAAGGCTCATATTGCGCGGCATACAAACACAGAATGGACAAATATAAATAAGCTGAATGGTCACTTTCTGAAATCTCTTTAAATGTTATGTGACATGTGTTACAGTTTTAATATTATTATTTTTTTCATTACTGAAGTCAAGCACTCTCCGTGTATTCTCCAATATGAATGAAATGTGTGCATAAGCAATAGGCTCTATCTGAAATGCATTCATCCAAGCATTGAAAACTTAATTAAGAAGGCTACCCACAGCTGTGCGTATATTCCTCATGTCAGTAAGATGCCATAAATGTTACCTACACAGCACACATCATGCTATAAATACTGACATTGTATTACCCTCTCATGTTCGTTTTAAGCTCATGCACGGTGATCAACTCTTAACAGCATGTACGTGAAGGAGTCATCAAAGGCAGTGTCTGGGGGAGTTTTTTTTTTTGCCCTTTGACACCTCTCCTGCCGTTTGCAGGACTTAGTGTCCTAATTATGATGATGGCACTGATGATGATGATGATGTTCATTTGTTTGGAAATGAGATAATAAGCAGGGAACATCATTATGAGTTCCCTGGCTTTTCATTTGAGCCACCATTAGCTATAACATCTCAAATGCAGTCAATTACTCTGCCGTTTGCAAGTTACATAGTGACCTTATCCAAGCTGACAAATGGCCAATTTCTTCACACCCCTCTGCATCCCAGCATGCTTTGCCTTCCCTTATTTACTGCCTAGTTTCTAAATGCCACATTTGTTCTTGTTTATTCCCACAGAGGATTCTTTTTGTCACACTATACTTTTTTCATTAATTCTACTGGCTTCAAAGTATTTGATATGGGTTGCCAAAAATGTCTATCAAAAATGTCCGTCTACTTAAAAACAAATTCTGTGTATGACTTATATTGGATGAGCTGTGACTTTGAATATAGTGAAAGTGACTTAGAAACATAAACATGATATCTGTAAATACAGCAGGCCAACTAAATATAGTTCAGGATGAGTGCGCTATATGATTTTTTATGGTACAGTAAACCATAATCACCTGTACCAACAAACTGATAATGGCCTCAGCCTGGCAGGGTTCCTAGCACATCTCCTTGGGGTAATGACCCCTCAGAGCCACTGAACTTGCTGTGTATGCTTATGCTACACTGCTTGGAGTTTTACTGTCCTTCCAGCCCACACAAGAGGTCAGGTTCACCTTCAGTCAGGCGTTAAACTGAAGTCCACTCCCTCACCGAGTCTATCACTCAAGACCATTCCGACTCCCAACTGAACACATAAAATGTAGTCTTATGAGCTACCCGCATCGTATATTTCCCTTTAAATGGCTGAAGACTAAGTCCATCAAAAAAAGGAAAAGGATTTATAATGTAAAATAGGGTGGTGGAAGAGAGTGGTTTCTCGCTCTGTACTAATACTATATTACAATATACTAATATTGTCTTATTTACCCAGGCTGGGTACAGTTTAGGATTTGTAAGCAGGTGGGTACCTCAGTGCTTGGAGAAATTGAGTGTGTAGGCTGATTTTACCACAATGTATTCATCAATTCTGTCTTTGTTGTAGTTCAAAGATCAGTCTCTTTGCATAACCTTCCCAGCTTATACATACGAATGGATATGCATTTCATCAGAGGGATCAGAGCGTCAAGTGTCAGCCAGAGTGAAGTGCCCCTGGAGTAGTTGTAGGTAGGTACTGCCACTTGCTCAAAGACACTTGGCGGTGGATGATGGTATCACAATCGCAATGCCATGCAGTTCAAAGCACATACATGCACCCTTTTTTAACTGTTGGGGATCAAACCAGCCTTGCTTGGGTTACTGGGTATCCTGTATCCTTTTAGATATTCCTGCCTAGAGAAAGCAGTAGTCCATTAGTTGGTTTTATAACCCCTCACACATATAAAGGCCACTGCACATGATCCGTGGTAAAACCACGCTGTGCTGGTTGTGTTTTCGTACGGGGAGAATAATGACACCCCAGTAGGCAAAGCCCTACCCTCAATGGTGCGCATGGCTTGAAATTGCCACCAAGTGTGGTGCTCAAAGATCAGCTTAGTTTAACTTTGACCTTTTCAAAACACAAACGTTACAAAAAAATGATTGGGATTTGGTTCTGGTGGAGAAAAATGTATTGTGCTGATCACACTTTGCCCTACAAGAATTTAAACTGAAAATCTTTTGATATGGCAATAATTTAAAAAGATGTACCAAGGTTAAGTGTGTGAATCAATGAAGCAAACTTGGTCTAAATCATTTTTATCTTTGAGCTTCACATACGTATGTTGCTGTGATTGGCTTGTGACAAGCATGCAGTGGTACAAATTGCGATGACATGGTGATTGCAATGTGTAAAAAGTTAGAACTACCTAAAATCGTTTTTTTAGGAACTCTCCCATTAAAAAAAACAAAACAGCAACAGTAATATACATTCTTATTTAGGATGTTTGGTATGCAGCACAACCACAGTTTTTCTGTTGGATACTGAGCAGCTCCAGTGAAGCAGAGGCCCTTAAGTGCCTCCTCTCACCTTGCCGTTTGTGTGTGTGTGTGTGTGTGTGTGTGTGTGGATCTTGGACATGGGCCATAGGATATGTGAGACTGAAGGTTGATGGTCCAGTGCTCCTGCCCAGGAAACTGCCTCCCTCTCAATCACCTTATTCAAAGTGCTGTAAGCTTGTTAGGTGCAGTATTGCTCCTCTCAGTCGTAATTTCCTGCATAGCCTTGTTTGTTTCATTAAGGTTGCTCCATTGGCCATTTACCTATCAGCACTTCCAGCCAGTCATAATGTATTCACCAAGTTACATTGGGGATCTCATTTGCAGGTTAAACCCTACCATGCAGTTAGTCAACACGTCTATTCTCATAAACCCCTGTTAGAAAATACAGTGCCCATGCCTATTTCTGATGTTCTGCTGTTATTGTAAAACACTCACTGTGTTCTCAGCATTATATACTCTGACCGAGCATGGCCACTTCAATCTGCATTATTGCTTCACTCTTCCAGCTAAAGACACAATCTGCTCTGATGCTCGCGTTTGTCTAAAAGTGTTTTGGAGTCAACCACTGCATAACATGGATTGATTGTTGTGATCTGCTTGTAATCTTTGTTTCATTCTGCAGATACAATTTGTCAAACTGTGACACAGAAACTAGTTAACTAATGACAGCTAATTAGCTGTGATGAGAGGACTAATTACTAGTATGTGCCAGGTTCTTGGTCTACTTTTTCAATTTTTGTGTTGATCACGATCATTTTTCACAGTATCCCATTCTTTTCTCACCTATAGTAAGATGACTCCATCATCTGTAGCCAGACCCTTTTGAAATATGTTTATAGCAAGTGATATCTTGAGAAGCAGAGCTAGTTTGCAGTAATAGGTTAAGAAAAACAAAGCATCTAAGATTTCCCTGCCACCAAAAGCCAGTGCTCTATAAACGTACCCCAGGTATGAAGCCAGTACCCTTACTATTTGAAGCTGTATTACCCCCTCTCAGTAACTGTATCTGTGCATAGCCAGATCCCTTATACTGTTGATGTGTATCCCCCTTCTTTTTTAACTGTGTTGAGAGAGAATGTTCCATGAAATATTTATTTTCCCTTCCAGCCCTAACTCTGCTTCTTCAAATTTGGCCTATCCTCTCCAGTCACCTGCTGATCCAAGCAGGCATGGATTTAGCCCTCAGTTGGCTTGGTGCATAATATTCAGCGGGTTAGAGCCGCATCGCTGCACATTTAAGGTTGAAGTGGAGGGAACATAAACACGGCCCCTCTTGGCCATTGTAGGCAGCGGTGTCATGGGTGTTATTACCCTATCCACCTTCACAGCCCAGATCATCTTCATCTGCTGCTGTTGATGGAGTTTGCAGAAATAGGGTTTTAGAGGATGTATGCAGAAGGCAGGGAGAGTGTATGTGTCACCTTTGGAGACACACTTTTGAATACACAAAGCTGATTGGGTCAGGCTTTTCTAAATAGGTACAGAAATGGTCTCCACATTAATAATTCACTATTTGCCTTGAATGTAATATGATGCAATTTTGGATTTAAATAAGGTTAGGAATGTAGAGATTATGTTTTAATTAATTATATATATTTAATCTAGTGTGTGGATGGGTTTACATACTATGCATGTGCATGTACATATTATGAGTACATTCTTGTAACGTGCAGAGGATGTATGAGTAAGTGAGAATAGAGAAAAAGACATGAAAACAGACAGACAGACTACATTTACACTGATCCTGCTATATTCCACTCAACACTCTTCCTCACATTTTAGATTTCTTTGTTCGTTCTTTGTGCCAAACTCACAAACACTGCACAGACCCAAAGTTTGCATCACGCTCCATATGCACACAGATCACGGCATCCATAAATAATAGAGCACACATAAATTAAACATCGAAGTAGAGTTGGCGATAGCCGATCACAGTTGGCCAACTAAGAAGCCTCATCCTCCCCCTCCAAGACTTAATTAGAAGACTCACATTTCCTGTATGGAAAACAACGGAAAAAAAAAAAAAAACACAAGAAGAAGAAAGCCACAGGGAGCATCCCCTTTGATTTCCCACAATGCACGCTGTTATTACAGTTTGCAATAATTGTGGGTTGTCGTGGGCAAAGGTTTGAATAGGAACATCTAATAAACACCTAGTTCCTGGCCCCTTTCATTCAACTCTGGTGCTGTCAAAGGTTAGTTCTCTCTCTGCCGTCTCCTTACAAGCCTCCCTTCCCGTCATGCATATCAGTTTGCATTTATAGAGGCTGTGCAGATGCAGCACAAATTGCCTGGTAACCTTAGTCAGTGCCAACATGGAGGCCCAGTGGAGAGTTAGCTGTGTGCAAACAATGTCCAAATACATACATAACAAGGAATGAAGAAGAAGTAGACATAAAAATGATGCAAGTTTAGGCACAGTTCAGTACTGTTCAGTAAAACATTCCAAATTCATGTTACTTATAAATCTATAACAAAATGTATTAGTTTATTCATTAATCTCATCTAAGAATCAATAATCTTAAAAAAAAAAAATGCTGAACTGATTATTAAAATTAGCAATTTGTTTGAAAAATAAAATAACTGATGGAGTCTCTGGACTAGTCGCACACAAGTAAAAGTGGGGTAAAAAGAGGTTTAATTAGTAGAAATTTATACAACATGCTGTTTATTTTAAATAAATATGGAATTCTTAAACTAAAAATACAAATCTTTTTTTTTATGTAGCATTTTGGCGCTGGGCTCATTCATGGTTTTTTGCATTTCAACCTGTGAGGATCCTGATACAACTATCTAACCACGACACAAGAGTACACGTCCGTCTGCTAGCTCATTCTTAATTATGGCTTTGGTGATATTGAGACTGACATTTAAGATCCCTTCACGCCTGTGTTTTTGTGAAAGACCTGAATGAGCCCCATCTGGTCTATAGGGCACAGGGATGACAGTGTGCCAGCATGTTAATATGTTCTCTCAGAGATGAGGGGGCCACTGTGTTACAGAGATGATGATAATGACGTTCCCAGTCACGTTCATTCACTTAGCAAACCCTGTCTCCTCTTGATCATTCTTGACAGTAACAAAAGGGCTGAATATTTTCTAATCAAGGGCCCAAATTCTGATCACTGCTGGCATTTCACTAATCAGCTCATAATAGCATTTTGAGGACAGGGTCAGTGGATAATGGAAGGTTAGCCATACTAAACAGAAAGAAACGATGAGTTTTTGATGTCAAATCCACCTTCTGAAAGATGTGACACGTGCCCCCATTTTGAGCTGAGATGTCAGTTAATTTTGTGCCTGAAAAGGCACAAAATTAACTGACATCAGGGTAACTGGGGAGCTTCTGAACATACGGGGCAGCCTGATGAGAAATGAGGAAATACTGTCACTTTATCTAACTCAGAGACGATTTTGTTATGGGGAGATGAAATGCACATCAGAATGACCATGAGCCTTTTCTGCAATAAAATGTCCAAACAATCAACATGACAATCAATTATTATTATTTCTACTTGTTGTTGTGTTTGTTATTATCACAGTAATTTGATATTTCATGCTTTTATTGTGAAAGTATACTTGTACTTTATTTACTTACTTACATAACTATGCCTATTACACTGTGTGTGTGTGGTGTGGTGAGATTTAAGTGATACAATCCAAAATAATTTGCTCTACAAGTTAAAAAGGTTGTTAGAATCTTCCAGTGAGCTTGTCTAGTAGCAACAATGGTTTACAGTACATTAAATTTATGAGTTTCCCGCTTCAAAGATTCAGTGTGTGCGATTTAAGAGCAGTATATGGCAGAAAAGCAAAATGCAGAAGTATGTTTTCATTTCATGTATAATCACCTGAAGATCCTTTTTGTGGTTCAAGTACACTCATAGGAAAACATATGTTTTTATTCCTTCATGCTAGGAAAGAAAGGCCTAGTGGACTGAAGGTCTTACTGTACACACAGGCCCATATGTTAAAATATACATAACATTTCATTCAGAGGTCATGAGAAGTTCGACTTTTTGGTCATAGCAACATGTGTTTGTGTTCATGTTAATGTGTCCCTACTCCCCAAAGATGTCAGAGTGCAGAACGCTCAGTAGAACTTAATATCAGGCACATCCACACAACAACAACAATATAGCATCATTTGGCATCTTATACAATGCAACTGCCAGGCTTCAAATTATGCATTTGAAAGGAAAGGTTGAGAAAATAATGATCAATCAATGGACTTGGTGGAGATGTGACTCTATTACTGGGAATAATGAGGCATATGGGCAGCAGAGAAATTATTATACACAAGATGAATGCCATGTGTTTCCCATTACCATTAATGTGCTGTTCAAGAAATGAGAAAAAAATGCATCCATGTCTATCTGATTGTGATGAAAAAAAAACACAGTTTCTGACCATTCATTGTAATAAAATAGAAATAAAACAAATTCCAAGACAGCATGCTATAGATTTCTTTTATTTTTTATATATTATCTCCACATCCTGCATCCTTCACACAGTTGTCCTAGGGCACCTCACCTTCAAGATACGAGTGGAGCTCCATGGGAAAAAAAAATCATATCCATAATAAATCAGAACGATAGGTACAGCACAATGAACTGAGCATCTCTGCTGCATTATCCCTGTTGTTTGTCTGCAGTGAACAGGCTTCCCTCTCTAAACCAGTCTTCTTACTGTGTTCTCTCTTTGAAACAGCAGCCAGGCTTTCCATTACGTCTCAGTATGCTGTCAGAGCCTACCTCTTTCAGAGAGATTATTTTTCCCTTTCATATCTGAAAGTGTGCAGCCAGATCTAATAATACCATATCCAATTGATGTTGGGGAAAATGTAGCACTTCATCGGAGAAAAAAAAAAACAACAAATAAGAAAAACAAAACAACAAAAAAACAAATCATGTTGCCTATCCGCAAATGTCAGCACCAGAATACCTAATCCCTCTGGATAAACACTCATGCACCGACACATAATTAAAAGCTCTGTCACAGGTTTTTTTTTTTTTTTGTGTGTGTGTGTGTGGGTATTGTGTGTTTACAGGGAATTAAGTGTGTCAGGTGAGAATTTTGAGGGGTAACCCCAGAGGCTTTTTGGAAATGGAACGTGCTCCTGTGACTGCTCACCTCTTCTCCCAATTGAGAGGATGAGAAGGTGGTGCAGAGGACGGGGCATTTCCTGCTAGTAGAGAGTGTGAGAGGAAGTACACCTCATTGCGATAGGGGCCAGATGGTGTGTTCACTTGTTATCTCTACTTTTCCCGAGAAAGACACAGACAATAATGGGGGTGCGAGGACTGTTTTGAGAAGGCGGCATGGATGTGTTACATACAGTACAAATACCTTAGCCAGACATTTCAGGACAGACTGCCTGAAATCCGAAGGAATATTACTCTTAAAACATGACTGCTCCCGAATACTTCTTACATTACATGTTTGAGTAGTAACAAGCCTTTAATCGCCAGTCTTAACCAGTCTGCATGTCGAAGTGTCCTTGGGCGATATACTGAACCCCAGATTGCTCCTGAAAGCTGTTGTGTGAATGTGTCTGAATGGTTAGCTCCTAAAAACTGATGTCATCAGTGTACAAATAGGTGTGAATGGGTGATTGAAATGTGTAGTGTAAAAGCGCTTTGAGTGATCAGAAAAGTAGAAAGGCGCTTTAGATAAGTACAGTCCATTTACCAACAGAATATACTGCCAACCCTACCCTTTTTTCATAAATGCAGAATTGATTGAACAATTTTTAAGACAATGTTGGCCCAAGAACCAATATGTCATTTTTTTAGCACACTGTAGCCTGGAATCAATCAAGTAAATATGGTGAACACTGTCAATGAGAGAGTATTAGAGAGAAAAAAAATGAAAATTATTAATATGTAATTACAGCCTCTGGGTTTAGCTGGTGGTGGTATTGACTGCCATGAGAACCCCCCATGATGCAATCTGCTGAAACTTCCACACAGTGTTGGATAACTTAACTACACTCCCTTGGTAGTTTTGTTTCCCCTCCATTCTTTAACTGACTAGAGACGTTACAGTTACGAAGCGACAGAATTTAACAATTTTCGTACAAACAACAACAGCTGGGTGATCAGCCTGCGCATCCAAACGTATGTGAAGTCGAGAAGAGACACATCAGACTTTATCTCAATAAAGCCCTTGCTGAAGGAACACGACGTCTTGATTTAGATGCAAAACACAATCCCATGCTCGGCTGGCTCCTCCCATGAGGAGCCGGGAGATTAAGATTTGATGGTGATACTGAGGGAATGACACTATCTGTCTGCAGCCTCCCTCCTCTTCACACAACATCACCTCTGCTGCTTTTCTATCTCTTTCTCTCGCCGCAAAAACACAGATGCAGACACACTTGCCTACACAGCCATGCATGCACTCAAGTTTGGACACACAAACATACGCACAAGCATATGTGTGTACTCCCCGCGGATGCCTGCACGCGCACGCTTGCAAATTTAGACATGCAATTTCAAATCTGACAAAAGCTTAGCACATGAAGTTAGACTCTGGAGTTTGACTTGTAAATTAAAACTCTTGTCAGGATGATTGTTCTGTTGCAGGAATACTGGAACTGGCTTAGGAAATGATGGATTCGCACTCAAACATCTCTGGCTAAAACAAACGTGTCTGAAGTGGATGCACTGTTCTGTGGTGTTTATCACAGCAGTGCACAACGCAAGGCTGTTTTAATTAGATTATATATGACATATTAAATCACTGCCCTTCATGCACTTATCTATGTCGTCAGCCAGTAGACAGTCACACTGAATTACTGTATTACAAAAGAAATGATATATGTTGTGTATCTTTCGTGCGTGATTTATCGGGGCAGGAAAACATATATGTTGTTGTGATTGTTTAGATGTATAGCATGGTGCAGTAAAATTTACATGGACACAAGATAATTACATACTAGCAGGTCACCCTAATTACTAAGATTGTTGTTAGAATATTCAGCTGCATCCCCCCCTTTGAAGAATTCATGTTCTAATGCTACGAGGGTTTAAATTGTATCTGTAATTGCTTCTTCCCTTCCCTTCAAACATTATTCCTTATCCTGTGATAATTTGAAGCAGCATTAAGAACCGAAATTAATGAGGGATCAGCTTTCACCTGGATTCACCGGGTCAGACTATTTCATGAAAAGAGCAGGTCATCTCATGTTTGAGACCCCCTGTATCAAACTGTTTCTTCATTAGTGCATCTCTGACATGTGCATATATTGATATGATGATAACACAGCATAAAAAAGGTCACTAAAAAAAAAAAAAAAAAAAAAAAAAACTTGCATAACAAATATCAAACTCAATTATGCAACACACATGCCCTCAGAATGTCTTCCTATTGTAATCTAAAATACACAGTACATGTTGTAGTGTGCAATGCATAATGCATAAGTTATTTATGAATTACAGGTGCATTCTTTGGAAGCTGTGAGGGGTTCATGCACTCATTGTACATTGAAAGGTCCCGGTCAGACAGAGAATTCAGGGTGACAATGTGAACCCATCCTGCTGTTTTGACCCACTCGTCCTGGCCGCATTGATGAGGGATTAAGTCATTATAAAACAATGATTCAGGTGTCAGCGGTCAGAAAACCTGCACCGAGGGACACTAAGTCAACACTGCAACTCTGTGACACGAAGAGCATAAAGCTAATGGAGCTGTAACATTTGAATTGGGGTCCAGTGTTACATAGCTAAAAGTGTGTATCTTGAATAAAAGTCCAGTAAAAGAGGTTCAGAATAAATTCCAGGCTTACGGTTCAAAAGGGACCTTGATTGGAGGAGGAATATTCTCTGACTGATCAAAAATGAAGAAAGAAAATTGTAATGCAGGAATAGAAAAAGACATAAATGGTTGAATGAGGACCAAACTGAAGCTGAAGGTAGGCTGCATGTACTGAGTAACATAACCATGTCAACTTGACCAGAGAAAGACCACAGAAATGGATTTTTCATGTGCTCTTTGTCCATGTCTCTCTAGAATAAAGGTACCTGTTAAAAGACTGTAAATGTCTGCTGCTTACCACTTTGAGAAGCAATCATCCCCACAGCCATGGCCCATTCTTTTCACTCTGCTTTTGCTGTGGTCCTCCCTATTTTCGGTCTTTTATCTGGAAAGAGAGGAGAGGGAAGAAGTAGAACTAAGAAGAGTAATTACAGGTAAGCTTAAAAGCCACGATGAGAATCAATACATGAAGATCACAATTTCAAACATTGTGTGAAACACAATTCTTGGAAATGAGATGGACGCAGAAGAGACACGAAATAGATAGTAGCACATCAGTTTTCAAACCACGAGTAAATCACACGACGTGTTCGATTTTATTTTAACCCAAGCAAGGCTTACATGTGAGTCCACGGTAAGGGTTTTGTTTAAAGACTTATTTAGCAGAAATTCATGTTGTTGTTTTTTTTTTCCAGATCCTTAGCAAGAAGTGCAAGCTACGAAATGCACACTGGTCCCTAGCTTCTACTCTCTCTACTATAATGAGCCCCCTTATCCAGACTGCAGGAGGAAACACAGGATGGTGATTATGCAAAAGGCGTGCCTGAGATGGCAATGATGGTGGAGAGAAAGAGAGAGACAAGGGAGAGACAGACGGAGAGAGAGACAGAGAGAGACAGAGAGTTATTTCCTCTAAGTCCAAAGGAAGAGATTAAAAAAAAGTTTGACTCAGGACACTCTTGTTAAAATCACTCTCGACACCGTGCGCTATTAGTACGCCATTAAGAGTTCAAGGACAATAGCTGTCCTGTTTTTTTGATCATTTATCCGTTGGATCCCCTCGTTAAGCTTGAAACCAGTTCTTCACAATGGCCACAGAATATTGATGGGCTGTGAAGGGGGTGATTTCGCTGAATTTATAATGACCCTCTCTTTTTGGTCTGTCCTTGATTTTACAGATGAGAGAAATGTCTTTGACATTCCAGATTGAAAAATGAATTCCTTGATGTCAATGTGGTTCTCCCAATCATCTTAATATGATGATATTAGACACAAATGATACATACTAAAAGGTACTCAATCTTGCCACTGATCTTTAGTGCCTAGCACGCTTGCGTTGCTAGTTAGCAGATGGCGGAGCCAGCTATTGGATGGATTGCCATGGCATTTTGTACAGGCGTTCATGTATGAACCAAAATGATTTTCGTTAAGCATCGCCAGCAGGCCAGAGTGAGTCATCTCGACAACTGCTAGATAGATTCAACATTTTGCATACATATTCATGGAGCCTAGACGATGTATCCTCCTGAGTTTAGCAATCTTCTGACTTTCCTCTAGCACAGACATAAGGTCGACTCTTTGGGCTCTGAATAAAATAGCTCTACGACTATCGGATGATTCTCCGTGACATTTGGCACAGGATAATCGCCATAATCAGGTCACAGTTCTTGGTGATTTGCCTCAAAGATCTGCCGTGTATACATGGAGCCTCACAGAGCCCATTAGACACTAGTATGTCTCTAGTGCTATCGACAACAAATGTGTATTTACTGAGCTTAGAAAACTCACTCAGACAGAAATACAGTAAATGATTGCACATAATATGTTGTAATAACCTTTGTCTGACAATCTGGTGTACTCTGGTCATCATCAACCTCCCTGCATGCCACAAGTTTAGCCTTGATTTGTAAAGATGCATTAGCATGCTATCTGCCACCTGGAATCAAGATGCACACCAATCAAGACAATAGTGCCTCTCCTTAATTATTTGACCATAAAGTGTTTTAGTATGCAAGAGCACCTGGATGCTGTTATAGACATCAGAGCTTCATCAGCATTTGATCTTAACAACCACAGCCCACACCTTGATAATTGGTGTTTCGTGTTGTAGTATGGAGAATGGCGAGGAGCATATTGCGAAATGGGATGATTTTTGTTCTTTTTTTTTCTTCCCATTTTACTGCTCAGCTGAAAGTGAGAAAAAGATACAAGGCTTTCATTAGCAAGAGGATTCATTCTGGGAAAGCAAAAATGAAGTATCCTCGAATTATATTAAATCAGATTTTAATAATGTTAAAGTGTTTGTATGAACTTGGCAATGTAAATGTAATTTTTATTCTCTTTTCAGCCTGTTTGATACAGCTGTCTCTGTTTAAAAAACACACTGTGTTATTAATGTGTATATATATATATATATATATATATATATATATATATATATATATATATATATATATATATATAAAAATACAATATAAAACATAAAAAAAAAAAAAAATCCTTCTCACCCCGGCAGGGTGGTATCTGTGTCATCCTCAAGCTCGGGTCCTCTACCAGAGGCCTGGGAGTTTGAGGGTTCTGCTGCACAGTGTCTTCGATGTTCCTAGGACTGCACTCTTCTGGACTGAGGCTTCAGATGTTGTTCTCGGGATTTGCTGGAGCCACTCTCCCAGTTTGGGGGTTACTGCCCCAAGTGCCCCTACTACCATGGAGACCACGCAACCCTTGACCTTCCACATCCGTTCCAGCTGCTCTTTCAACCCTTGGTATACTTCTCAAGTTTCTCATGTTCCTTCATCCTGATGTTGCTGTCAGCTGGGATCGCCACATCTATCACCACTACCCTCTTCTGCTCTATGTCCACCACCACTATGTCCGCTATGTTGGCTAGCAAGGACCTGTTTGTCAGTCTGGAAGCTGAAGTCCCACAGCACCTTGGCCCTGTTGTTCTCAGCCACCTTCTGTGGTATGGCCCATCGGGATTTAGGTACTTCTATTCCATACTGGTTGCAGATGTTCCTGTATACTATCCCAGACACTTGGTTGTGCCTCTCCATGTATGCTGATCCAGCTAGCATCTTACACCCTGCTACTATGTGCTGGACTGTCTCAGGGGCTTCTTTACACAGTCTGCATCTTGGGTCTGGTCTACTCTGGTAGATCTTGGTCTCTATGGCTCTTGTGCTTATGGCCTGTTCTTGTGCTGCCATGATTAGTGCCTCTGTGCTGTCTGTCAGCCCTGCATTATCCAGCCACTGGTAGGATTTCTTGATATCAGCCACTTCCTCTATCTTTCAGGACCTGCCTTACTCTCTGGAGGTATTTGGCTGTGCTTGACTTCCTTGTGGCCTCTCCATGGTTTCCATTAACCTGTGGGATACCAAGGTTCTTGTAGCTGTCTTGGATATCATCATGTTGCCCTCTGGTAGGTCAATCCCCTCAGCAAGATCATCTTGCCTCTCTTTGAGACCATCCGGCCACACTTGTCCAATCCGAATGACATCCTTAGTCATCGCTGTAGATCCTGGTGGTGTAGTTCAGTGAGTCTATTTCTCACTCATTCCTGGCATCCTCCTTCCTTAGGTTCCTGTTGATCTTATACAGTTCCAGACATTCCAGTATCCATGTGTGTGGCATTGAGTCGTAGGCTTTCTTGTAGTCAATCCAGGCAGTGCACAGGTTGGTCTGTCTCTTCTTACATTCTCGGGTGACCATGTTGTGCAGAGACAGGTGTGGAGAGACAGGTGATTGGCCGGTAGTTGGATGGGTCCTTTCTCTGGGTCCTTCATGATTAGGACTGTCCTGCGTTTCTGGGTTCCATCCCTGAGCAGCTGGTTCATCTGTGCTGCTAGGCGCTCATGGAGTGCAGTTAGCTTCTTCAGCCAGTACGTATGGATCATGTCAGGGCCTGGTGCTGTCCAGCTCTTCATCTTTTAAACTTTTTCCTGGATGTCTGCCATTGAGATTCTTACTGGTTCTTGTTCTGGGAGGTTGCTGTGGTCAGCTCTTAGGTCCACTAGCCATTGGGCATTGGTGTTGTGTGATGCCTCTCTTTCCCATATGTCTTTCCAGGATTTTTCCACCTCAGCTCTTGGCGGGTCTGATCGGTTGTTGTTTCCCTGCCACTGAGAGTACACCTTGGCTGGTTCAGTGCTTGTTTATTCTCCTGGCCTCTCCCTCCTTGGTGTATCTCTTCAACCGGGTGGCCGAAGCTGTTAGTCACTGTTTGGCAGTTTCGAGTGCCTCTGGTATGGAGAGTGAGTTGTACTTCCTGGGTGCCCCTTTATTCACCATGTTTCCTTTCTGGAGTTTAACTAGCTGGCTAACTTCTCTCCGTGCTGCCTTTATCATGGCCTCTAATTGTCTCTTCCATGGTGGGTACTGTTTGTTATGTCCCAAGCCCACATTGTATCCAAGCATCTCCATGATTACTGTTGCTGTACTGTATGTGTGCAGACCCGGGCGACGTCTGAGCCGACTGTGATTCGAACCCCAGTCTCCGTGTCGTGTAGTCAGTGAGCATAACCACTGTACTATCCAGCTGATATCTAAATATCAGGACAATTAAACCGCACACAAAACAAACTCATGTTTCTGATCAAAATATATTTCCTTTTTAACTAATAATGCACAGCTATTAAAGCAGAACCAATTACTTTGCACAGCTGGGCATCTTTTATATGTTCCTTTCGATGGTGAGCGTTTGATTGCTTGTAAATACACGCCTGATTTATACTTCTTTACAGTGTAAAACTCAGTGGGCTCAACGACAAGAAAGCAATTAAACACATTATTATGCCAATTACGAAGTTGGTCTGCTCTAGTGAAGGTGGAAACAAGAAAAAAAAAAGTGAGAGTGAGGCCCTCCAGGAAGTTAATGTGAGCCATTAAATTACATCCATCACTCCCACTCCTCCACATGGATAAGGTTTCATATGTTACCACTAAAGTGCTGTTTATGAAGATTTAAGTACACTGGCCTCCGCTACACAATTTTCATTTGTTTCCTAATACACATTCCCCAATAAAGGACTTTGTCTCACACACTATTAACGACAGTGCTGTGGTTAAGATATTATATTTTTGTTTTATAAACACTCCTATTATCATCTTATAACACAGATTAAAACTATACAGACATATGTGGAAATGGTGAACACAACACAGCTGAGACACAAGTAATTATGTGGTTATGTTGCATGTTATGACATGATTTACATCTTAGACGAGCTTCAATGTGACAGTAGGTAAAACAATACATGCATATGAAGTATTACATCTAATGAGTTCACCAGACATTCAAGTCATCGTTTGCAACTTAGCTTGCAAATGCTTTTCCACTTAAAATGAGGTGGAAGGTTTTAATATAATTATCATAATAGCCATGCTTCTGTTTGCTGTGTGAACGCCCTCAAGTGAGACATACAAAGCAGCTGTGTATTGAGCCATAATGTGGTAAAGGTATAATGCTTTGAAATATAAAATGGGATAGGGAATGAAGACAGAAGTGGAAGATGGAGCAGGACTGGTTCAAGAAGGTTTGATTGATTTAATAGTTTTGTTGTCTAATGGTGTTTTGGAGTTTGTTGTAAATGGAACAGAGCTGCTCTTTGCTAATGGAGGAAATAACCTACTTTTTTTTAAAGCCCTCCACCTTTTAAGCCCACACGGTGTGAGTGCAAAGATGGATTTTTTTGTGGAGTCTTGCTGTAAGCTAACTAGGAGATAAGTCGCTGTGCTAACGTGAAATCAATGGGCTCTTAATATAGTCAATGTGATGAGGGGACCGTCGCATCCAAGATTCGGTAGCCTAAATGTTGTCTTGCAAAATCAATAACCAACCAGCACTGCCTCATACTGGACATCCCTTACTGATGGATGATAGCCTGGTGTTGCTGCTGCTTCTAAAATCGCTGACGTGGGTTTCTGTGGCTCTTTTCCTCTCTCGTCTTCACTCTCTCGCTCGTGTAATTCAAGCAATTTATTATTACTATTATTATTTCTACTTAAACCCTTGAAACTAATTCACACCCAAACGTCAATCTCATCTCAAACATGAACTTGAACATGTCACATTCCCTCCTCTCCTCAACAGTGAAAGCCAACTGTAACCCATCTGTGCAGCTCTCAGGTTCTATCAGGTGTTCTGTTAAAAAAAAAAAAAAAACTCTTTACAAGTAGTAGTTTTAAGGATTTGTGCAGGCCTGTTATCTACCACCAGAGATCGGGGGATATTGTGTGCATGTCATCATAAGCATCAGTTAAAGGTGTTACAAAAATGTGAGTTACATTTGCATGAACACAATTGACTGTAATTTTAAATAAGAGCTGTGCAGCTCTTTTATAAAAGATTATCAACGTGGGCGGTCGGAAAATTTAAAAGAAAGCAAAGACACCTCCGGGGCTTTGCTCTTTTGCTTGATCTACAGCGCATGACTGGCAGCCATAAAAATAAAGAAGAAAGTATAGAAGCAATATTAAAAAAGGAGTATCAAATGGACTCGTATAACTTAAATGTCAAGATAATTGTTAATTTTTCTGTAAAGACCAGCATTTTCTGGTGTGTATTATTGTGCTGAAAGGACTTTTTTTCACCACTCTGTGGGTGAAGCCATCGAAGCTTTGCTTTGACCCATAAGTGTGTGCTAGAGAGCAGCATAGAGAAGTAACAAAAAGCTCGACGGTGGTGTAATTAACGAACTGTAACACAGTCAATATTTTTATCATAGCAAAAAAAATCTGGCAAAATAAGTCCCATTTGTCCTCAGCACATCACAGAGTGATCTGTATGCACATGTCAGTGCACATGTCCCCATATTGACATTTAGATTTTTCATCAGAGAAATCTGCACATTTCATTTTCTTCCAATTTTCTGTGATAACAACGCAGCGCGTGTGCAATCGTACGCATTCTGTATGTGTGCATCTGCTTGATGTGATACGCTCTGTACATTGGCGCACGCTTAGATTGTATTTTGTGCCTGTGTGTGTTCATTTTGACAGTGGGCTCCTTCAGGGCCTTTGCATCAAGTGGAACCACTTTGACTGGTCTTGGCTCCAGGGACCTCGGCGTGACTCCTGAAAGGAAGAGAAAGTGCAGAGCGGCTGGGTTTTGCGGTGAAGGGAAACTACACCGCCACATGCTCCCTATCCGTTCTTCTTAGCCGGCTCAGTGGCCCATACCTCGCCTTAATGAGATGCGGCAACACACACAGACACATGTAGCACGTCTACTCCAATTAAACTAGAAAGATCTACCATCTCCTGCACCCCCTGGTGGCATCACACAATTCACTCCAAAGTGTTGTTTTTATGAGATTAAAAAAAAAAAAAACTGTCATGGATGTCAGCAGCTAAAACAGAAAGCAGCAGAAACAGCACCAGTGCTTGTAGCAGAAACAGTGGTTAAGGAGCACCGTTTTTTTTTTTTTTTTTTTTTTTTTTTTTGCTGTAGGTTATGGTTATTGCGAGCTGGTTATTATCGTCATTAACACTGAGACAGATACACTCTGTGTCTCTCTTTATCTGCGTCTTACATGGCACTTTGAGCATCAGTCTGATATTTCCACTGTGGGGGTCTAGATTAGATTTCAGCATCATAAACTTTACAAGGAAGTGAGGAGCTGTAAAGAGTTTTCAAATATATTGCTGAGGCATTACATCAAACAAATATCCCACTGCCCGTTGCCCTCAACACTTGAAGTTACTGCTCACATAACGACAGTGTTGCTCTCAGCTTATTCAACTAATTTCACCTCTTGAGCAGTCGCTTAATCGTTGCTCGTTGTTTATGTTGTTTTATATTTATATTTATGAACTCTGCCTTTTTTTCAGTTTTTAACTATGTTGCTAGGTAGGCTTGGGTATGGAGCTTCTATTATGCCAGCCTAATTATTATAAATTAGTTCAGTGTTTAATTACTCTAGATTAAATTACAGATGCATAAAAATAATTTATACGCCAATTAAACACATTTACACCTAATATGCGCAATTAAGCTGTTATTAAAACAATTAAGAATGAATTAGACCTGTGCTGTGTTATTCCATTTCTTTATGTTTTTTTTGGTCATGAATAAATTACTACATTTGTAAAAAAAAAAAAAAAGATTTGTGAAATGTTTAATTTTTTTAAGTAATGCAAATTAGACTTTGTGTGTGAATGTTCCTTCTTTTTCCATCCCACAAAACATTACTTATATACAACACATGGCTTCACTGGTGTCTGCATGTCAATATTATCATTGTATTGCCTCCTGCTCCTGTAGCATCCACATCTAGGCCAATAAGAACATCTGTCTTTTCATGAACAGAAAAAAAAAGTTGTTACACTAGTGCTTCTAGTTATGTTGCTTATGTGCTACATTTCTTGTGGAATTGCAGCTTTATAGCAACTTAGTAGGCTGTCTTTCTGTAGTCGCTGGTCGCTCTGGCCTCCACACAAACATGTCTGTAGATTGTATGGTAAAAATCTGCCAAACCATGATAGTAAAAAACTCCTAATTATACCATGAAATATGTTTTTATATACATTTCATATTTAAACCCTTTTACCTTTTTTTTATGCATTAGTGAATTTATACATCAATTTATACAGAATATAGTAGCATTTAATATTAGACACTGTTAATTGTACAGTAAACCACTGTAATATGTCATGTCAAAGCTTTTATGTGGCATTCTTAAGGTATTTTCCTGTCACTTATATGGCAAACGAGCCTTTATTTTGATGGAAAAAAAACAGCAAACAAAATATGGAAGAAAAAAAAACAACCTTAAATGTGAAATCAACCGTGCTAATAACCTTTTACCGTAATATTGCCAGAATTTTGCCGTACAACCTACAGTGCAGAGGGACTGGGCGTTCTAAGCAGGGACTGTGCTGGAATGAATGCACAGATGACATAGTGATGCATTTATATGAAGCTGCGGATTCTTTGGGAAGTGGTCAACTGCAGTGTGAAGTACAAACAGTGTGTCATAAAGTACGTTACATGAGCAAATTCAAAGGCATTTCCATTTAAATCACAGCCAATGTTGTGACAGCTCTAACAAGTGATCAAACAGTCATCATTTTGAATAGCAGAATTCTCCACAGGAGTACTCTGTTTCAAAACAATAGCATCCTGTGCCATTTTAGAAGTATTTCAAACCAAGTTATAAATAGACTGCCAGGTACACAGCAGCCAAGGCACCTCCACCCCCCTTGGGGAAGCTCTGCATTTGTTCCACCCTCAAGCTACTGTACACCGTTCCTACAATCTTCTACTGCTGAGCAATTGTCGCCATGCAGGCTTCTTTTTTTCTCTTAAGATCACTGCAGTCGTGAAATGAAACATGTCTTTTCAATATCTGTTCCTTTCCCCCAGACTCAAGGATGTACATTTTGGTGATAAAATGATGTAGGGCATGAATTAGTGTGGGATAAATATGGCCCTTTATGAAGTAGCGATCATCATTCGACACTAGCCAACTGACAGGTTGGCAGGTGCAGCCAAAGTGCTCTCACCGCCTCCCCTTGAGCTATCCATAGTGGTGACTATGAAATATGGACAGCAGCAAATTGAGATTCATCAGGCACGCCTGCCTTGCTCACTGAAATCTATATTCAATTTTGGAGCATCTGTCATTGCGGTGGCAGGCTGAGGCATGCTGGGATTGAGAATCACTTAAGTGTTCTGAAATTGTACATAGTGGGGAGAAAAAAAAGCTCTCTGTTTCTCTCTCAGTGAATCTGCCTGCCTCTCCTCCTCTCTCTGTGTTTTGCAGGTGAATTCACATAAAATGTCTGCACTGCGAAGCTTGTTCTCCTTCCAGATTTAATTAATGTATCCTTTCATGGATGCATCTCCACCTGCAATTTTTACCACCTAACACCAATGGAGCCCATGCACTTCATCATTTAGTAACATAATCAGTGCATTCTCTTCATGTTCATCAGCTTTAAGTGACTGAGTTACCACTGAGAGAATCCTGACAGCATCTCTAAACTCCTGGTAATCCAGCAGCTATATCTACACTACAGTATGTTGACAATCAGAGACCAAAGTCAGGGCTAAAGGAGATGGCAGCTCTGCAAACGACACCTGCAAATGTATTCAACATCTCCTTAAATATATATATTTATAATACTACTATTTTCTATCATGTGACACTGAGGCTGTGTGGCGATGAGAAGAAGAGAGCATGAAATCTCAGATTTTATGGCAATGGTCTGACTCAATTGTCCTTCTTCACAGGCCTATAAGAGTTTATGATTAAAAGGACGCAATTGGCCAATTATCGACAGAGGACAGGAGCAGAAAGGCCAAGCTTTTATTTCTTTATTTTAGGGTTGTATCTGCCCTCTATAGAGTGGGTTAAGAATGCAGACCATTATACATATAGTGTGGACTGTGGATCAGCTCATTGGGAGAATGAGAGATTGAACCTGGGGTTTTTCAGCTAAGGACTTGGATTTCTACCTTCCTGACTGCTTTGATTCTACAAACTCCTCGTTTTGATGATTTAGTGAATAGGCCAGTGTCGTGCTCATCCGCTGATCTCATGCTTGTTTCAACAAATCAAAACTTCTGCTCACTTTGCCGATGAAACTGCCATTTTACCGTGTTATGACCAGAAGTTTCCAAGGTGCCATTTTGGCTGTACTGCCTACTTCCGACTCCAGGCTAATTTAAAAATTGGCAAAGACGTAGATCACTGCCATGCTGTTAATTATGCGTTACTTTAGGCCTTAAAACAATCTGAATTGCTTAGTTTTAAAAAAAATCAGCCTCAGTACAGTTAACCAAAACATTTTTTTGTTCCGTGTACATGTTTACTTCTGCTGTGGTGTTGGACATTTTAACATAGGGGCTTGACATGTTCTGCAGCAAGCTTCAAGTGGCCGCTCGAGGAAGTACAGTTTTTAGCACTTCCACATTGGCTCCATTTCCCAGCCATGAAGTTTGTGTTGGTTGCAGATTTTAAGGGGTGAGAGAATCAGGTTGAAAGGAGGTATGTAGTGAAAGCATAAAGAGTATCAAAATAAAACTCTATGGACAATCTATAAAAAAAATCAATGACAAGTTAATTTAGCTTTTAGCTCATCTAGTTTTTATGATTTCTTTACAGGAAACAAACTTAACAGAGTCTGTACCAATAAATAAATAAGCCTGTTAGCATTATGAATAAAACCGGAGATACATAATGGCATCCGAGCTATATAAAATGACATAAGATGCAGGTTTATGTCTCCTGGGGTGATTCAGTGAGTGAGGCCTTCCATCTGTTATTGTTTAAATGTGAAATGGCTTCCATCTTTAAGGCTTGTCATCAGCCTGTCACCAGCCACAGAGAATGCATAATGGTACCAGTAAAGCTCTTTATTAGTCCGCGGTGAACAATGAGCCGTGTCAGCTGATAGTAGGAGACTCCCCTTCTCCTACCCAAACAGCTGAATCCAAGGAAGTGGCAATCAATAGAAATGCTTCATTTGGTTTATGTGTAGTGCTGAATACACCACAGCAGAAATAGATTGTTTTTGCCCCCCCTTCCCTGGTTATGTTAGCACATTTCTGCCCACAAACGTTATTTAGGCCAGGTCCAAAGAATATGTGTACATATTATGTATGCAACAGTGTTCATACCTCACTCTACACACGCTTTGAAGATTAATACTCAGGACTGAAGTCTAATAATTAGCACGTGTTTCATATTTTAGAACACAAGCCTGCAGGTTTTTACACAACTCCAATTGCGACGTGTCAGTCAAAAGACAAGCACGCCAATGGCAGATCCCCCCCCCGCCAACAGCTCATTTTAACAAATGACACAACTGCAAAGTGCGGTTCTTATCAGCACCAGGCAATGTCATGCCACGTCCAATCTCACAAAACACCTTGCGCTCTCTGTCACTCATCTCTCTATCAAAGTGCCTACTATATACAGAGGAAATATCTGACCACAGGAAAATATAAAAACATAACCAGAGTGTTCTTGGCACAAAAAAGAGAAAGAAAAGGGACTGGGCCGAAAGTAATTCTGAAGACAGAATGTAATGTTATGGCTCTGTCTTTAACTGAATTATTGTTTGTATTTCATTGAGAACTAATTTCCGCAGACAGAAATGTACTGTTGATAACTAAGACTACCCTTTTTCTAGCATGTGTGTGTGTGTGTGTGTGTGTGTGTGTGTGTGTGTGTGTGTATCTTTCGGTGTGTCACACACACAAACTAAACCCCATATAATCCCCCTGGTTGCTGACAAGGTTGACAGGTTGGCTGGTATATGTGTGTGCTATCTGTCTATGGAGATTATTTCAACATTAATGTGTGAAAGATAATCAAACCATCATTTATGAACTTTAAAGCGATCAATCTCTTGACTGTTACGCCTGTTAAGGCATGGGGTAGGTCAAAGAATATGTCTGAGGTAATTATCCCTGAGGGATGGGAAGATATTGTACCACTCGCTGCTTTTTGAGTGGCGCGTTTGGTGATTGGGTGGACAAAGAACTGCAGTCCCTCATTCAGTACACACGCAATGCATCAAATAAAGCCGGAGGTGTTTTCTGTTATAACTTATTTATTTCCAAAGTAACTTCTCAGGGGTTTACAATATTTACAAGGCATTGTGTTCCATCATGGATCTTTTTGAATTATTTGCTACAGTGCTCGAGGCTTTGCTCAAATTTAGATAAATCTACATGAACAGGTAAATTAATGGAGGCCAGGGATGTGAATTGGTTCCTGTTCAAAGAAGAAATACTGTAGCTACAGCACAAAGGATAACACGTAATTATTTAGATGGCCAGACTAACAGCTTAGGGACGTGACCTTTAGGAAAGCTGACGTTCTAATACCCGTTTAAGAGCAATTATTTTGCTCAGGAAAAAAAAAAAAAAACGAATAAAACATCATTAAACTCAGACTGCAGAGGCTTCACTGTCTCACTTTGCTTACTCTGATGTGGTATAATCTATTGAAAGCTATCTACAACCTCTTCCGCTGCTATGCTATGACCGTAAGTGAAGGCAAAACATTCTGCTGCTATCTCTTTACTGTTCTCCCCTTGCTCAAATGACTGCTAAGGGATCAGTGCAGTCCCTAAGCTAAAGGAGAACTGAAAGGGGTCACAACAAGGGAACGAGTGCAAGCCAGAGAAGTTGCATTTCTCCATTCAGCGGTCTGCTTAGAGATTGAGTTACAAGGGTACATTACTGTCTCCCAGAGCTACCCTGGTTGCTAGGTTTATGTCTCCACATCTGGCTGAAAATGTTGAATGCCAGGTTTGTCTTCGAGAGCACAACACACAGCCTCACGTATGAATATGATTTACCAGGAAGGTGGTATGTTTTACAAACTGTACAACTGTCTGGATTTTATGGCCAGCTCCGTGTTTAATGGAGACAAATACAGAGAGGCAGGTGGAAGCAGCAAACACCGTGCAGTGCACAGTCTCCTCACGACTGTAGATTCCAATCCAAGACAAAAAACAAAACTACCCTGTGTTTTATTAGCTTGCATTAGATAAACAACTTAAATAGCTTTTTCTGCTCTCAACGGACTAGTGGAGAGTTAGTAAGTTTGTAATGTCACAGACTGTGCAGGTTAAATGTTAAGGCAAACAGTTACAAGGTCATACCCAATCAACCCAGTGTGTTTTGCAAAAAAAAAAAAAAAGGTAGAATCAATGTGTGCAGGAGCCTTAGAACAAATGGATTTACTTTAGATAACCACAGCTCAGGTTTCTCACTTAATGAAGAGTCATTTGGCCACCCACATCAACTGATGATCAGCTGGTTTCCCAGAGCATCATCACACACCCACTGACACAACAAGCATTTTCTATTTACGCACCCGGGTTAACGCATCAGTCTGCTGTTTTGCTTTTATAATTTTGCAAGCTAATCACTACATAAAAGTCCAATGTGACTATAAAAAACACCAGTGGGTGGTAATGCTAATTAAAAATGTTACATTAGTTTTACTGAACGCAATGTTAACACCTCCCAGAACAAAACAAATTAAAAAAAAAACATTTTTATTTTTGCCCTGACCTCCGCGATATGAGATGGCCTTCTGGTTTGGCAGATTTGCTGCAATAAACTGAGTCATTCAGTCAAAGTCTGCTGTATTTGTCAGACACTGTTTAAATAGCCTAGCTGACAATCACTGTGTGGAATGTATGTATATCGGAGCTGCGGGTTACACTGTGTCCTAACACTTTAATGTACTTCTAAATCATGACCCGCGGCACAGTGTTGCAGTGGTTTACATAATACCAAGATGTTCCCAAATTGCTGGCAAGTATCTTAATAAGAAAGCTACATAGTTCATGTCCAAAAGTTCACTCTAATGGCTATCAAACTCACAACGAGAATTACAATAATGACTGCAAACCAATGTAACAGATAATAAACATACAACACAACACAGGGGCCTGTGACAGATTATTGGTCTATACCTACGAAGTGCACAATTCTGTTATACAAGTGCATACTTTAAAATGAGGGACTGCTGCTCTGGTTGTGTTCTGCAGTCATTTAAAGAGCAAACAACGCACAGATATGTTCCTAATGTAGTCAATACACCCAGCTCATCTCTTTTACAATAAAGACCAAATGGAAACAAAATGCTCCCATTTAATCCCCCCTCCTCTGCCACGGCGGTATCGCTCGGTACCAAATGGTGTCATAAGGTTAACGTTGATTTAATCAGCAATTAATTGTAAGCTTCTGTCTTAAACGTAATAACAGATTAAAATCATATTCCGTCGCACTTAACTGAGATGAGATGCCGAAGTAGACAGGGGTAGTGGAAAGTGGAGTTTATTTGTTCACCGCATCGCCAGAAGTCAGGCAGCTGGTTAATTGGCTCAGCGTTCTCCTAAGTACTAAGCCCTAAGTGCACTAATGATGTCAGTCTGTATAGCTACAAAAAGGTACATGTGAGCGCTGACAAATCAGAAACACTTGTGCAGCTCTGTAGTGCGTCTTCGCGGCAGCAGTACAGTCACATCAGAAGATACAGCACAAACACAGACCAAAGACAACAGGACGGCATACTGCACAAGAACAATACACAGGACTGATGTTAGCATACAGGATGGGATGATATCATGATGGCGCACAATGCTTTGTGGTTACAATAGGGTCAATTATTTTGGACATATGGATTCCCACAAATTGCGTGCCCTGCTCATGGATTATACATTGTTTTGCCGCTTGTTAACGCTGCAAGCCAACCAATTAGAGGACTGTGCACAGACAACAGACAGGTCTCATTTATTATCTCTCGAAAGATTCTAACAATTCATGTCAGAGACGGCTAACCTGCTCATCGTGGATTCCCCATGAGATTCTACATGTGGGGTAGAAACTGCTTCACTTGGCCCAGCCCGTCACTACTCTGACATGCGTGAGGAGGTTGGTCTGAATCCATTAACACACTGTTTTCAGATAGATTTATTCCACTGTGACTCCTTGACATAAGACACTGGAACATTTTTCAATGAGGTGAAGAAATGAAAATTGAATATGGCTTGGATCTGATATCTGAGATCTGATTGTACCTGCTGAAAATGTAGCTATTTGTGTGGTCAATCAGTCAGTGTCATATCAGTGTATTTAATACTTGATTGTATCCTGTTTTGGCCTGATAAAGGACATTTAGAATGGTTATATTTGTGCCTGCCTGTATTAGCTTTTCAAACTCTGTATTATTGTATTGTATAGCGTGGCTAAACATCCTGATCAGGAAGAGTTTAGATAACATGAATCTGAGATCTGATTAAAAATATGATCCAAACTGCACAAAACGGTTGCACCAAGGCCGTATTCACTTCCAATCTTCCTGTTGTTGATCTGATGATCAACAGTTGGTGGCGATAATGTGACAACAAGCATGGCAATATGCCAATAAAGGCAAGCACAAAGAAGACTGCTGGCAGGAAAAGATTATTTATTTTATTCTGAAAAACTGTCTTTGCAAATATTTTATGAGGAAAGAACTAAATTAAAATATTTTGCTCCATCGTGAGCCAAATCTGAAACCCAGGGAACTTTTAAAAAGTGCTTGTTGTGTAAATTTAAGTGGGATGTGTTACCTTTCTATGTAATATGATAAATTTGCAACATAATAGCATAACTAGATTTGCAATGTAATAGCATAACTGTATTTTCATGAAAGTAATATCACATGAGAGATAGTAGTGTATTAAATATGAGCATGGAAATCAGTTGTAGGCACAGCGTGCTGATATTCGGTATACCATCACAACCTTGAGTGTTATATTGCTTTTATACAACAGTTCCACAGGCACAATTTATAGGGTGACAGTAATAAGTGATTTGTCTGTGTGTTTAATCTTTTATGTGGCTCTACCAACACTTCTGCAATTGTGCTGGGAGTACATGGTTGCCAAGCAGCACACAAACATTTCCTGTGCATTAGCTTTCGAGATACTTAGTGTAGATCTACATAGTTAGCGCAGGCCAGCTGCTTTGTATTGTGTATCCAGCCACTAAAATACGAGTCTCTTGACAGTCACTTTGGTGGAAATATATTTTCCTCTCCTTAAAATCAATCACGTATCATCAGAAAGTCCTCTCTTCAGCACCAAACAGGAAACCAGGTACACAGTTTATATTTATGGATCATTTGGATGCCAAATTGACAAGAAAACGGTTGACATGTGTTATCCTTTATGTCATGTTTCTAGTGTTATGTGTTGTAGAAATATGTTCATCTTTTGGTACAACCTTACAATCTCTGATGACTGTTAAAGGAATGTTAATGTAGGTCATCACAGAACATCTGCAAAGCGGAAGTGATGCATTCAGTTAAAAGTTCCAGTGCTGTCATGCTCTATATCAGCACTCGTAGAATGACTTTTGTCCAATCAACTTGGTCAGAACTAACTGCTGTACAAGAAAAAAAAAACATTTTGTTACCTTAGAATGAGACTTTTTTTTTCCGTGGGTCCTCTTCTCTGAAGTCTACAGTAGTCCAGATAATGAAATAATACAACACTGCCTCTATACAGGGCATTTCACCAATTAGATGACACTACACACTGCTCCTTTAAAAGATGCTATTCCCAGGTTTGGTGACACACAGTTGTTGATCAAATATGTCCAGATATTCCAAACATGAACAACAAAAACTTTCCAGATTACAAAAATATATATATTGTCCATGATGTAGAGATGTTCTGAACCATCATGCACTGAATCATAGACTGCCACAGGTAAAACTCTAAGGCAGACTCAAAGTGCAGACCTGGCTCTCGAGGTCACTAAGTCTGGTCTGCTCAACATTAGAGAGTGGCAATTAGGTACCCAAGAAAACCACAAGCTTTACAAAGCACGAGTCTAAGAGTCCTGATGTACGGCTCTCCTTTCAATGCAGGACCAAACGCACACAAACACACAGCAGATAAATCACGCAAGATCAGATGACCTACCTGTCTCCCCCGTTAGTTTGACCTTGCTACAAACAGGCACTCTTGTTCGACGGCTGCAAACGCAGCGCCGCGCTCACTGCGCTTCCTCTCCCGGGAGGTGCAGCTGCCCTCTTGCTCCTTTAAACCTAAGCTTTCCCTAAACTGCCGGTGTCACAATTTAAGCCAAAAGAGGAACAAATGTGTACAAAGCCGTGCGCTAATCCAACATGCCATGTATCTTATTACGCTCCTCCTGAGGATTGAGATTTATTTATTTATATATATGTATTTTTTTTTCCATACAGCACATTAAGAGAGAATCAATTTGTCAGTGAGCAACAGAGAGGGGAGGGGGTGTCATGGAGCATGGCTGGCATGGGGGTTGGGGTGGAGTGTTGCACTTTGGATATCAAGTATCTCCTGCACTTTTCAAAGGAGATGGTAATGCCAGCGTGTGGGGCCTGCGTGCAAATTAAATGGAGAGACAGAAAAATGCA